>CM035431.1:108576877-108606877 GCA_020310875.1 Ceratopteris richardii
CTGATCCAAGAGAAAATCCCTTATCCTAAAGAAAGCTGATTTTCTGGTATCAATATCTCCTGCCCAATCTGAGTCACAGTATCCGGCAAGAGATGATCCTTCTTCATAAAGAATACCATAATCAGTGGTTCCTTTCACATACCTGAGTATCCGCATGCTTGCCTTCCAATGAGTTTGGCAAGGTTTATTAGAGAACCTGCTTACTACTCCAACAACATAAGAGATGTCTGGTCTGCTATTGCACAAGTAGATGAAACTTCTAACTAATTTCCTATATCTTCCAATATCCACTGGAGGTGAAGTATCCTCAATAGATAATTTTGTGTTGACCTCCATGGGTGTAGAAATTTCCTTGCAATCCTCCATGTCGAATGCCTTCAATATCTGCCTTGCATACTTTTGTTGAGAGATGAAAATCTTCCCTGGTTCCTTCCAAACTTCAAGACCTAAGCAATAATGCATTAAGCCCAAGTCTGTCATTTCAAATTCTGAACTCAGGGCATCTTTTGTTTGTTGAAGAAGAGCATCATCATTTCTTGTAATCACAAGGTCATCTACATAGAGTACAAGCACAATTGTCTTCCCTCCTTTCTTTAGAACATACAAGTTAGCATCAGAAGCACATCTTTTGAACCCTAGATTCAAGAGATACTTATCTATCCGTTGGTACCATGCTCTAGGGGCTTGTTTTAGCCCATATAATGCCTTCTTCAGCTTACATACCTTGTTCTGTGAATGGGGAGCCTCAAACCCTGGTGGCTGAGACACATATACCTCCTCCTTGAGGTCTCCATTCAGGAACGCTGATTTAACATCCATGTGATAGACTGGCCAACGCTTATGTGCAGCCACAGCTAGTACTACTCGGATAGTAGTCATTCTTGCAGTCGGGGCAAATGATTCACAAAAGTCAATGCCTTCAACTTGTGAGTAGCCCTGTGCAACAAGTCTTGCTTTATATTTTTCTAGAGTACCATCAGCCTTGTACTTTAGCTTCCAAACCCACTTGGTGCCAATGACTTTACGCTTAGGGGGTCGATCCACTAGCTCCCAAGTTCCATTCTTCATGATATTGTTGTATTCTGTTTGCATGGCAGCCCTCCAATTCGGATCATGGAGTGCCTCTTCCACATTGCTTGGTTCCTTCGCTTCTTCTTGAATGAGATCAGCCATCAAGGCTGTGTTTACAATATGGGTGCTTGCCCGTCTCTGTTCCTCTATTCTCTGTGATCGCCTCGGTCCATCTGCAACCTGTTCTAGTGACTGTGGGATGGGGTTTGCAGAATCGTAGAGCTGCCTCACCCAACGTGGCAATGGCTTTTCCACTTGGGTGTCGGCAGGTTGGTGACTTTTAGACTCATCATCTGAAGATGATGCTTCCTTCTCTTGTGTAGAAGGGATAGCTCTTGGGCCAGGTTCATAGTGGATTGCCCCTTCGCCTGATGATAAAGTGGAAGCTCTCTTATCCTCCTCCACTGCATGTGGCTGCTCCTCCTTGAACACCACATCACGACTCGCCATGATCTTCTTAGCCTCAGGGTCATAAAGCTTATAAGCCTTCTTATCTTCGCTGTACCCTAGGAAGATACATTTGATGCTTTTTGGTTGAAGCTTGTTTCTCTCCCTATCTGGAACATGTACATAACATTCACTTCCAAATACTTTGAAATGGGAAACAGAAGGCTTTTTACCCGTGTAGGCTTCTTGTGGAGTCTTTCCATCAAGTGCCTTGGTGTAGCTTCGATTCAAGATGTAGACAGCAGTGTTGACAGCCTCTGCCCAAAACTGATTAGGCAAACCCTTTCCTTTCCACATGCACCTTGCCATCTCCATGATGGTTCGATTCCGGCGTTCTGCAACACCGTTCTGTTGAGGACTATGTGCCACTGTGAGTTGATGCTTGATTCCCTTACTCTTGCAGAAATCTTCAAACTCTATTGATGTGAACTCACCACCACCGTCTGTCCTGAATTTCTTCATCTTCTTCCCTGTTTCAATTTCAACAAGCTGAAGCCATTCTTTAAACTTACCAAAAGCTTGAGCCTTATCGCGAAGGAAGTACACCCACATCTTCCTGCTATAGTCGTCGACAAGTAACATGAAGTAGGAAGATCCGCCCAAGGCCTGTGTAGGCATTTTTCCGCACAAGTCAGCATGCACCAACTCTAGAGGATAGCTTGCCCTGTTCTTGCTTTCTTGTGGAAATGCCTTCCTCTGTTGCTTGCCCATCATGCAAGCTTCACATGGTTCCTTCATTTCTGCAATCGATGGTAGGTGTGCAACCATACCTCTGCGATGCATCTCCTTCAGTACAGGGTATCCAATGTGGCCGAATCTCTCATGGCATAGCTTACTTGTGCCCACATTTGTAGTGGCTGTAAGAGCACACAACTCATATAGGTTGTTCCTCCTTATGCCAGTCCCAACAATGTTGTTGTTACCATCCATAATCTTAGCTCCTGTCTTACTAAAAGATACTTGATGACCTTGATCAGTTATAGAAGCTACTGAAAGTAGATTTCGTTTTATTTGTGGAACATATAGCACATTTGAAAGCTTTCTGATATCGCCATTAGAGTTAATGAAAGAAATCGTACCTTCGCCCTCTGCAGGACATCTTGCATTGTTTCCTACCTTTACTGTGATGGGTTCCTTTAGAGGCTGTAAGGAACTGTAAAGGTCTTTTCTACTCGTCATGTGACGAGATGCACCGCTGTCCAACACCCATGAGTCATCTGTTCCTGAATCTTCAGCCGAGGAGCACACCTCCTCTATCGTAACAAATAACTCAAGCTCTGTTTCTGCTGTGTTGGCAGACTCCTTGCCCTTGCCACCTTTTGAAGAGCCACTCTTCTCTTCTGCCTTCTTGATGCGACAGTCTTGGATTCTGTGTCCCTTCTTCTTGCAGTGGAAACACTCTCCCTTGAACTTCTTTTTGTCGTTCTTCTTTTTGTCTCCATCTTTTGAAGAGTCTGTTTTGCCTCCTTTGGCATTTGCTGTGAATGCAGCATCTCCTTTGCTACCACCACTCCTTGCCTTGAGCCGCAACTCCTCCTCCATGAGTAAGGCACTGAATTCTTCAAAAGTTAGTGGTTGAGGTCTGATTTGAGTGTTAAGAGCAGTTACCAGACCATCAAACTTAAGTGGACAAATTCGAAGACAACGTCGAGCTAGCTCTTCACTTGACTTTTGAACACCTGCTCCCACCATTTGATCTCGTAGATTCTTTATGCAAGTGATAAACACCTCTGCAGTCTCCCCATCAGCAAACCGTTCTGCTGCAAGCTGATTCTCCAAGTTCTGAATCCGTGTCTGATTACGAGTTTCATATTGATTTCTCAATATGTTCCATGCTTCACATGCCTTCGTAGTATGCTGAATGAGAGTCAGAACACTATCAGAAGTACTTGTAACAAGAGCACAGAGTGCATCTGCATTTCTACGTTTCCAAGCACGTAGAAGATCAGCATCAGGAGGAATCATTCGACCAGGAGTATTTGGATCAGGTCTTTCTTGGGGCTCATGATCAGTCCCAAGAACAATCTCCAAAAGCTCATATGAATCAAGAATAGAAGTGATTTTGAACTTCCACAGGGTGTAGTTCGTACCATCAAGTTTACCTTCTGTGAAGGCTGGTGGCCGTATCCGCAATGTTGGGATGATCGGCATCATTGCTGCTCCTCCTTGTGCGCCACCTACTCCTGTTGATGAACCACCTTGGCCCCCAGTCGTAGATGATGACGCACCACTTGACATCTTCTCTCTTTTGTTGTTCAGAACTCTGCAACCTCTGCGTTTCTGCTTCTGCACCACTCAGAGCCTCCTGAGCTCTGATACCATGTAAGAAAATAACAGCACAGCGGAATAGACCTGTGGACAGAGTTGAGAGAAAAACGCAGACAAAGATAGACGCAGACTGAGAGGTAGAGAACTCAAATTCTCAGATTGCAAAGCATAATGCAGTTACAATGATGGTGTTGTCCACCCGTGCGCTCCCACTGTGGAGCTTAGATGGCGATCTAGACAGACTCTAGATGAAGGGCTTACTAGTGCGCAATGCTATATAAAGCTCAACCTGGGCTGTGCTTATATAGCTTTTACAAGGCGGTTCGGTATAGATAAACGTAGTCGGGAGATACAAATTAGTCGGTAAAATATATGATCCGACAATATCTCCACGACCAGAAGTCCTACCGTCTCGGCCCTACGGGCCGGGGGGATAGGCCCCCCGGACCCGCAGAAGGGGGCAAGCCCCCCTCTGCACTCCCCCCATTAAGGTTCTATGGGGAAACCGCGCGACGCCACAGGGCCTTTATTTTCACCTTAAATGATAACCCAATGGCCTGGAAGTTTATGCCCTACCTAACCTGACGGCTAGGCTCACAAAGATCATCTATAACCATCAACGATCACACATAGACCTCATCTAACTTGGAAGTTAGGGTTCCACAAATGTCCGGGCTCTCATAATGGCTTCTCCTCATAATGGGGGCCTTACAACTTAGAGCACCATGGATCATTTGTGGTCACATGAGGGTGGAGTATTGAGCATATCTAACAGAAGCTATCTGGATGAAGACATTATTCAAAGATCTTGGATTGGAGTTTGGAACTCCAACTATTTTTGGTGACAATATGAGTTCTATTCAATTGGCTGCTAATCCTATTTTTCATGCAAGGACTAAACATATTGAAGTTCATTATCACTATGTACGAGAGAAGGTTCTAAGCAAAGAGATTCAAATATCATATGTGTCCACTCATCAACAATGTGCAGATATTCTAACCAAAGCATTGGATGGTATAAAGCTTTGCAAATTCAAGGCTATGATTGGTTTGCAGGTAATCTTGGAAGATTAAAGACCTCAAGCATACTTGGCTTGAGGGGGAGCTGTTGGAGCAAGTCTATGACAAGCCTAAGTATTGGCTTGAGTCCCACAAAGTCATAGAAGAAGCCTTAAAATGAAGACAATGTAAAGTTTACTTGTGAACTATCTCTTGTAACTTTTGAAGACTTTACTTAATGTAAAAGTGAAAGAATCTTAAGTGGTTGAGTCCACTTGATCAAAAAGGGAAAGAGGAGCCATGAATTCGTGATTTGTGGTAGATAGAGAATCAAATCAATCACTAATTGATTGGAGAGTTATTGAGGGAAGTTAGCCTCCCAAGATCAACTATAAATACATGGTAATATTAGTCGTGGTTATGTGAAGACCTCCAAGAGCTGAGCTTTATGCCATATCAAGGTGTGATTACAAGGCACACAAATGTATCAGTAAGTCCATTGTATTGTAAAATCAATATACTTTCATTTTCATGATCATTTGAGTTCATATTTCCATGTTCTTTTGAAGTGTACTACTCACTGCCATATCTCTCAGTTTTCTCAGTCAGATTGCAGAGATGGTTTCTCTGAGCTTGCTGCATCATTTTCAGTGATTTAACTTGTTAAAGTTAGCTCTGTAAGTCTACTATATGCTCACAAAATTTCATTTCATTTGGATGTTTCAATCTTCGGTTATGTTCAGTTGATGTCAACCCTGTCTGTTCATTTTCACTTCTCTGTCAGGTACCCGACTTTTTTACTCATCTTGTTAGAGTTGTTTCTCAGTGTGTGCTTACCCAAATTCAATGATTCAAAGCTTTTTGGATTCACCGTACTGTCTAGTATAAACATACAAAGTTTCATAATCATTGGATCCTTAAATCTGGAGTTATGTTCATTTCTCTGCTCACTGGTCGCATTAGTGTAGCAGTCCGTGAAAATCGGGATGATGTCATCACTTGTTAAACATCATTCTCAGTGTGTGGTTCATTATCTTTTATGAGATTACTCTTGAAATTTATCTCTTTAACTTAACTAGACTTCCCCAAGAGGAATTAAGCTAATTGCTGCTGCGCTCAGAGAATTATGCAAAACACTGGACATGTGTATGAACCAAAATAGCAAGTTTTTCACCTCTGAGCTAACTCCAACTTATTTGTTTTGATCTATCTTTTTTAGAGTGATCTTCCAAGGTATATAGGGTGTTTAATACATCCATTGGAAAGATAAAAGGGCCCACCACATACTCCTGGAGTTCATTTGGCTGGTGTAGATCAAGGATTTTGCAACACCTCTTCATCTTCAAGCACATACCTATCCATCTCTTCACAAAGATGATGGAGATGATGATGATCCTGAAGAAAGTAAAGAAAATAGAAAAATTACATACTTACCTACGATTCCAACATCACGTCTCTATGTCTTACGATCAAAAGCACGTCCTCCAAGTTGGATCCCTGGCAACAGTGTTGAATTTGGTGTTGCTCTAGCACAATGGCAAGTACCAACATGTAGAGATCCACCTCATAATTGTCAATCCAAGAAGATGTGAGGAAGGTATGATGACCATGAGCAAGTGAGAGTACAAGTGTGTGAGTGAGAAGCACACAATCATGCACACACATACATAGACATGCACACACATACATAGACATGCACACACACGAAAAGACAGAGAGTGGAACAATGGAATCCTCTATTAGCAAGCTCCAAAAAAGCATACAATAATCAAGAACAAGTTCACTCTCCAACTAGCTAACCTCAAAAATGACCTATCTATCTCTGTTTATAGTTTTTCACTAGATTTTGATCTTGTCTAGACCTAGTGTCCAGCCTAATTAAAAATTAGGTTCAAGGGTTCATTTGAGGGCTCAAATGAAATCTAAAACTTATGAAAATTGTTGGGAAAGATGGATGGATGATCCAGGAAACTGAGTAGGTACTGCTAAAGATGCTTTGTACCAGCCCTCTCTTGCTTTCGACTTGATTAGTAGACTTCCTTAGCTTTCCAATGACACCAAGAATTGTCCTATGTCCTTTGGAAATGATGTGTGCAATGATTGAATTAAAACAGATAACTTTGGAAGTCACAAACTCAAGAAAACCTTCTATTTTGGTCTTGACACCTGCTGAATGTTTTGCTCAGTGTGACCAGCACAGTAGCAATTGATAAAATTCCTTCTAGGGGTATTTAATTAACTTAGTAAGCTACTATTTTCAAGTGGAATGATGTAAAATGACAAACTATACTCAGAGAAATTGATTTAGCAAAATTAGCTATACCCCCGACTTTTTAGGACTATAGTAGAGATAGACCAAGGAGCACCTCGACGACGATTTCTCTGAATCTGCTGAATGGAATGTCTTCAATTTTTGGTAGTGTGTAGTAGACTTCAAGTTGAATCCAACAAGCTTTGAATCACTGAATTTGGAGTAGTATTGACCGAGATATGCCCTTGACAAGCTGACAGACTTTTGAGTACATTAACAGAGAACATAAAGATGAATGATGTAAATGTATCTATTGATTAACACGTGTACAATCCCATTGGCATGGATAGCATTGCCAAATGGTGTAGAGAGGTGTAGGCTATGGTATAGTCCTTACACACACTCAAACTCAGTAGAGTAAGCCTCGGGAAATGAAGAGATGTACCCGTGACTTTTCCAAGTACATGTTATATAATACGTGCAAAAATTTGAATTCAAATTCAAATTTTGGCTTCCTATGATCAAGGTCCTAAAAGCTTGGAGATATTCTCTCAATCAAATAAGCTACTTTTTCCACGACTCACTTTGGTAGGTGATTACAAAAGATTCCAAGTCATTTTGACTTTTACAAATGAGGTAAAGTGGTAAGTAATCACTAGCATATGTTCCTATGGTTCTTTATGTATGTAGAGTCTTCATAATAACTTCCAAGCCAAATGTGTAGGTTTGTGATTTACACCAACAGCTCC
The DNA here is from genome assembly GCA_020310875.1 of Ceratopteris richardii. Lineage (NCBI taxonomy): Eukaryota > Viridiplantae > Streptophyta > Polypodiopsida > Polypodiales > Pteridaceae > Ceratopteris > Ceratopteris richardii. The sequence goes on from CM035431.1 coordinate 108,584,663, forward strand.
CCCTCAAGCCAAACATTTTGGCTTAAGTTTTCATCTTCAATCTTCAAGTATATCCTGCAATCCAATCATAGATTTGAACCTGCAAAGTTTGGTCCCATCCAAAGCTTTAGTCAGCAAATCTGCACATTGCATGTTGGTTGACACATAGGTCAGCTGAATGTCCTTGCTTAGCAACTTCTCTCTCACATAATGATAATGAACTTCTATGTGTTTGGTCCTGGCATGATAGATAGGATTAGCTGCAAGGTGAAGAGAACTTGTATTATCTCCAAAGATAATTGGAGGCCTAGTATATAAGCCCAATTCTGAATACAAAAGCTTAATCCAAATTTCTTCTTGAGTGGCATTAGCTAGCCCTCTATACTCTGCTTCTGTAGAAGACAATGCAACAGTTGGTTGCTTATTTGCAGACCATGAAATTGGTTTGTCACCTGCAAAAGAAATGTATCCAGAAGTGCTTCTCCTATCATCCTTGCATCCTGCCCAATCTGCATCTGAATAAACTTTTATATCAATATCTGAAGTGTAAGGAAAGTACAAACCATGGTTCTGTGTACCCTTGAGATACTTCAAGATCCTTTTGGCAGCCTCTAAGTGAGGTATCCTTGGCTTGTGCATAAATTGACTTAGCACACTAACTCCATATGCAATATCAATTGTTGTAAGAGTAGCATAGTTCAAGCTACCTACCATACTTTGATAACTTGTAATGTCTTGGACTTCATCACCTTCATGGGCACTTAGCTTTAGGTTCACCTCCATTGGAGTACTAGCTGCTTTAGCATCCTGCAAGTGAAATTTCTTCAACATGTCCTGCACATACTTCTTTTGAGTAATGTATATTCCTGAATTAGTGTAAACTAATTCAAGTTCCAAAAAATACTTCAATAATCCAAGATCATTGATCTTGAACTCCTTCATCATTTGGCTTTTGATGCTTCTGATTTCATTGACATCATTACCTATAATGATGATGTCATCAACATAGACACAAAGATAGATTACCTCTGAATTACTTCTCTTAATGAACAGAGAAGTGTCAGCCTTACTCATGATAAAACCTTGGTTTTGGAGGTATGTAGTTAGCCTGTAATTCCATGCCCTAGGTGCCTGCTTCAATCCATATAAAGCCTTCTTTAATTTGCAAACATAAGTTACCTTCTTAGGGTCTTCATAGCCAGGAGGTTGTGACATATAAACCTCTTATGAAATCCATCCATTCAAGAAAGCATTCTTGACATCCAATTGGTACATGTTCCAATTCTTTGATGCAGCCACACTAACCAACACTCTGATTGTTGGCATCTTGGCCACAGGAGAAAATGTCTCTTCATAGTCAATGCCTTGGGTTTGTGCAAAACCCTTGGCTACCAATCTAGCCTTGTACCTATGAATTGTGCCATCAGAATTTCTTTTCAATTGATAGATCCATCTGGATCCTATTACCTTCATGGAGTCCTTTTTGGGTACTAACTCCGATGTATCACTCTCCTTGAGTGCTTCAATCTCCTCATCCATAGCTTCTTTCCATTCTGATTTGGTGATTGCTTCTTCATATGAACCTGGTTCTTCATTTGACAAGTCCTTTGCAAGATAAACTGAATGTTTAGTAACAAGAGATGTATCATACCCATATCTGATAGGTTTTTTGCTCTCTCTTTGAGACCTTCTGATTGATTGATTTGAAGATTCTGGTATGTCCTCAAGCTTCTTCATCTTCATTTTGCCTTTGGACTTCCATGCCTTGAACTCTTCAAGGTTGATTGTATCTTCATCATCTGAATTTGTCTCTCCATCCTGAGTAGGTTCCTCCTTTGTAAGTTTTGGAAATTCTTCTTCCAAATCATAGGGTAGTTTGACCTTCATGCATTCATTCTCATACCAAGAATCATTCTCATCAAAGATCACATCTCTGCTTACCATAAATCCCTTATTGGTAGGGTTATAAAACCTGTAACCTTTTTTATTTAAATCATATCCAATGAAAATACATTTTTCAGCCTTTGGATCTAGCTTTCCTCTTACCTATAAAGGAATGTGTACATATGCTACACATCCAAAAATTTTGCAGTGATCCAATGATGGTCTCTTACCATGCCATGCTTCATATGGTGTCATACCATCAAGTGACTTTGATGGTAACCTGTTTATGAGATAGGTGGCAGTAGAAACACTCTCTGCCCATAGATAGTTAGGTAATTTCTTCTCATTAAGCATAGATCTAGCTGTCTCAACAATTAACCTATTTCTTCTTTCAGCTACCCCATTCTGTTCAGGAGAGTACCTTGTGGTTATTTCCCTTTTGATGCCTCTGTCTTGCAAGAAGTCATCAAATTCATTGGAGAAGTACTCACCTCCTCCATCTGACCTTAGCCTCTTCAAATTCCTTCCTGTCTGATTTTCAACTAATGCAAGATAGTTCTTAAAACAATTAAATACCTCATCCTTGTGCTTCATAAAGTATAATACAGTCCATCTGCTATAGTCATCAATAAAAGACACATAGTACCTTGAACCTGAGACTGAGGGGTCTTTGCTAGGTCCCCATACATCTGTGTGTACAAGCTCTAGATAGTCTTCATGCATATATCCTTTCTTGGAGAAGGGTAACCTGTGAGACTTACCAAATTGACAAGCACCACACTTGTAAATCATATGTTGCTTGGATACATTAGGTATCCCAAGCACACATTGGTCCCTGCACATTTGCTTCAAGGTCCTTTCTCCTATGTGCCCTAATCTCTTGTGCCAAATCTCAAGCTCTGAAAGTGTTTGATCTTTATAGCTGTATAATGAAATGTTCTTTGTATCTTCCAACTCAAAAGTGAAAAGTCTACCTGATTTTTCTCCTTTAGCTATCCTTTTGAATCCATGACTTGGGTCCTCCACAAATGCTCCATACTGATTGAATCTGACCTGCAACCCTTTCTCTACAATCTGACCAATACTCATTAAGTTCTTTGTAATTGTAGCTACATAAAGTACTCTGCTCAACAAATTCTGATTACCATCACAAGTTTTCACGTTTCCAACTTTAACTACAGAATGCTTTGTATCATCACCTATTTGGACTTGGTGTTTACCTTTTGGTTCCTCAAGATCAGAGAGTAGTGCCACATTACCAGCCACATGATTTGAACACCCTGAATCAATATAAAATAAGTGATCATCATTTGTACCTGACTTTGAAGTCATGTTCATGATCAAGAGAGAGTCATCCTGCTCCTTTGTGTAGTTGTTGTAGTCCTTTCTATTTCTGAATCCTCCTTGGTAGTTGCCATTGTAATTGTTGTTGTAGTTGTTGTTATAATTGTTGTTGTGGCCTTGGTGATGTTGAACCTTCCTCTATACTGAGAGTATCCACCTCTTTGGTAGCCTCTTCCTCTCTGATTTTTGTAATTCCTATAACACTCATCTGTGGTGTGGTTTGACAAACCACAAATGTTACATGGTGATGAGTTATAGGGTCTCCCCCTACCTTGCTTACCTCCTCTGCCCCTACCTCTTGAAGATCTACCTCTCCCTGCATAGTTGGCTTGGGAGGTAGAGCATTCATCTTCCACCTTCTTACTCTTGCCTTTATCCTTAGATTTCTTATCAATGTATAGGGCAGAAGAGTTATTACCTTTGGATGTATCTCCACCCTTGGTAAGCTTTGCTTCATGTGTAAATAGTTGTCCCATGAGAGTTGTAAGATCTGGAGTGTACATGTCCATGTAGAGATCCATTGCAGTGGTGAAGCTTTCCCACTTGTCATCAGCCTTGATCCCATTAATTACCTGCCTTACAATTTGTTCTTCTTCAATTTCTTCTCCTATGCTTGCTAACTGATCTGCAACATCTTTGATCTTGGTCACAAATTCTGAAACAGCTTGCTTAGGTTGCTTCCTTAGTGTTGTGAATTCAATCCACAACTAGTTTTTCCTAGCCCTTGTATTGGAGGAAAAATATGATGACAAGGTTTCCCAAGTCTCTTGGGAAGTCTTACAATTTCTTATATGAGGTAAAAGAAAGTCAGATATAGAGTTGAGTAAATAAGACCTTGTCAATGCATCCCTTGCACACAATATGTTGAGTTTTTCTTGCTCCTCCTTGGTTGGCAAACCTCTTGCTTTGAATGAGGGCAATTCCTCATCTCCTAAGATGTATCCATAGAGACTCCTTCCTTGTAAGTAGGTCTTCATCCTTAGAGACCAAGCTTGATAGTTGTTCCTGTCGAATTTGTCAATAAATGAAGGAAAACCATCTCCCATTTTACCTTATTTGCTCTGATACCACTGTTGGGAAAGATGGATGGATAATCCAGGAAACTGAGTAGGTACTGCTAAACCTGCTTTGTACCATCCCTCTCTTGCTTTAGAATTGATTAGTAGACTTCCTTAGCTTTCCAATGACACCAAGAATTGGCCTATGTCCTTTGGAAATGATGTGTGCAATGGTTGAATCAAAACAGATAACTTTGGAAGTCACAAACTCAAGAAAACCTTCTATTTTGGTCTTGACACCTGCTGAATGTTTTGCTCAGTGTGACCAGCACAGTAGCAATTGATAAAATTCCTTCTAGCGGTATTTAATTAACTTAGTAAGCTACTATTTGCAAGTGGAATGATGTAAAATGACAAACTATACTCAGAGAAATTGATTTAGCAAAATTAGCTATACCCCCGACTTTTTAGGACTGTAGCAGAGATAGACCAGTGAGCACCTCGACGACGATTTCTCTGAATCTGCTGAATGGAATGTGTTCAATTTTTGATAGTGTGTAGCAGACTTCAAGCTGAATCCAACAAGCTTTGAATCACTGAATTTGGAGTAGTATTGACCGAGATATGCCCTTGACAAGTTGACAGACTTTTGAGTAGATTAACAGAGAACATAAAGATGAATGATGTAAATGTATCTATTGATTAACACTTGTGTACAATCCCATTGGCATGGATAGCAATGCCAAATGGTGTAGAGAGGTGTAGGCTATGGTATAGTCCTTATACACACTCAAACTCAGTAGAGTAAGCCTCGAGAAATGAAGAGATGTACCCGTGACTTTTCCAAGTACATTTTATATAATATGTGCAAAAATTTGAATTCAAATTCAAATTTTGGCTTCCTATGATCAAGGTCCTAAAAGCTTGGAGATATTCTCTCAATCAAATAAGCTACTTTTTCCACGACTCACTTTGGTAGGTGATTACAAAAGATTCCAAGTCATTTTGACTTTTACAAATGAGGTAAAGTGGTAAGTAATCACTAGCATATGTTCCTATGGTTCTTTATGTATGTAGAGTCTTCATAATAACTTCCAAGCCAAATGTGTAGGCTTGTGATTTACACCAAGAAAAATTGGTACGTAGATACTTCTAATACTCCTCAAGATCATGGAATCCTTCGCTTGAACAAAATGGAGTTGCAAAAATGTGAAATGATAATGACAATGGTTTTTAGTGATCAAGATCATTGTTTTAATAGGGATTTCTTCTAAAAAAATTTGACATATACTTCTTGGAGCTCCCTACATGCTCCCTCTTCTTGTGTGTCCACTTCTTTGACCTTGAGTATCAACAATCATATCCAAGCCTTACACTATTGGATCTGCGAGAAGAGATCTTGGTTGTGGTCTATTCACAATGAATGTTGGCGTGGGATGAAGTGGAGTAGATGGATTTTAGACATGCGAGGGGTTTTCAGATGCAATGACTATAATTTTTATTTTTGCAGGCCTTCTTCTAGTTTCCATAACTTTCTAGCCCGCTTAGGATTGGAATTCTCCCTGGTATCCTTCTAGGTTCTTGTTTTTCTCTTACTAGGCTCTCCATATTCTTTTGAGTCTGATTGTTCAGCTAGTGTAGCCTGTTTTAAAGCGTTGTGGAGGTGATCGCAATCCGGGTGGATCGGGTCCGGTCGTGGCACACACAGGGTGTATGAAGCTAATGAATGTTGGAAGGTTTAAAGATGTGAAGGTGAAATTAATGTTGAGTATGGAGAAGAGAGAGATGTTGAAATAATTATGGGAATGGGAATGTAGGTGTGCAAGTTAGATTGATGACATGAATGATAAGAATGAAAGAGAACCATACACACGAATCAAATTTGGAAGGAAGAATGGTCCATTGGAGGAGCTTCTTAAACACTTCCTAATTCTAATCCATATGTATAGCCTTCTTTGGATGATATGTATGCATGATGAGAATAGATGGAATCCTTACACATAAATCAGTTTCGAAAGGAAGAATGGTCCAATATTGGAGCTTCTTATACACTTTTAGAAACTAATAAATATGTATGGATTTGTATGGATTATATGCATGCAAGTGAATTATGATGATGGATTTTACTCACAAGCTCAAAGAAACATGCTCACTGGTTCAACGCAATACTGCGGAGCCTTCTCACACATAGAAGAAATAGAAGACATGTAAAAATACTTAAGAGACTGAGAGAGGTGACAAGAGACAAGTGACAAGTGACATGAATTAAAAGAATTTGAATTAAGTTACATGTAAAAGATCGTCGTGGTACGTCATGCTAAGCAGTCTACTGATCAAAGGTGGTTCCGACCCTCAAACCATGACAGTTCAACCGAATGTCACACGTAAGAAGGTGAGTTCCACTCCAGTGACCCTATGTCTGTCTAGGCTCGTAACGTCTAACTAAAGAAGTCTAAGACTCATTAAAATCAGCTCTAACTCACTCACACGCTCCACCGAGGGTGAGTCAAGATAGAGATGCTGGTTTCAAGAGCCTATCCTAGATAGGAGTTCTAACTTAAATTTGAAACTAGGTTCTATACTCATACTAGCTCACCTTGGATCCTCACTCGCTCAACCGAGGGTGATCGTCTTAAGGAAACCGTAAGCTAGCATGAGCCCTATGGATGCCTAACAATGATGCTCTAGGAGTTTGGAGGGGGGTTTATATAGTTTTTTGAATGAATTTGGGCCCTTGGATCTAGAGAAATCAACTCTCAACTCGAGGATCACTACTTTTTATTACAACCATTTGATTAATCAAATCAATGGCTTGGAATTGTTCTTTCTATCAAATCTAGTGTAAAGGAGTGAAATTTAGGCGCCCTCATTCTCCACCATTGGATCTGGGGATGATCTGGACCGTCGGATCAGTGCTGACATCGATTCGGATAAGATAAGCCACTATTTTTGGAGAAACGCTGCATTATTGATCTTTGATTGTAAAAAAAGTCTTCTTTTATGAAAAAACTCGTGGATCCTCCTTGCTTTAAGCATAAGTGCATCTCCACCCTTGAATATGAGCTCATCTTGATCGTACAACATGGCTCAATCAGCTTTCGCCATGTGGTGGTCCTTCAACCCTTCAATTTTCTTAAACTAGAAAACTGCAGTGATCCTGAAAACTGGACTTTGTGCTCTTTGACCCTCCAAATAGGCTTTGATGAAGATGAAACTTTGTAGGACTATGTTTCCAAAGATCTCCTTCAGGAATATGCAGAAAAAACTCCCATCTGAATCTCCCTTGTACAAGTTTGACTACATTTGGAAGCTTGCAAGGTGGCATTAAGGTGTCTAGGAAGCTCTGATAGCCTTGAAAATTTGTACAAATATGTACCCACATATGATCTTTATACATGCCAAACCATATGGCTAACATAAATTTCTATACAAGAATTTGTAGGGTCAAACTAGAAAAATTACATTTTTAAAAAATGAACATAGCATATCAATGTGCTACAAAATCCATTTTCTGCTGAAATTTGGGCTATAGACTGCCTTTGACAATCTTTACAAGTATATGAATTTTCATCTAATTTGGTGACAATGAAATTTTTGCCCTAATTTCTCAACTTTGACCAACTTTGACCAGCTTTGACCGCTACCATGGACTTTCTTGATTTCTTTGAAACTTTGTATGTGAGCTTCCTTTGACATCCTTGATGCATCCTGGACTTCTCGGGGAATTCCGGCTACCTTCACCAAATATGTTTTTTGTAGGCCTTCACAAGTGAGAGAGGAGAGAAAATCTCGACGACATTCGCCCCCACTAAACTTGCGATTCCTCCGGAAGCGCCACTCTAGCATCTATGATAAACAAAATGTTCCAGGCATCAAATTCTTTTATAGGCAACATAAGAAACATGGAAGGAAAATTGATTATATGTAGGTAACATGACATGAAGCAAAATTTGCATGAAAGAAAGAATTGAAACAGGCAACATGAATATGCATGAACAAATAGGCAACATATATGCAAATGAACAAGCAACATTGGCAACAAGAAAGAAAAAAAACAAGCATCAATATGAAGTGGAAGTGGATGTATTGAGTCGTTTTAAGCATCAGTTCCTCTCATCTTGAAGAAAATTTTGTACCTTTTTCATAAAGCAATCTACCTTAAATATGATTATAAACAAATATTTAGGATTGTCAAGAGACATCTTTCATCTTTAGCTTATTTTAGATCAACTCCTTTCCTACATAAATATGAATATGCTCTTTCTCTAATAACATGCAAGGAAATCTAACTAAACTCTACTAATGCATAAATCTACCTATATAGCCCGTGATTTATTCAACTATGCCTCTTTATCCTCCTTTGGCTTGCTTTTTTTTTTTGTTTTTTTTTTTTTGATGATGATGATTGGCAACTTTATGGTTACGATCACTTTTTTTTGGGGTGGAAGAAAGTGTAAACTTCTTGGTAACATGTAGCAACTCTTTTTTTTCTTTTTTTTTTTTTGATGACGAGGAAAAATTAAACCCCGATACAAGGTACAACCATTTTTGATGACGGAGAACAGTCGTTTAAACTCCGATACAAGTGGTGTGAGATGGACTAAGGATGTAGAAACATGCAATAGCAAGAGCTAGGATTTCAACAATTATGCTTTCGATACTGGATACATATGCATGTTTATATATGAAAATCATGTCACCAAAATAAACCTCCAAATCTACATGCCCTATCTTTCCACAATCCTAGATTATAATCAATTTCTTAATAGATAAGTTACTACTTAAGATACAATTTTACACAAGTAGAGAAATCATCATTTGCCTTTTTTGACTCAAGTGATGTGGATATGCAATGCAATGCAAAGACTGAAAAAAAAACATGCATGAAACAAGCATGGAAAAAAAATAGAATGAACTTGAAAAAAAAACAAAGCAACATGAACTTGAAAATTAATGATGTTTTTATATGTTTTTTATTTTTATTTTTTTCTTTTTTTTATTTTTATAACATGGATACTCCTGTTTATGAATCGGCCTCATTGTTGTCATCTTCTTCAATGTCCTCATCCAAAATGTACTCGTCATTATCACGCTTCTTGAATAACTTTATCCTTTTACCTGCAATCAAAGTTTTTAGTGCAACACCATTTAATTCACAAAGAGCATACGTACCATTGTTGTTGACTTTTGATACTATGTATGGCCCAAACCACCGTTGAGTGAGCTTTTTGCGTGCATCATATTGAGAGTCGAATGTACTATCATAAATGAGCACCCAATCTCCTACTTCAATTGGCTTAGGACGCAATCGATGAGTTTTATCAAAATAATGCTTGTTCTTCATTCTAGATTCTCTTAATTTTTCAACAGCATCATCAAGTCTTAATTTACCTTGTTCTAACTGTTTAATACGCAAACTCAAAAAATCATCAGTAGACATGTTTTCAGACCAAGGAAAATTTGACCATGCAGAAATATGAGACTGAATTGGAAACAATGGTTTTTGACAGTACATGAGTTCAGCAGGCATATACCCAGTAGTGCGTGTGCACGTCATTCTATCTGCCCAAAGTGCAAAAGGTAAGAATTTAGGCCATTGTTTGATGTCACCGTTACATGCTTTAGATATGGCTTTCACAATAGGTGGATGCCCTCTCTCTATTTTACCATTGGCCTCTAGATTATATGCAGTGGTGAGAGACAAACGAATACCATGACGCTCAAAGAACTCTTTAGCTTCTCTCGCATTGAACTCTCCACGATCGGCAACTACTTTCTCTATGTACCCAAAGCGACTTATGACATCTTCAAGCAAGAATTTGCAAACATTGTAAGTGGTCTTAGATCGTAGTGCACGTCCCTCTACATGATTAGTTAAGTCTTCTCTTGCAAGTACAATGTAACACATTTTGTCAATACCTTTAGGCATAGTTACAAGATCTACTACCCACTTGTAGTGAATACAAGGTGGATAAGTAGGATGCAACGGATCTCTATGTTTGACTGATGAATGAAGTTGACAAGTAGAACATGTAGAAACATAGCTACTAATGTCAACATACATCCTAGGCCAATAATAGGTACTTCTAATTTTTTCATATGTTCCAAAAAATCCTTTATGACCTGCCCATAATGTCTCATGCATTTCCTTCATTACTTGCAATTGAAGACCTCGTTTTCCTAGGACTCGTTGTGGATTCTTAACCTTACCCTTAGCATGTCTCCAAAGATAACCATTACATAGGAAAAAGTTATAAGCTCGTTTCCTAATGTTACGGAATATATTCGTAGTCCAGTTAGGTAATCGTTGTAGTGTACTCATATACTTTCCTATGTCTCTCCATTCATTTTCATACTCAGATTCATGAAATTGCTCATACTTGTATATATGTGGAACATAGTCAATTAAGTTCACATTCTTTATTAGATCATTTTCAAGATCATCAAATCTAGCTCTCGATAACATATCAGCAACTGAATTTGACTTACTTGAAATATGAACTGACTCAGGATTTATGAACTTAATATATGAGATCCATCTAAGCATGGCTATATCAGGAGATGAACAATTGGCTATCATTCCAATGAGAGGCAAACAATTAGTCTCAACTTTGACATTTGCACCAATGAAATATTCTTTGTCTGTTTTCAAAGCTGTTACCATACCCCATAGTTCTCGTTTGATCTGTGGATATTTTCGTTGTGTTTCATGTAGAATTTTGGCACCAAACCTAATTGCATATCTATTCCCTTCACTATCTTCTTGACTTATGACCCAACCTATACCAATAGGACTAGTATCAACTGTCAATATAATAGGTTTGTTAGCAGAATAGTCTACACGCTTAAGGATGGGAGCTTCAAGCAATAATTTCTTCAATTTATGCATAGCCTGAGTGTGTTTGTCAGTCCAAACAATATTTTCTTAAACTAGAAAACTGCAGTGATCCTGAAAACTGGACTTTGTGCTCTTTGACCCTCCAAATAGGCTTTGATGAAGATGAAACTTTGTAGGACTATGTTTCCAAAGATCTCCTTCAGGAATATGCAGAAAAAACTCCCATCTGAATCTCCCTTGTACAAGTTTGACTACATTTGGAAGCTTGCAAGGTGGCATTAAGGTGTCTAGGAAGCTCTGATAGCCTTGAAAATTTGTACAAATATGTACCCACATATGATCTTTATACATGCCAAACCATATGGCTAACATAAATTTCTATACAAGAATTTGTAGGGTCAAACTAGAAAAATTACATTTTTAAAAAATGAACATAGCATATCAATGTGCTACAAAATCCATTTTCTGCTGAAATTTGGGCTATAGACTGCCTTTGACAATCTTTACAAGTATATGAATTTTCATCTAATTTGGTGACAATGAAATTTTTGCCCTAATTTCCCAACTTTGACCAGCTTTGACCGCTACCATGGACTTTCTTGATTTCTTTGAAACTTTGTATGTGAGCTTCCTTTGACATCCTTGATGCATCCTGGACTTCTCGGGGAATTCCGGCTACCTTCACCAAATATGTTTTTTGTAGGCCTTCACAAGTGAGAGAGGAGAGAAAATCTCGACGACAGCGTCTGCCCTAGTGGTTGCCTGTATAGGTGCCATAATGCTACTTGAACTTGAATCCACCACTAAGCCTACCACATTAATGGGTGTGGCCTTGGGCTCACTAAAGGGGTTCCCTGGACAATCTCTTAGGAGATGTTCTTTGCTACACTCAAGACAAAAACCTTGTATTGTGATGTTCTTACCTTGTCCAAGCTTCGGTGGATGGGGACATTCTATTTTGATAATAAAATATCATAATCTCTCAATGTACGTAGTAATTTCTGAAATCGTGGCACAGTACATTAGGCTTGATTTTCCATTGAGGGGTTTGTTGAATCCATGATTTAGGTAGTCGCCAAAACTAGAGCCTTTGTAAATTACTGGGCAACCCTTGCTCACAAACTTTTGAAGAGGCTCAATAACATCGTCTTCTATAGGAGCATAGAAGCAAGCAACCGAGATCCGGGGAACTATTTTGTTTGTTACCACTAGATGCTCGATACTTCTGTATCTCCCATTTGTTAATATCTGTAGCATATGCACACGTGTTGGAATTAGTATCAATGAATTAGGGAATTCGGCATTTATGAAATAGCTAATTATAGTTGAAAGGGCCTTATTATCTTGTTGCTATTCTATGGACAGGAGAGCACCTCTATTTGATCGCCTATCATGACAACGAATGCATCCTTTCTGGGAATTACGTCGATCCAATCTCCACGTCTTTTAGTCTGAAGTCCTTTCACTTCATCTTGCATTACTATTGTGATTGACCCTAGATCTGAATGTGGAGGTAAACCCAAAGAAAGGTGGAGAGCATAGAAATTTTATCATGATCAAGAGATATTATTGAAATGTTAAAATATGGTATTCAAGGTAAGAGTAAGTCAATTCTAATTATCTACGAATGGGCCAAGACGTAGCTTAAAATTTCCTTGACTACAATTAACCTATTCTTAAACCTAAGAATTTTAAGGCTCCTAGGATGTGAGTGTTCCTATCGTGCCTTTAATCAATCAATAACACCAATCGCACTTAGCCTACGCTAAAAATTGACTGAGGGATTTTCCAACCTCAGGTCACTTCTGATTGTTTGCACTTGTATGCCCAAGATGCACATTCCAAATCTTACCACACTCTTGCTCTTGATGCCCTTTGATATTCTCAATTGACCTATAAAAGTCCCACACTTATATCAAGAGTCAAATTTAAATGAATTAAAATACCATTTTCATTCATGTATGTCAAAAGACCAAATTTCCCTTGTTGTTATGAAAGATTTCCTTAGAGATCCCTTAGCGTCATCATCGCCTTTAGTAAGGATGATGGAGATGATGATGATGGTGAAGAAAGTAAAGAGAATAGAAAAACTACATACTTACCTATGATTCCAATATAATGTATCTACGTCTTACCATCACAAGCTCGTCCTCAAAGCTCAATCCCTGGCAACGGCGCCAAATTTGGTGTCGCTCTAGCACAATGGCAAGTACCAACATGCTGAGATCCACCTCATAATTGTCAGTCGGACAAGATGTGAGGAAGGTATGATGACCATGAGCAAGTGAGAGTACAAGTCTGTGAGTGAGAAGCACACAAGCATGCACACACATACACAAACACGCACACACATGAAAAGATCGAGAGTGGAACAATGGAATCCTCTATTAGCAAGCTCCAAGAAAGCATACAATACTCAAGAACAAGTTCACTCTCCAACTAGCTAGCCCCAAAAATGAGCTATCCATCTCTGTTTATAATTTTTCACTAGATTCTGATCCTATCGGGACCTAGTGTCCGGCCTAGTTAAAACTTAGGTTCTAGGGTTTATTTGAGGGCTCAAACGGAATATAAAACTTATGAAAATTGGTACGTAGGTACTTCTAATACCCCTCAAGATCAAGGAATCCTTGGCTTGAACAAAGTGGAGTTGCAAAAATGTGAAATGATATTTAAAATGGTTTTTAGTGATCAAGATCATTGTTTTAATAGGGATTTCTTCTAAAAGATTTGACATATACTTCTTGGAGCTCCCTACATGCTCCCTCTTCTTGTGTGTCCACTTCTTTGACCTTGAGCACCAACAATCATGTACAAGCCTTCTACTATTGGATCTACGAGAACATATCCTAGTTGAGGTCTATTCACAATGAATGGTGGCGTGGGATGAAGTGGAGTAGATGGATTTTCGACATGGTCTATTAGAGATGCAATGAATATAATTTTTATTTTTGCAGGCTTTCTTCTAGTTTCCATAACTTTCTAGCCCGCTTAGGATTGGACTTCTCCCTGGTATCCTTCTAGGTTCTTGTTTTCCTCTTACTAAGCTCTCCATATTCTCTTGGCTGTGATTGTTCAACTAGATTAGCCTATTTTAAGGCGTCTTCCCTAGTGGCAACCTCTATAGGTGCCACATTAATGCTACTTGAACTTGAATCCACCACTATGCCTTCCTCATTAATGGGTGTAGCCTTGGGCTCACTAGAGGGGTTCCTTGGACAATCTCTTAGGAGATGTTCTTTGCTACACTCAAGACAAAAGCCTTGTATTGTGATGTTCTTACCTTGTCCAAGATCTGGCGGATGGGGACATTCTATTCTGATAATAAAATATCATAATCTCTGAATGTACGTAGTAATTTCTGAAACGGTGACATGAAGAAAGGCGGAGAGCATAGAAATGTTATCATGATCAGAAGATATTATTGAAATGTTAGACATATCGTATTCAAGTTAAGAGTTAGTCAATTCTCATTATCTATGGATGGGTCAAGCCGTAGCTTAAAAGGGACTAATCTACTTGATGGCACTACATTAGGCTTGATTTTCCATTGAGGGGTTTGCTGAATCCATGATTCAGGTAGTCGCCAAACCTAGATCCTTTGTAAATTACTGGGCAACCCTTGCTCACAAACTTTTGAAGAGGCTCAATAACATCGTCTTCTGTAGGAGCATAGAAGCAAAGCAACCGAGATCCGGGGGACTGTTTTGTTTGTTACCACTCGATGTTCGATACTTCTGTATCTCCCATTTGTTAATATCGGTAGCATGTGCACACGTGTTGGAATTAGTAACAATGGAACAGCTAATTATAGTTGAAAGGTCCTTATTATCTTGTTGCTGTTCTATGGACAGGAGAGAGCACCTCTATTTGATCGCCTATCATGACAACGAATGCATCCTTTCTGGGAATTACGTCGATCTGAAGCCCTTTCACTTCGTCTAATCTGAAGCCCTTTCACTTCGTCTTGCATTACTATTCTGATTGACCCCAGATCTGAATGTGGACGTAAACCGTAGCTAAACTTGGTCTCCGTGCATGGCGGATAATAGTTTACTGCCATAGTCTGACGCCTCGTATGATGTTGGAAAAAAGATCTGCATTCAGTTGCAAGCCAGCGAAAATCTCCTTTGTAATTCCATCTGCGTCATGATTATATGCTCCGAATCATCCATTTTTTCAACAATGTTACGAGCCTAATAGAAAGTTTTAACAATCTTGACGATTATGTTATGACGATGTACTACTACTACTACATTGTGCGGCAAGCTGTCATTTGAACAAAACGCTGAACTCTACATAAAGTTAAGACTACTGTATATGCGTCATACTATCTGTGTACAGCAATCTATCGAGGTTGCAGAACAGTGTAGACAGAATAGTCAATCGTATGTATGATGGATTTGTGTCATTAACCATTCGCTCGAGCTGCTAATTGTAAGACAATCACAATACAATGAACGGATATTCCATGAAATTTGAACTATTCGTTTTCTTTACTGTTATGCAATCTGATACCTTACCGAATTTTTACCATGCCTCCTTTTATCACTTTAACAAATGAAAGCATTTGATCGTCCATCCTGTGTTTTCCCACATTCAACGTTTAGATATAGGAACTTAATGTTGACGCTTCCGCGTTTCCACTGTACCTGAGGAGGCAAGGTAAGAGCTTTACGTCCACTGAAGGATTTGGTTTGAATCCAAGAGTGCGCTTCCGATTCCTGCATTCTCCTTCATTTCTGAGCCCCGTAAAGACAGATAAGGGAGATGATGGGTCTGTTTGAACGAGTTCAACTTGGACTTCTGTTGGTAAAGAAAAGAACTGATGAGCAGCATTTTTAAGCTGGTTCTGAAGCGCTACTGACATCCATGGTTGATAATCTGCAGATCACATGACTCAATTTATGTAACAACTCCCCAAGCTGAAGAAACCGAACAGACGACATAACCGAACAGAACGAAAATGAATGTGCGCTAAATGTCAAGAACCTACTCGGGAAAACTTCTGGAAAAAGATATTCGAGTACTGGGTTCTATAAAGGTTCATGAAAGCGACTTTCTATGTTTTGGTTTATTCGAAATGTATAACCATGAACAATGGAAGTAATTCGCTACCTCGAAAACGCCCCATTCCAAGCAAGCCATGGCAATCTGTTGCTGCAAGTGAGTCCTGCTCTGACACGAGAGGTCCACCACAGGTACTGTCTTCCCTTGGTCGTCGGCCATTGAATCTGGAAAATCAGCGTGCTCCAAACTTGAGTATGCTACTATAGCACCCACTCCATTGTCAAATATGCTAGCTTTTTGCGGCTGCAAGGTAGTATTAATGATCAGTATGCTTTGAGCTGGAACATGGAGTCCCGAATGAAAAGGTTATACGTATGTCGGAACAGAGAGAGAGAGAGAGAGAGAGAGAGAGAGAGAGGGAGAGAGAGAGAGAGAGAGATCAAAAGTAGCTTTATGTGCCATTGAAAAGAATCAATTAGCGGTGTGTGAAAAAAGAGAAATACATGAGGTCGTGGATCAGAGCATTCATAATGAGCAAGATCCCTCTAGGATGTTGACACTTTGAATAGCAGAAACACAGATGGATAAATGGAATGCAAATGTGTACCTGCGTTTATGCTATCAGTGAAGAAGAATGCCATGGGCTCAAGCAGCGTTAGAGAGCAACCCTGAAGCATGCCGCCAGATTTTCAGATTGGGTTCCAATGCATTTCTTAGCCTCAGGTTTAAATAGACCCGTTCAATTTGCCCTCGCCATAATTTGCTCAACGGGTTATCGGATTAAATCGCACACGTGATGCACCTTGGCGGTGAATCTTTGTTTGAGGTTTGTTGTGCCTTGCGGACATTGAGCTACACCGCCTTGTCGAAACCGCAGAATCTGCTAAAAGCAATGTCTTATTTTTGTTGCTCCTCCGTGTTTCATTTCTCGCCGCTTGTTCGGTATGTCATGTAAGTTGTACGCGCTTATGTTATGCATCCAATTCAAGTTAGGAATTCGGGTTATTCAAGTTATGAAATACACCGCGGTTGCAACGACTTGCACTGTCCACTCCTGTATTCATGAGTTTCGCTGTCCACTCCTGTATTTCGCCTCTTCCAGGTTCAGGTATTTCTCTGCGCGTTTAATCCAGTCTTCGAAAAGAGCGTACTTCTGAGAGGGGACTTGGGTCAGCGCTCAATGAGAACCAATAAAGAAATGTTATTGGATATGCCAGATCTTTATCAGAACAAAGATGGTTCAGGCTTAGATTGTATACGATGGTTGAAGCTTAGATTTTATTAAACACGGACATCTTCTCGCACAGAGATTTTATCGTTCTTGCTTTCGCACAGAGATTACCATGGAAGTAGCGCTGTTCATGTGATTGGATTGTTCCCTCCCTTTGGTGGACCATCACGTAGACACACGGGCCACGGCGACACAAGCTGTTAGGCATAACCACGTATATTCGTTCATAATAAGCCACGTACATATCGAGGGCGGATGGCACCGAGTCCTGCCTCTCCATATTCATACATTTGACGGACAACTATTAAATCTAACATTCCGTCTCTTTTCTAAAGGGAAACATCGGTGGATGATTTCACTTCTCTTGTATCGAGTAGAAGTAGTTTTATTCAAATGGATATGAGATAATCTATTCTACATGCAAAATCATTCCAACCATGATATGCAGTGGATAGAAGGTTTCAGGTTTGAGTTCATTTTGAGTCGTTTGGTTTATCTTCAGGTATTAACATTACTTGACCTTCAAAAAATAGAAGGCGCAAGAATTGAGCTTGTGTATTGATGTATAATATTTTCCCGTTCCACATGAGAAAGAAGTGAAGCTGTTATCGAAGTCCACAAGCCACCTAGGTCGAACACTTGAGAAGGAAAGAACAACTTCAACACAAGTAAAACATAGATGATTGTGTCTCCAACTATTGGTAGGTTGAGCGGGTCCAATCCATTTGAAATCCTCCAGTTCTTTGTTGACATGAGAGGTTCGATTTGTGCAAAGTTGGATGGGCATTCTTCAATGGTAGCCAGCATAAGGAGATTTTGTGAACTTGAATCATTTAGGTGCTAGAAATCCTCAAGCACATTAGCAAGAGATGACATTTGTGCATTCGTAAGCATTAAAATGCTCCCTTCTTGTAGTGACACAAGAGGATCTTCGGTGCCATTAGTGCTATCAATCAACAAACACTACAACAGATCGAACGTATACCGAGGTTTTTACCAAGGGAAATGAACGCGCTTATTTTTGCCGCGACGTCGGTGTAGCTGTCAGTATGCCCGTCGGTACTAAAGCGCCGGTATGGGCGTCGGTATTGACGTCGGTATAGGCGTCTGTATGGGCGTCGGTATAAGTGTCGGTAATACCAATGCCCATATCGATGCCTCTGCTAGGTACACCGTCTCTTATACCGGCGCCCGCTGGGTATACAGATGCTTATTCTGATGACATTACTGGGTGTACCATCGCGTATATCGACGACCATATCTGCAAAAAATTTTTTGGGCAGAGAGTGTTGTCTTTTGCTACAGCAATATTACCATGATGTTGCTTAACAAAAGACAATACACTCTACCCAAAAAAAACCAAGTACATGTGATGTGTACTCTAATGTCAACCGAAATTACAAACAACAAGTAAAAACCAATTTTATAAATTAATCACCTCATCGTAAATGCTCCCATGAAACGAGCGCACCGCGTCCCTCCAACTCCTCCAATAGTGCAGTCAATCCGTGACGATATCCGTAAGCCTCCTCCGTTCGTGTTGGAGGTCGACCCATTGCCAACTCTTGCAACAAATATACAAAACATTAGAGGAACGTACATGAGAAACTCAACATAAATAAATTCAATAAATGAAATGGTACTTACAAACTCATGACGCATCGTGTTATATCCGTCGTTGCCCAAATATGACGGTCCAATCGTATCTAAACGGGTGGTTGTGACATCTCGCTGATGGCGATATCGATCAGGAGTCTGCTGCTTCTCGTCGCGAATCAGATCCCACTCCTCAGCATCTAACCATACAGGCTTTGGTAAGCCTTCTCTGAAAGCATCATGAGCCTCGGATCATCGATGGGACATAACCTCATGTGCGATGTGCAAAATCCACTCTGAACTGACAAGAGACTGTCCATCGCCTGGTCAGAACTCCTGATAAATCATTTGTGTGATATAATTCTTTTGATCTTTATCTTGTTCACTCCATTTCAGCATGTTGAAGTATCCAAATTGTATGGAGCAAAGCTGTCGTATACGTGCATGCATTGCTTTGCCAGCCGCATCCATCACCGGAGCTCCATCTTCGATACTATACACATTGGAGTCATCATGGTCATGAGCATCCCAAGGTGTACGTGGTGTTACACGTGGTGTACTGCGTGGCATACCTACATCTAAGGTACTCGTCCTAGGAGTAGAAGCGAGCGACACAACATCCGTTGCTCTGCCTCCATAATAACTGCCTCCTCCAGACCTACCTGTAGATCCACTCCTAGAACCTCCTGCTCCAGAGCGTGACCTCGACCTACAAGACGGGCCAGAACTTGTATCGCACTGAGGCGTCGAACGCACATGTCTACTACTAGACCCAGTAGGAGATGGCTGAAAAGATGGTCGTGATGGAGTCACAAAGCTAGGAAAAATACCTTCTACGGGAGTAGCACCACCTGCAAGAGTGACATCGGCAGGAGTGACACCAGCGGGAGTGAGGCCGGTCGGAGTGAGACCGGTCGGAGTGAGACCGCCAGGAGTGAGGCCGAGAGGAGTGCTACCATGAGCGATCTAATATTGTGACACAGCAGCCATATACGCGGGAGATACCTGAGAGATGAACTCTAAAAACTGCTCCTCTATCATGGAATGTGGAGTGACTAGAGGACTGTCTCCCATCGTGCACTGTAACAAAAGAACTCAAATAATTAGCATGTGATAATAAAGGTAATATAGAGAATAAACAGAAAAAAAAACAAAAATTAGTACGTACAGGCCGAGGCTCACTAGCAAACTCTGGCCACTTACTATCTATGTGCTTCCAAGCATCAGAGTCAGCAGGCACTCGCATTATACCATCTGTAGACCTGCTCTTTGTATGCCATGGCATTAACTCAGCTATAGATTTGTATCTAAACATGTTCTTAATTTGTGGAATGATAGGAAAGTGGCGAAGAACCTTTGTGGGGATTGCTCCGTCTATAAGGTCTTCTCTAAATCTATTTGCTCCACACTTTGGACATATGTGGAGATGCTCATATTCATTCCGAAAGAGGATGCAATCATTCGAACAAGCATGAATTTTAGTATAATCCATTCCAATGGACTGTAAAAGTTTTTTTGCATCTCCACGTGTTGGAGGTATGTCATTGCCCTCTGGCAAAAATTGATCTTTAAGAAGCCTGCAATAAGCAATTAAAACGATATTAGTGGAATGATAGGAAAGTGGCGAAGAACCTTTGATCTTAATTTGTGGAATGATAGGAAAGTGGCGAAGAACCTTTGTGGGGATTGCTCCGTCTATAAGGTCTTCTCTAAATCTATTTGCTCCACACTTTGGACATATGTGGAGATGCTCATATTCATTCCGAAAGAGGATGCAATCATTCGGACAAGCATGAATTTTAGTATAATCCATTCCAATGGACTGTAAAAGCTTTTCTGCATCTCCACGTGTTGGAGGTATGTCATTGCCCTCTGGCAAAAATTGATCTTTAAGAAGCCTGCAATAAGCAATTAAAACGATATTAGTAAATAAAGTTATTTTGATACAACAATGAAAGCCAATTTGTTCTCCACTTACCTGAACAATTCAGTGACACTACTATCTGACCATCCATAAATGGATTGCAGATTGAGCATCGCGAGTGACGGATGTAGTACAGATATCTTTGCTCCATTATAAAGTGGTAAACGAGCTAGTCTTCGCATGTTTTCATATTCTTCATCGACTTCTGATTGTGGAAATTTTGTTGTGTCCATGAAACTCTCGACATCTTCTCCACCATCATGATCCTCGTCCATCTCATAAAATGCTTCAAGCATCTCTTCCATATGTTCATTCTGTGTAATATTATTAGTACTTGCTTGTACGTCTAAGTCCTTCTTTGTTCTCTTTTGTCCATGAGAGGTTTTCGGTGCAATGTCGTTTGGGTCCATGTGCTCACCTAGGGGACCATGTGAATGGTAGCGTAGGTTTTCTAGTCGACTCCTATCAAAGGATCCATACTCTCTAACATGTGCAGTACAAATCCGTCGTTTTCGATAAATTTGATACTTGCACTGAGTGCAAGGACATGCCATTCTCTCCTCCCGATCCAAAGAGGCCATCTGCTACAATATGGACATTTTAGATCATTTGTTTTTTTTATTAAACCTAAAAATCTTACTCCTAAAGACTTAAACCTGAAATACTAAAACCTAAATACTTAAACACCTAAAAAAACCTAAAACCCTAATCTTAAAATCCTAATCTATATAATATCCTATTTAATCTATATATTTATATTTTTTCTTAATTAATCCTATTTTTATATATTTAATTATATATATTTAATTATATATATTTAATTAAATTATTTAAAACCCTAGTTCTTTTTATATTTATTTATCTATATAATTATCCTATTTTTTATATATATTTATTTATTTATTCAAAATTTTTCCTCAAATCCTAAAACCCTAAAACCCTAATACTAAAAACCTAAAACCCTATTTTATATATATATATTTATTTATATATTCATATTTTTTCCCTAATTAATTCTATTTTTATATATTTAATTATTTATATTTAATTATATATATCTAATTAAATTATTTAAAACACTAGTTCTTTTTCTATTTATTTATCTATATAATTATCATATATATATATATATATATATTTATTTATTTATTTATTCAAATTTTTCCCTTAAACCCTAAAACCCTAATCCTAATCCAAAAAACCTAAAACCCTATTTTATATATATATTTATTTATATATTCAAATTTTTTCCTTAATTAATCCTATTTTTATATATTTAATTATATATATTTAATTAAATTATTTAAAACACTAGTTCTTTTTATATTTATTCATCTATATAATTATCCTATTTTATATATATACTTATTTATTTATTCAGATTTTTTCCTTAAATCCTAAAACCCTAAAA
>CM035431.1:108609377-108621877 GCA_020310875.1 Ceratopteris richardii
TACTGACAGTCACTTGAGCATCGGTATCTTTAAGTGACCTTTTCCAACGTTTATATCGACGTCGAGAGTGACCGTCAGTATAAGTAGCGTCGGTATGCCCCTCACATGTTGTAGTGAAATAGTTGAATAGATAATGGCATTTGTCATTGTCTATTGCACATGCATTTGTTCAAAGATTAAGCATCATCAGTGCATGTGTAACTTTGAATGGAGTCATTGATCATAGTGTTGTGGTTCTGCTTGCTTGAATTCCATAGCTATGTGTGGAGGAAAAATCACAATCACGTGTTGAACCAAGCAGTATCATTGGTGAGGGTGAGTAATTTGCACCATATTTTTTTATCACATCTGGAGGAGTGCATGCAATTTCTTGAGCCGCAACATAGGACAATGTGTCTTCAGGGATGTAATTTATAGCGTATAAGATGTGAGCATGGAATATGTTGACAAAGGAATGATCATGGGAGGTCAAAATGCTAACACCTCTATGGGTGGATTGTCCGAGTGCAAACTTTATTCGTCAACATTTTTGTGAGCTGCAGAGGCTGAAGGGAGCGACCTAAAGACAGGAGCAACCTACAAGTGATAGACATTGCACTGTTGATAACAATTGAATGTAAAAGGGTTAGCACTATTTTGATTCATCCATTGTTGTTGGAGCAAGGAACTGAGACCGTAAGAGGATCATGAGGCCAATACATTGATAGAGTTATCAAATCTAGTCTCTATAGCAATCACTATGAACAAGAAGGTTCTACATGCATGACAGAAGCATTGTGCAACATGTGTGGCAGGTGCAGGATCTTCTAGAACTCATGACACCATGTTGAAATTGATTAGCATGCATGTATAACACCATCACACAGACACATAACAACACCAAGACGTTAGGCGTAATGACGTGTATTCATTCATAAATCGCAATGGGCCTAGGCCATCGTGAAGAGACTCCACACCATCACAATTAGTTCACACCATTGCAATGACACCAGACCATCACGATTGGTTCACGCCATCGCGATGATCTGAGACCATCACAATGGGCTCACGCCATCATGATGAGTCACCATACCATCACGACGAGACCACCCTGTGCCATCGCAACGGGTCCAAGCCATCACAATGAGACCATGCCATCGTGATTGGCTTAGACCATCATGTCGATCCATCAGACCATTGCGACGGTTCCTGACCATCTCGATCCTTGCAGACCATCACAAGGATTCAACTGAAAAGGCAAAAAACTAGGGATTTTTTTTTTGCAATTTTGGAGCCAATTTTGGGTCATTTCTCAAGCAATTGGTGCATCTTGGGGACCCCTATGCAAATAATTTGAGAAGTCTTATTTGCTTGTTTGCTTGTTTTGAGCCCCAAAACCCTAAATTGATATAACTTTTTCATATGAAATCTATTTTTAGTGATCACATCAATCACTCCAAGATGGTTTGTTACACGTGTCTCTTGAATAGTTTTAATGTCAATAGTCTCCCTATACATGGGCACTTTTTACTCTAGTGCTAGTTAGAGGTTCTTTCCCGATGTAACACAATATGCTCATAGGTGGCGGTACATTGTACATAGGGATTTACTTATAGTTCAGACCTCTCATTCTCATGCTATTGATCATCTATCTACAGAGAGCTCTTCCAATCATCGCATGTCTTTGTGCATTGATCTCCTTCTTCGCTCTTGTGTGTTTTTCTATTTGTGCTTCCTCACTCACTCAAACATTCTACAATGCACTCATAGAAATGAAACATATATATAAATAAAAATTGAAATAAATGGAAATAAGAAGAATTTCCTAAACGATCCCTTCATGAAAATGTATGACAAGTTCTTTTGAGAGGTAAACTACTCCAAAGTAACCTCTTGAGACAGGATCTTCTCATGGATGGTGGTAGTGGATCTTGATGTGCTTCATCTGAGCATGGAAGACTGGATTCTTGGTGGGGGGCCAAGTCTCACTAACTATCGTTATGAATGCATGTAGGAGTATCTTGCAAAATACCAATGTTAGATAATCATCATTGAAACTATATGGCCTCACATGCTACAAAACATGATGCTCAGTACTCGATCTCTGTGGAGAATAGAGAAATGATAGGCTACTTCTTATTTGCCCAAGAGATGGGTCTTGAGATAAGCAAGAACCTGTAACTAGAAGTAGAACATCAAGAATCAAGGTGTCTAGCCCAATTTGGATCCGATTATCCAATGAATTCAATTACCCCTCTATACCAAAGATTACAATCTCAAGTAAGGGCAAGATAGCAAGGTAATCTCTCTACATCTACGTCTGATGAATTTGATGGGAGAATTGATTGAGCACACTAAGTGCATAAGAGATATCTAGAAAAGAGTTGACTAGGTAAAGAAATGACCTAATCAACTTTTGTATGCATTTATATCAACAAGTTGAGATGAATCCTCAAGTGCCAGCTTTTTGTTATGCTCAAGTGGCATGTTGAATGTTTGACATTGATTCATGTTATATCGGGATAGTAAGTCAATGCAATACTTCTTTTGAGATAAAAAGATGCTTTCTTTTAACTATCAAATTTCCATGCCAAGGAAGTAGTGAAGCAAATTGAGGTCTATCATAGAGTATTCAAGATGAATATGTTAAATGATAAATTGGACTAGATCATCAGTAGATCCTGTTAAAACTGGTTTGGTACCAAAACAAGACACTTGAGTGTCCTTTTTTGACAGGTTTCCAAAAAATCACACGCCTTCTACAAAGAGAATTTGAGAAAATCCTTTAATGCACATATTAATCATAATTCAAAGAACCATGAAAAATTAGAACATACATTAAATCATGTTTTTGTTAATAGCCTCTCAAGATTCTATTGTGGTGGGCAAGATGAAAATTCTTATTCAAATGTGATTTTTGTCAAAAGAAAAATTAAAGAAAAAATTATGCACATTCCTTGAAACATAGAGCACATAGTATGAACCCCAAAATCACTTAGAAAATCATTCTCAAGTCAAAAAATAAAGTATTCTCACTTTGTACGCTAAAAACAGCAACTACTTCTACACATGGTTCAAACCAACTTATAGGAATCTACAAAGGTGTACAAATATGAAACTGATCAAGTAAGATATGAAGACAACAACCAAAGTATACAAATGTAAAATCAACTACTATGACTCTAGTTACCAAAAACAAACTAAAGCCTACATATATGACTCAAAAAAATTTATGAACATCATCCAAGAAGTACATGTTCAGGTTACCAACCAAAAAATGTGTGATATAACAAACCAAGGTCAAGAGAGAGCACCCTCATGTTGTTGATGTTGATATATTTAGGTAGTGATGTGTGTGAACACACTAGGACCGTCGGGGCACTTTTTGCCCTCTTTACAAGGTTTTTTTTCCTGGCTTGTATATACGCTTATTTCCCTAATGGGCTTCTTATCTTTGTACATTCTCTAGCAATACATTCAATATTATGTGTTGTGCTCCAAGCTTCTTCTGCTTCCTTGTGTTGTTCGCGTGCTTCCACAGACGTCTATCTCCAATAATTGGTATCAGAGCAGGTCGCCGCTTCATCTGGGGCGTTGTCTACACCTCTCCAGTTGCAGTCTCAGATTCGCACAAAATTTGGTGAGCATACTCAGGGTGTTTCAGAGATCAAAACGGCTTTGCTCTGTGGTGCCGAAATCGCGATCTGAGCTCGTTTCGGCCTTCGAATGAATTATTGCAACGCTTGTGCAGGCTATTTCATCTTTTTGCGCCAAAGGTATATACATGTTTCAGTTCGCAAGTATAAGAATCTCGAAGTCTACTACAGGTTTAGCAGAAATCATCTACACAGTTTTGTTAAACTTTTTGAGATACAATCAATTTTCTGCATCAAGGTATTTTAGTCACCGGCCATGGTTGAAAGCAGTGATGTATTTCGTATCTTGGCTGTTGAGGATAAGATGGATGGTAGCAACTAGCCTTTGTGGGCTTATATGATGCGACATGTATTGGTTGCAAAAGGACTGTGGAACATTGTGCAGGGTGTTGAAAAACGTCCTATCACACTTGCAACTGTTACAACTGCACGTACTGAAGCTGATGCAGAAGGTGTTGAAGATGATGATATTCTGCATATTCCCGTTCGTGCTACAGTTTTTGCTGCACCTACTGTAGAGCAGATTCATTAGGATGGCAGAGATGCTCAGGCACATGCATTGATAGCTTTGTCTATCAAACGTGCCATTATTCCTTACATTCGCTCTTGTAGAACAGCTAAGGATGCTTGGGATACACTTACCACATTGTACCAAGCTAGGAATGAGGCTCGTGTTGCTTACCTCCAAAAACAGTTGGAGAGTGAGCACATGAATGAAGGTGATTCTATGGACAGTGTCTTAACAAAGATCAAAGACTTGAAGGAACAGTTGATTTCTGTTCATGAGGTTATACCAGATAGCTCACTTGTGTAGACCGTTCTGAATGGTCTTCCTGATTCATATCAGAGTTTTGCTTCTACTCTTTGGTTGATGATGAAAGGCAATCCAAATGCCTTATCTTTTGAGGAT
Organism: Ceratopteris richardii; assembly: GCA_020310875.1. Classification (NCBI taxonomy): domain Eukaryota; kingdom Viridiplantae; phylum Streptophyta; class Polypodiopsida; order Polypodiales; family Pteridaceae; genus Ceratopteris; species Ceratopteris richardii. The sequence continues at coordinate 108,613,923 of CM035431.1, forward strand.
TTAGTCTTCATTTTGTTGCAAGAGGATCAGTCCAGGCAGAACAAGTCCATTATGCGTGTTGCAGATCAAGCTTTCCTGGCTAGTCAGAAGGGCAAAGGAAAATGGAGCTCTTCTACTAGTAAGCAAAAATCTGCAAATGTTGCCCATTCGAAGAACCAAGACAAAGATGAGAAAAAATCAAAAAAGCAGAAATTTTTTTGCAAGTATTGTAAAGGGAATTATCATATCATAAAGAACTGTCCAAAACTGGCAGCGAAAGAGGCAAAGAAGAAAGAGGCAGGAATGGTTGTTGCAAAGCCTCTACACCAAAAACAGAGTTTGCTAATCTTGTGCAGGAAGAAGAATGGGCATTTACTACTATTTGCAGTTTTGACCCATCTTCTCATGAGTAGTGCATGTCTGCAATAGACTCAGATGTTTGGTACTTTGATAGTGGGGCGACCAAACATATTACCTCGTAGCGCAGTTTCTTCTCTTCACTCGAGCCTACCCCTATAGGGAATACTGTTACATGATCCAAAAACTCCTCTTATCCTGTTATGGGAGTTGGTAAGATCATTTTGACTACTGTTGATGGTATTTCTTTCACTTTGTCAGATGCTTTGTTTATGCCAGGGATCAAGAAAAATATGTTATCAGTCTCTATATTAGCCAAGATTGCCTTGGTTGTGAAGTTTGTTGATGACAGGTGTACAGTTCATGATCTGTCAAATGGCAATGTGATTATTGCTTCTGGCATTTTATGTCGTGGGCTATATAAGCTCATAGACTATGGAACCCTGTGTTCCATGCTCGCAGTAAGCACATGGAGGTGCATTATGATAATGTTGTAGACCTTTTCACAAAGGCTCTACCTAGGGAGAAGTTTGAAACTTTCTGCAAAGATTTGGGCTTACTTCCTTTTGTGGATTCATCTCTTTACACATAGATTGACACTTCCTTATACATAAGTGCCACCTTTTTGTTCACTGCATCACTCCCAAAGAGGATTTGCTAAGGCATTTTATGTCGTGGGCTATATAAGCTCATAGACTATGAAAGATCTGTAAATGATTCGGCATGTGCAGTACATGATTCTCAGGCTATGTCAGATGCAAATCTTTGGCATGCACGCTTTGGTCATCTGAATTTTGCTACTTTGCTACGCTTGCAGAAATCTGAAACGGTTTCCTCTTTGCCCAAACTTGAGGCACCCGGAAAACATGTTTGTGAAGGCTATATTTTGGGCAAAATGCAATGTTCCTCCTTTCCAAAAGATGGTTCAGCTTGGGCTACTCAAAAATTGTAGCTTGTAAATAGTGATGTTTCTGGTCCTATGCAGACACCTTCTTTTCGAAATTATCTTTACTTCGTGACTTTCATCGATGATTTTTCCAGGCATGCATGGGTATATCCATTGAAGGCAAAGTCCAAAGTGTTCATGTGCTTCAAACAGTTTTTGGTTTTGGCTGAAAATCTGTGAGCATGTAAAATGGGCACCCTCCGTTCTGATCGAGGGGGGGAATATATGTCTTTTGATATTAATGTAGTTCTGGATAAATGTGGGATAAAACACCAGTGTACAGTGCCGTATACACCTCAACAGAATGGAGTTGTTGAACGAAAGAACAAGTCACTCATGGAGATGGCAAGGTGTATGGTCAAGAGTCAGGCTTTACCACATAGTTTCTGGCTTGAGACTGTCATGTGTGCAGCATATGTACTTAACAGGTGTCCCACTAAAGCACTGCAATCTATCACTCCATATGAGGCTTGGCATGATCACAAGCCATCTGTTGCACATCTGCATGTTTTTGGTTGTTTGGCATATGCATTAGTGCCTGAACAACATCGCAGAAAATTGGATGATAAAGCAATAAAATGTATTTTTGTTGGATACAGTTCTGAAAGTAAAGGCTATCGTCTATATCATCCACAATCTAAATGCATTCTGGTTAGCCGTGATGTTGTTTTTGTGGAAGATGCTATTCAACCATTGCTTTCATGTACTAAGGAGACATTTGTTAGCTCCAAAGACATGTATGATACTTTGATGCCTCTTTTTATAGGTGGACAGTCTAGTGTTGGTCCTAATGAGGCAACTTCTCAGCCTTTCTAGGTTTCATGTGATGATGCAGATCATCCCAATTTTTATGCAGATTTACATGATGCACTTGTTGATGAGAGAGCTGACATTGAGGAGGCAAAAATTATGCCAAAATGGCTGGTGCAAACTTTATGTGACAACAAATTAGATGCACCTTTGTCATATCGTACTCGATCGGCTCTCATATTGCCTCTTTTGCATCAGATTTCTATGCTATGGTTGCATCTAGTCTCTGTGATGAGAATGAGCTTGTTTCATTTGACGAAGCACAAAATTTAGAAAATTGGATGGTTGCTATGCAATCTGAATATGATGCTATAATGAAGAACGGTACTTGGTCTTTATGTGACTTGCCTCCTTGCAAGAAGGCCATTGCCACTAAATGGGTTTACAAGCTGAAGCATAAGCCTGATGGAACAGTTGACAGGTATAAGGCTAGGCTTGTTGCAAAGGGTTATGCATAGGAAAGAGGCATTGATTTTGATGAGACCTTTGCACCTACATGTCGTATGACTACTGTTCGGAGCATCTGTGCACTTGCAGCCCATCATGGTTGGAGTGTACATCAGTTGGACATTAAAACTGCATTTTTGAATGGTGACTTGCATGAAGAAATGTATGTTTTTCAGCGATGTGGCTTGTGCAGAAAGGGCATGAAAACTAGGTGTGCAGGTTAAAGAAGGCATTATATGGTTTAAAGCAAGCACCACGTGCTTGGTATGAGAAGATACATGCCTATCTGATTGCACATGGTTTTGAGAACAGTCCAACTGAAAGCACCTTATATGTTAAGTGTGTTAATGATGTGCTTCTGATCATTGTTGTCTATGTTGATGACATGCTGCTCACTGGTCCTATTGAGAAGCATATTGTTGATTTTAAGGCTGATTTGCATGCCTCATTTGAGATGTCTGATTTGGGGCATTTGCATTACTATTTGGGCATTCAGTTTATGCAAGTTGATGGTGGAATGGCTTTGTGTCAAACGAAATATATTGACCCATTGTTGCATCGTTTTGGCCTTGAAGACTGTAAGCCTATTGCCACTCCTATGGAGAGAAGTTTACGATTGAGTCTTCATGATGGTGGAGATGCATTTGATGTTGTCCTCTATCAGCAGGCTGTTGGATGCTTGATTTACTTATGCATTACTCGGCTAGATATTCAGTTTGTTGTCTCACAGATGAGCAGGTTTATGCATTGCCTAGGTTTCAAGCATTGGTAGGCGGTTAAGCGCATCTTTCGCTACTTGAGTGGTACTCGACTACTTGGGTTGTTTTATCCCAAGGGGGGATCACTACCGCCAGATTTGTATGCTTTTTCTGACTCAGACTGGCCTGGTTGCTATGAAACTCGTGTGTCCACTAGTGGCTTTTTCTCATGCTTGGTAGCTCATGTATATATTGGTTGAGCAAGAAGAAGCCTACTGTGGCCACTTCCAGTTGTGAGGTTGAGTATGGGGCAGCTTTCACAGTGACTGTTGAGTGTGTGTGGCTCAAACGCCTTATGGCTGATTTGGGTGTTGGTCAGTCTTCTACCACCACCATCTTCACTGACAGTCAGAGTGCATTGGCAGTTGCGAGGAACCCTGTGTTCCATGCTTGCACTAAGCACATTGAGGTGCATTATTATTATGTCAGGGAGAGGTTCTCTGCTGGGGAGATCAGCTTGGCATATGTGCCCACGCAAGAGAACATTGCAGACCTTTTCACGAAGGCTCTGCCTAGGGAGAAGTTTGAAGCTTTCCGTAAAGGTTTGGGCTTACTTACTTTTGTGGAGTGATTTCCACATAGCTTGGCACTTCCTTATACATGAGTGCTAGCTCCTTGTTCACCGCATCACTCCTAGGGGAGGATTGTTGATATATTTAGGTAGTGATGTGTGTGAACACCCTAGGACCATTGGGGCACTTTTTTCCCTCTTTAGGAGGTTTTTTTGGCTTGTATATACGCCTATTGCCCTAATCGGCTACTTATCTTTGTACATTCTCTAGTAATACATTCAGTATTGTGTGTTGTGCTCCAAGCTTCTTCTCCTTCCTTGTGTTGTTTGCATGCTTCCGCAGACGTCTATCTCCAACAGTTGAAGAGTCATATCTATTATGAGATTATCCTCGAGGCCCCATTTCTTCTCCATACTCTGTTTAAAATAGTTTTTTCTCAAATTATCTATTATTTTGAACCTATTTCATGTACTTCATGACGTCAAATTCCTGTAATCTTACACTTATTCAAAATTTGATAAAAATTCTTCTTTCTTCATGAAAAGTTTCATTTTCATTCTTTACGTGAATCATGACATATAGGAAAATCTTTTTCTATGTGTTCAGTCTATTCACTCTGTGTAAAAAGTTTTCTATTTGGTAGATATTGTTTAGTATAGCTAAAAATGCTCAAAAAGATCATGTTAAAGCTCATTGGATAAAGTTTTACCAGACAAAGATTGACCTCCATGGGGTATTGTTGGAGTTTGAGGTTTGCGGAAGCACTCAAATAGCACAAGGAAGAAGAAGAAGCTTGGAGCACAACACACAATACGGAATGTATTACCAAGTGAATGTACAAAGATAACTGACCCATTAAGGTTATAGGCATATACACAAGCCTAGGGAAAAATATCTTGAAGAAAGAAAAAAGTGCCCCGATTGTCCTAAGTGTGTTCACCCACATTGGTACCGAGATATATCAACAAATCACCCCTCGTAATGAAGCCGTGAACAAGGAGTTGGCACTCATGTATAAGGAAGTGCCAAGCTATGTGGAAAGACATCAATCCACAAAAGTAAATAAGACCAAAGGACACTATGGTGTGACAATTAGTTCTCAAAAAAACATAGTTTTTGTGTAACAACAATACACGAAACCGCTTGAAATCTTGGATCTAGAATGTTTGAGTGTTGTCAAACCAGACACAAGTTATAGTTTTGCAAATTGATCTGGTTTTTTGTAGGCCCCACCTTTTTACCTTCACGCCAGATCCCATATCAATCTGAGGCCATTTGTGAATCATGCTTTCTCCATGCCTTCTCGTGTACTGTTCATTGTCGCCTTCTCCACAAGCTCTCTATAGCCACACTTGCTCAGATACCATGTCAAGAGAAAGGAGATAAGGAAAAGAGCTAACTCACACACTCTCACACTCAAGAGGAGCACACATAGATTGAGGCAAGGAAGAATGATCTTCTTCTTCTATAACATAAAAAGAATATACAATATGACCTAAAACAACAATACAACTAGTGAAATATATAAAGGATAGCACATAATGAAAGTCCTAATGTCTGTGAATGAGTGAGCTAGCAAGAAACAAATGTGCCATCACTCTCCCTAGATAAATTTAGTAAAGGTCACTAAAGTATCCCTGATATATATCGGCATGACCACTATACATGTCAGAGAAATGAAAAAGTGTCATCCTTGGTCATATAATGTTGAGCTTGATATCTCAACTGATGGAAAGAATCCAAAGAAGCTTGGATGCAAAGAAGAGAGATTACCAACCTATGAAAGAAAAATAAAAAGGCACCACCTTATTCATATGGAGTGAATTGGAGGATGAAAAATCACCAAAGGTAATGGAAGGAAAAAAGAGAAGAAGTGGAAGGTCATGAGGTGAGAGAATACACAAGGGTAGTGAAGAGACACATGATCATGTGCATATTCTTCCTTAAATAGAAGTCTTTTGGGCATGCCTTTTTTGTGGAGATGGCAAGGAGATGGTGTAGAAGCATATACTAGTCATCTCTCATTGTAGCATATCAGAATTTCTCCAAATAATGTGTTGTGAGGCACATAGGTATTCCAATAGTATTATGCAGAGTCACATTGTTGAAAACATTTCTCTTTGTGTAGATATCCATTTAATACATATCATATCCTATTGGAAAGCCTATCTTGTATAATTCCTTTCATCTGAATAGGTTTTCTAAATTCGTCTACAAGAGTTACTGGTAGCAATTCCTATGAACCTCTATTTTATGTTTAACTTGAGTTGACAAGTAGTTTGTCTTTAGGAAATTATTTGCCCGATCATTTGAGCTCCAATTGGAGTGATCTATAGCTTATTAGAAATTTGATAGTGTCTATTTTGTGTGGAAAAAATATAAGAGTCATTGGATATCTAAGCACGGATTGACTCGCATTTTAGTAAGCAAGTGTTTGATAGGACAGATTCTAGATGAGGTCCGCTTACTTCCATTGTGCATATTGGAGTTAAATTTCTCCACAGTCACCAATCCATCTAGGATCTCATTGACACCCCTGTGCTCATAGTCTCAGAATCGCACAAAAGTTGGTGAACATACTTGAGGCAATTAGAAGTTCATGATAGCTTTGTTGTGTTGCATTGAAATGTTGATTTGATCTCCTTTTAGCTTTCGAATGCACTATTACAGTGATTGTGTAGGAAATTTTGTCCTTTTGAACTCCTTTCATATGTCAAACATGCCGTTGTCCCTCATATTCACTCCTGCAAGACAAGAAAAGATGCTTGGTATAATCTTAGGACATTATACCATGCAAGAAATGAGGCGCGTATTACTTACCTCTGAAAATAGTTGGAGAATGAGCATATGGAAGAATGAGAATCAATTGATGATTTTTTTACAAAGATCATAGGTTTAAAGGAGGAGTTGATCTCTGTTGATGAAACCCTATCAGTTAGTTCACTGGTACAAATTATTCTTAATGATCTTCTAGATTCATATAAGAGTTTTGCTTCTACTCTATGGTTGATGATGAAATGCAATCCAAATACCTTAAAATTTGATGATTTAGTCTTTGTTTTGTTGCATGAAGATCAATCGATGCAAAACATGTCAATTATGCAATGTTGCAAATCAAGCTTTCTTAACTAGTGAGAAAGGAAAAGATAAATGGAGCTCATCTACTAGTAAGCAAAAAATTTCTAATGCTTCATAATTAAAGAAGGAAGACAAAGATGATAGAAAAGAAGAAACTATGCACAAATAGTATAAGGCAAATGATCATGTCAAAAAGAGTTGTCCTAATTTTTTTGCAAAGGATGCAAAGAAGAAATAGGTTGGAATGGTTGTTGTAGAGGCCTCTACACCTAAAATAGAGTCAACCAATCTTGTTCAGAATGAAGAATGGGCGTTTACTACCATTTGTATCTATAATCAATCTCTTCATGAGCAATGTGTGTCTATAGTAGACTCGACATTTGGTACATTGATATGGTGTAACCAAACATATTACCTCGTAGCATAATTTCTTCACTTCACTTGAGTCTATCCATAAAGGGGATATTGTCACATGTGCTAACAACTCCTCTTATCCTACAATGGAAGTTGGAAAGATCACTCTGACTACTGTATATGGCAGTTGTTTCACATTGTTAGATGCCTTATATGTGCCAAGGATCAGAACTTTGCATACAAATATTAAGTATCAATTAGCTATGGAGGTATTAGGTCATTTGGAAAATGGGAAGAGCAAATTTATCTGGAAGATTTTGAAGGATGGAAGAATAATTTGAAAAGGATGGGCGGAAAGAAAGTGTCCATTCAATGTAGGTTCTTGTTCTTACCTTAGCTAAGGTAAGAACAAGAACTTGCATTGAATGGATGCTTTCCATCTTCCCATCCTTTAAAACTAATCGTCCATCTTTCAGAATCTTCCAAATAAATTTTCTCCCCCTATTTTCCAAACTACCTAATACCTCCATAGCTAACTGATACTTTATCTTTGTAAATAAATATGTAATTCTTAGTTAGCAAGGCAGGTATTTGATTGACTATGAAATGGGAGATAGCCAAACAATTCAGTGTTCTAGATATCTATATGAAATTCTGCATACCACAATAAACAAAAGAAAATTAGAAAAGAAATGAAATATACACATCTATATA
>CM035431.1:108624377-108681877 GCA_020310875.1 Ceratopteris richardii
AGAATTTTGAATGGAACCATAGAAAGCACGAGAAAGAGGGACGAGAGAGAGAAAGAGAGAATTAATTACCCATTTTATAGTTATTTAGAGTTATTTCATGTATTATATAGTTAATTTACTTTATAGTTAATTAATTTTATGCAAATGTTTATAGTTAGATGACCATGTATGCATAATGAAAAGAGCATGAGCATAAGTGCATGTGTATGTGATATTAATGCATGTGCATGTGTAGTATGATGTATATGCATGTGTGCATATGAATGCATGCATGAATGTGATAAGGAATGCATATTAGAGTAAGTATCGTGTATGAATGCATGCATGTATATGTAAATGCATATGCATGTGATGTATTAACATGAGTATAAGTTATGAATGTGTAGTATATGTATGGATGTTGTATTAGCTTGTGTATGCATGCATATATGTGAGAATGAAGATGGCATTAGTATGTATGCATGAGCATGTAAAAGAATATAAATGCATGTGCATAGATGCATGTGTGTATGTATATGCATATGTGATGTTAATATGTATGCATAAATGATGTAGATTAGATGCATATTGATGTTAGTAGGAATGCATATACGGATGTATGAGAGCATAAGTGCATGCGTATGTGATGTGAATGCATGTGCATGAGTGCATCTAAGTGTGAATGCATGTATGCATATGAGTGCATCTAAGTGAAAAATGCATGTGTATAGATGTATGTATACATAAGTGCATGTATGAATGTGAGTATGCATGTATGTATGTGTATGCATGTATGTATGTATGTATGTATGTATGTGTATGCATAATGATGTAGATGAGATGCATATTCATGTTAGTAGGAATGCTTATATGAATGTATGATAGCATAAGTATGTGATTACGTTAGCATGAGAGTAAGTTAGCATATGCATATAGAAAGATGTGAGTGAATGAATACATAAGAACTGAAAGTAATAAGTATGTTTTATGTTTCTTAAAATATACATATGATTTTTTCCAATGTTTTCTTGCAGAGAACATTGACAAATAATGAGGAGTACTGATGAAGATTGACAAGCTTTAATGAAGACAGATGAGTCCTAATGATTTCTTGCAGACATTGAAGAATACAAAGAGTATCAAATGGAATTTTTCTGTGAGCATTGATAAAGATTGCCAAAGCGTGACAAGCATTTACAAGATCAGAGATTAGAGCTGCTTACTCGCTGCTTCACCCACCTTTCCAAATCCAATTTTAAGCTTACTTTTGTATTAGCCATTTGCATCATTATATTTGTATAGGGTTCATTATAATTCCGCATCAAATTAGCAAATTTATCACTCAAGAAGGCTTTAGCATTATCAGTAATACAGTTTATACCTATTCATTACACATTCATTGATCAATTGATAATTTCATTACTCTAAATTTTAGATGTCTACTGAGCCTTTGCATGAGTCTGGAAGTACTGAATCTAGGGATGAGTCTATGCATAGTAGATCTGTGACCAGAAATATAAATTCTACATCTTTCATTTCAGAAACTTTATTACTACCACCAGTAGATAATACTACCACTCAATCTAAAGAGAATGAAGCTAATAAAGAAGAAGAAGTAGAGGATTTTATCAAAGACCACATCACTAGTGAATCATTAATCTCGCCATCATATGATTATTGCCTATCTAGATTCCTAGCTGCACAATCCTTATTGTCATAATTTAGATTAGTCCATTAACACCTAGATAAGCATTTGACATAAATTAATCATAGATATTTATTAGCTCCTACATAAAAACAAGTAATTAGAGCCGATTGGAACTATTATTAAATATTCTTCAAGCTAGTATAAACCACCTGAGCATGCTCCAAGCACCCGACGTACGCTGTTAGTTTTGGTGGTTGCCTTGATCCACCAATCGAGCATCTACAGCTTGTCAACATCGAGGGGGGGGAACCAAATGAGCATGGGACCTCTATTTATAGGTTTCCCCTATGACTTCTCTCTAGAATCTTCTAACTTCCTCATTGATCGTTTCATTTCCAGAATCATCCTGCATGTTCTTTTGCTATTTTCGAAAAATCTTATCTTTTATTTCTATTTTGTTTTTTCTCTTTTTAATTTTTCAATTTTTCTTTTTCTATTTTTGTATCTTTTTCTTTTTCCCTTTTTATTTTTGGACTAAGGTTTGGTTTCAAACTTTATGTACAAGATTAATTAATTTAAAGGGTTAGACTTAGGGTAAATGGAAAATCTAAGGTTCGAACCTAGGGTTTCAATCAAGGAAAGTCAGGGTTTGCCTGCAATTAAGGTTAGGAACATCAATTAATGATTCTATTTACATTTATCACCCAAAATCCTAGGGTTTCTAAGGGTCAATCCTAGGGTTTCAAGGATAAAAACTAGGTTTTCTAGGGGTCAAACTCAAGTTATCAAGGGGTTTCAAGTTAGATTAATGAGCTATCTACAAATATACAGGTATAATGTACATAAATGACATGGGTTTTCATCTCATAATCAATTAGATTAACCAAGTCATGCACAATTTATAACTCTTCGTAGTCAGACACCATATCATTGCGAGAAAACCAATGAAATGAACTTGAAAAAAAATCTTGATGTACACTTCCTTGAGGGATTTCATCCCGGCAATGCTCTCTTGAATGTTGCTAGAAATGTCACAAATAACATCAGAAATAACGTCGAGAATAGCGTCGTTTGCCCAATTTGATAAAATTCACGATCATGTAGCGATGAAAATGTGTCGCATTAAGCATCAATATGCCCCCGTATTCCTTGTAGTGTAGGCTCCTCCTGTCATTTCATGGGGCTCCCTTGCGGGCTCAAACACCCCCTTGCTCTAGCTTCCCCATGATTTCTTTTTGCAACTTGACAAGAATGATATACATCCACATTGCTTGGATTTATTGCATTAATTTTGACCTCCCATCTAATATATCCTCTTCCTCGTGAAATAGATAGTCTCTAGAGTCATCTAGTATAGAGATGTGGCCATCATGCACACTCTCTAGTACCTGCCAAAGGACTTTAGGATAACACCCAAGCTAGGGACATTAGCTAGTTGCTCTTGTCTCACACACACAAGTAATGAACATCTTGGCCTATATATACCAAGACGAATCCAAGGAAATCCAAAATTCATTCTCAAATGAAAGTGAGACTATAAGCTCATGGTAGTCAATCACAAGGCTATATAGGCACCAACTCCATTATGCATAGTGTCAATTAAATACTATGGCATCCCCACTAAAATGATGAGTGCTCAATAGTGGGTGTAAAACTAAGAATGAATACATGCCCACACATGCGCTTCATAATCCAAGCACACCATGAGCATGAACTCGAAGAGAGCTCTATGAATTGAGTTTCTATCACTTTCTGAAGTGATGGCCAAACTAAGCCATAATGAAGCCTAGCAAAATAAGGTAGCTAAAGATGGGGAGAAAATAAAAGTAAATGCATTGTTGATAGGGTGTACACACCAATCAAATGATCAACTTGCTTCACTTTTAAACTTCTTCACTTTCCCCCTCTTCAAGCTCTCATGTGATATTTTGAATATTTCTTGTAAAGATATTCACGAGATCACAATCCATTAGAATATATGGCAAAGATTAGAATCAAGGAAAGATATTTCATTATCTTATCAATTAGAATCATTATCTTATCTTATGCCATATATATTTAAAATTTTTATAGTTTTTTCAAGGACCACAAATCGACCTCCCCCAAATTGTAAACAATAGCTTGTGTTGACATTTATAAGGTCCTCTCTTTTAATTCAATAGAGGGAGGTAAATAATTCCCCCTAAGTGTGTTTAAGTGTGTATGCAATAGTCATAAGTTCGTCTTGGATAAAACATTTTTTCCTTTACAATTAGATATGAAAGAAATGGTAGTCTCCCACATGCTTTCATAAAGGGTTTTTTTGCAAACTATGGAATGAGATTTCACTACATACATACAATCATACATTTATACATATATATATATATATATATATTTCAATAAAGCAAATTTCCAAAAAGGTTTAAATGTCAAACATTGAGCTTTCAACATTATCCATTCCGTTGAGAACGAAAGGCTAAGAAAAGCTAATTTAGCTTCAAAATCCTCAAAAAACGTTTTCTAGAAAAACTAATCACAAGACAATCTCAATCCATGAGTAGGACTAACTATTGATATTTGTGCCATACAATAAACCTTTATCTTCTTTATTAGAATGAGATTACCTTGTGGACAAGACCTATAAAAATGGTCTATATCACATCAATTCCATTTTCAATTCTAAAAGATTCATGACACATGTTACACTTTGGAAATGTAAGTAAATAAGGCACATCAGATGAAGGCAATCACATATCAAGTATGCAGGCTTTCATAGTGTCGAATCCCCCACTCTCAATCTAGTGTTAAACAACCTTAGTGTCCAATCCCCCACTCTCAATCTAGTGTTAAACAACCTGCTTCAATCCCATTCATTAACCCTTTTTTTGGGAGAATTTGTTAAATTTTTCCCAAAATCTAACACTTGGTCACTTAGAAGACATATACTTCCTCCCTCGATCAGTGCAAAGGATGCCCATTTTACATGCTAACAAATTTTAAACCATAACTAGAAGCTTTTCAAAGCACATAAGCAATTTAGACTTCACTTTCAATGGATAAACTTATGCATGCCTAACAAAGTCATAAACAAAGGTCAAGAAGTATAGACAATCCCCAAATGAACGTGTCTGCATAGGACCACAAACATCATTATGAACAAGCTACAATTTATGGGCAACTCTAAGTGACCATCTTTGAGGAAGAAATAATGCTTCACTTTACCCAAAATACCCCCCATACCTACTTAGGAGGTGCCTCAAGTTTGGGAAAAGAGGAAACTATTTAAGATGTATGCATGTGAAGCAAAGTAGCAAAATTTAGATGACTGGAGAGTGCATGCCAAAGTTTTGCATCCAAAATACCATGAGAAGCATGAAACGTACATGTTGAATCATTCTCAAATTGTGCATAATCTATGAGCTTATACAACCTACAAAATGAAGCCAAACGTAATGGTATTATCAAAGATCATAGATTTTACACCTTCATCCACAAATTTAAAAGCCAATTCAACTTTGGCTAGTCCTAAAACTGACAACAAATTTTATTGATCTCTAACACATATAAGGCATATGACAACGTGAGATTACTACCATCAACAATAATAAAAATAATCTCTCCAACTCCCATGATAGTATAAGAGGAGTTCTTTGCACATGTGATAGTATTTCCTGCAAGGAAAGACTTGAGTGAGGTGAAGAGACTATGCTGCAAGGTAATATGTTTGGTTGCACCATAATCAAAGTACCAAATATGAGAGTCTACTACAAACACACACTACTCATGAGAAGACACTTCATAGCTTCAATGATTAGTAAACACCCATTCTTCATTATGAGCAAGGTTAGTAGACTAAGTTTTAGATGTAGACTTGTCTACAACAACCATTCCAACCTCTTTATTCCTTGCCTCCTTTGGAAACATAATAGGACAACTCTTAATGACATGATAATTTTCTTTATAGTACTTGGAAAACTATTTCCATTATTTTGTTTTATTGTCATCTTTATCTTCCTTCTTTGAATATGTACCATTAGCATATTTCTTCTTACCAATAGATGAGCTCCATTTACCTTTGCCCTTCTAATAAGCTAAGAAAGGTTGATATGCAACATGCATAATTGACTTGTTTTGTCTAGATTGATCTTCTTGCAACAAAACAATAATGAACTCCTCAAAAGTTAAGGCATTTGGATTTCCTTTCATCATCAGACAAAGATTAGAATAAAAATTCTAATAAGAATATGGAAGATCATTAAGATGAGTCTACACAAGTGAATTATCTAGCAAAAATTTATCGACAAAATCAATTGCTATATCACATCCTTGATCTTTGCTATATCAAATCCTTGATCTTTGTTATATCCTCAACAACCAATATATGAAATACGTCATTGCTTTCAACCATGGCCAGTGACTATAATATGATGCAAAAAATTGATTGTTTGTGAAAAAAATTGAGCAAAAGTTATGGGAATTGAACCCATGACCTCCGGCTAGGAGTATGATGGACTAACCACTTGCCACAGAAGCTATGGCTGAGGATTACTTCCTAATCCTCCCTCTTAGGGTGTGGTTCAACCATGTCATGCATGTCATGTCCCAAGTCTAACAAAAATACCCAATCGAGCTCCACTAGACATGTAGCAGACTTCAAGGTGCTTGTATTGGAAAACCCAAAGTCGTATATGTGTTTCACACAATAGGACAAAATTGTATGTGTAATCCTTGGGAGTGTGTTCTAAGGCCGAAATGAGATCAAATAAAAATTCTGATGCCACTAGTTTTCGACAATGCCGACCAATTTTTTATGATATTGCTAATGACCTTGAGTATTCTCACCATTTTTTGTGCTATTTTGAGACTTTGAATAGAGAGTTGTCGATGATGCCTTATGTAGCTCAGTGATGAGTAGCACCTCCTTTAATGTCAATCCGGGAAGACGTGAGGATGGTATGAAGACCTCGAGCAAGTGAAGGCACAAGTGCGTGAGTGAGAAGCACACAAACATGCACACACATACACACACACGCGCACACACGGCAAGACAAAGAGTGAGAAGCAATGGAGTTCTTATATTACTTTCCAAAAGCTCTTACAAGTTCAAAACTATTACAAGCTAACCTCAAAAATGAGCTCTCTAGCTCTATTTATAGTTTTTGACTAGGTTTTGGCCCTGTCCAGACCTAGTGTCCGGCCTAGTTAAAAATTAGGTTCCAGGGCCAAGTTGAGGGCTTAAACGGAGTCTAAAAAATACAAAAATTGATATGTAGGTACTTCCAAGGCTCCTCAAGCTCAAGGACTCCTTGGCTTGCACAAAATGGAGCTACAAAAATATGAAATGGTATTTACAATGATTGTTAATGATAAGAATCACTGTTATAAAGATGTTGATTTGGAAAAATTTGAAGGGCCTATCTGCCAGATTTGCGTCGACTGCTTTGTCTACTTAATCCTTCACCTCGCTCTGACTCTCTCCGCTGGCTTCCTTGTCTAGTCAGTCCTTGGGTGCCCATACTGCTCTCAACACCCCCCCTCTCTCGCGTCTGTCGTCCCTGACAGACCCTTGTTGCTGGGAGTGTTGGATGTAATATTCCACAACCTGAGTGGCAAGCTGATGTTCCTGTATGCGTAGTCCTCTAGCCAAGTCTGTCATCATACGATCCCAATCAATTGGTCCTGGAATGTCCGGATGTGGCAGACGTAACTGATCTGCATGGATCGCTTGTTCTACTGCGAATAGATGTAGCAAATGTGTGGGTCTGGGAATGAAAATTTCTGAATGATATTCCCAGAATCCCGTAGAGAACATTTCCTCAAATGTCTGCTTGAAGCATGCGGGTAAGTACTTTATTCGTGCATGCCAGGCAAAGATTACAGTGACCGAGGGAGTCTGGCTCATGTCGTAGACTAAATCCTTGTTACCTTGAGAGAATCCAGGGGCAGAGATGTATGGAGCTTGTACCGTCCGAAAGGTTTTGAAGACAATGGTCATGAGCTCGAATATTTTCATACACATTTTCGCTGCTATGTCGGGTACATTATTTAGACGTGTAGACCAGTGCCGAATTGTTGATATCATGTAGGCTACGGTTGGGGTCCCTCGAGGTAGAGCAAAATATGGATAGTTAACCCAAGCCGAGCATTCTTTATTGTTGCGTACCTTGATCACAAATGCTTGCCATGATCTGCGACGTACCATTGGGCAATAACATGGATTATACTTGATATACAGTGGCATGGTTGCCCAGGTGCTCATCATCTCAGGGTAATCGGTTAGTAGACGTGCACGCCAATTAGGCTGGAAGATCGAGCCAGCACGTGCATCTGTCGGTAAGTCCTCTGGCTCAAATTGAGTGGCAAATGTGGGCTCCTTCCCTGTATGTCTTTTAACTTCTGCATTATAATCATGTAGCAAGACAAAATAAGGCATGTATTGCGACTCTCATGTTGTGATTAACCGTTGGTGGGATAGGTTCTGAAAGTAAGAAGACCGAAGGACAGTTTCTTCCAGATTTGTGAGAGATTGCATTTGCACGGCGACGCGATCATCATGTGTCTTAACCACTTTCTCGACCCTTTTGACCCAATCTGGAACTTGAATTTCTAAAGTGTCTTGTCCTTCCTCTGTAGTCCGACCACCGGGTGTTGGCATTGGCTCGTATGGCTCTTCATAGCTGTCATCGACGGGGATTTCCACTACTGTTTCAGGTTTTGGTTCTTCAGTGGGCGAGGGTGGCCTTTCATATGGTAAGAGGCGTGCTTGGAGTTCTGCCACCTGTTTTCGGAGGGTCTCTACTTCTTCTGTAGAGTGTTGCAAGATTATCGGCTCCTGTTGAGCTGTGGAGGCACTGGCTATCTGTTTCTTTAGGTCTGCACATTCAACCTCTAACTTTTCATATGACTCCAAGAAATTTGCATGCTCCTCAAGTAAGATGCGAATGTCTTCCGATGGGACTGCTCTATACTTGGTAGGGCTAATGATTGCTCCTGCAGTCCTTCCATAGCCGCTTCAAAGTTGTCTTGGTTTTGTTGTTGAAGCCTCTTGTTCTCTTCTAGTGTTGCTGCCATATGCTTCCTTAATAGCCCAAGGTTGCGTCTGAGTGTAGCATTAGATATCATTTGCGCTTGGAGCACTGTTTCTAGTTCCTTGATTGCTTGATCATCCACTGTCGATGTCTTTGATTCCAATTCGGAGTGAGCCTGTTGTAAGGTGGTATGCTCGGTTAGGAGCGTTTGGTAATCGGCTTCAAGAGTGTTGACTCTAGCTTGCAGAAATCGAGATTTTGCCTGGAGGGCCGCAGTGCGTTCTTCCAATTGATGGTATTCTTGTTGTAGTTGATGTGCACACTGAAGTAATGTATTGAACGTGCTATTTACATTATGAGATGCAAGGGGAAAAGTTTGGAATGCAGGGGAGGTGGGATTGGGGAGGGAGGTAGTGAATGCTGTGTGTGCCAATGATGTGGTGAGTGGTGAGGTGGGGGGTAAGGGAGGGGGAGATGGTGGAATCGTGGGGAGAGGTGCTGTGGTGGGTGAAATGTCCATTGGGTCAGACAGAGTGGTGTGTACAGGGGCTACCATGTAGGTGGGTATGGTAGGTGAAGTGAGTGTGGTGTTCGTGTAAATTGATGTCGTTGCGAACATCGGGGAAATGTGCCTCTGAAACATTGGAGAGCGGATGAACTGCTCCACAAAGGATGGGTATTGGGGTGGTGAGGTTAGGTTGAAAGAGGTGTAGGGGCCAGATGGGAACTGAGGGTCATGGAATGGAGGTACCCGTATTGGGGGATAGGCTGGGAAACACAGGGTGCCTTCGGTGGGTGCCGGGTTTCCAACCACACTTGGAATTATGGGATGGCCAATTATGGGTTCGGAGGGTAGAAGGGTTGAAGTGTACAAGGGATTGGTGACGAAAGAGAAGAGGGTGTCTTGTGAGGTGGGTTCTCGAAAGGAAAATGATGTGACTAAGGGTGGGTTATAAGTGAAGGTACAGGTGATGACTGGCGTTTCTTCCATGGTGGGAGGTGGTGGTGGGGGTGGAGAAGGTGGTGATGGGGGATGCTTGGGTGAGATGGGTGATGTCTGAACGAAGGTTTCGGCAGAGAGGTCAATGGTGGTGGTGGGGGTAGCTATGGCTTCAATGGTTACCTCTTGTTCTGTGACGGGCATCCTGATAGTCTTACCTGCTCGTGGTAATGTGTCGACTCTGCGTTTGTCATACCTCACGGACTGACGGACTGTAGTGTGGACAGCCTCCGGAACTCCTAAAGACTCTGACACTAATTTGAGGGTGTCAATGAAATGTTGATCCACCCCATCATCTGATAGCATTTCTTGCATCAAAGCTTGACCTGACACAAGAGAGAGTTGATGCCTTTCTTGCACTGCTTTGATTGTGTTGTATAACCTTTGTAGTTGAGCTGTATATGCAGGTGCACCTACAATTTCTGGCACTTCTTGTTGCTCATCATGATGCTCTTGATCATAATCCTCCTCATCTTCCTCCTGTTCTTCATCTTCATCATCCTCTTCATCCACTTCCATTGTGGTGACAGGTACTTGGGCGGTTGTTGCTTGCGTTTGCACATTCTCCACTTGTTGTGCCTCTTTTGCCTCCAGGTCTACATCTTGTAATAATTGTTTGAAATCTTCATTCGTGAGTTCTTCCAAGGGTGCACCACTGGGAAATTCAAGATTGGTTGGGATGGGAGGGAATATCAAGGTAGAACCATCGGTGCTGCGTCTTGGAAGTCGGAGTGTGAATGGTCGGACTCTTCGGGGTGGAGGGGTGACGTCTGGTGTTAGGGTGGCTCCACGTGGTTGAGCACAAGGGACTTGGACAGTACCTCTCATCTTCTTAGAAGGGGGTCCAGTGGATGTCCTGCCTCTAAACTGCTCTACACGATTCCACATTAGGGCCCGTTGAATAGGGATGTCATAAGCCAAACACCTATAAATGATTCTCGTCAGAGCACAGCAACCATATAAAACCTGTTTCCGGGGCCATCGTTTGTGAGCTAGGTGTATCTGATCAATTATCCAGTGGGGTAAGTTGATGGTGAGGCTCTGTGTCTCTGCCAGATACAAACTAAACCAAATCTTTTTGGGCGGCATGGTGAATCTATCTTGGGCAGGAAAAGCAAAGTGTTGCATGGACACCATGTCCTTGAGTTTGGTGAGGCTTCGATTCTTCATGTAATCCGGCACTAGGGTTTCCCTCTCTGTAGGAATATGCATTCCGCGCATATCTAGGCCCTCTCTCACCAAGTTGTTGGATAACCTAAACCTCTTGAGCTCATTTCCTTTTGTTAGAGATGGGATCACAAATGAGCTTGCACCTTTTGGGTTCTTGTTTGGAGTCAAGGTGTTGATGAGATAGTAGCATCGCATGAAGTCAGGCTTTGGGAGCCGTGCACTGAAATATGCATCCAATCCTGCCTTCTTCCATACCGAACGTAGACCTTCTTCATTTTGTAACTTCTCGAATTCTCTTGTAAAGAAATGGTATTTGCCTTGCTTCCCATTAAAGTCCAACTCTGATTCCCATAGGTATGTTCCCTCTCCCAAGGGTCCTGCCACTTCACTAAACCAGTGGGAAGCTTTTCCTACGGGCATGGTATGGCCACTGGGAGGGTCCGCTATAGGTATGATTTTGATGGCCTGCAATTCTTCTAGTCTTTCGTTTGTTTCAGGCAAAACGGGTAAACTGTCTAAGTCCACCACTTGCTGGCTCGTTTCTGTTTGAGAGCTTGTTCTTGCCGCCTCAGCCATGTTGAAAACTTCGCAGCTGGTTCTGTGAGAATATATGAATAAATGTTAACATTGCAATGGACACAAAAATGACACTATGTCCCCGTTACAACATTAACATGAGGTTCGGGAGAGGTTAGGGGGTTAGTAAGTGCTTGGTGCTTGTGTGTGTATTTAGGAATTGGGTAGACCTAAGAGCTAAGCGGAATGATGTAGTGTGAGAGTGAAGTAGTTAGTAGGTGGACATGGATTTACAACTGGGGTCCGGGGGTTTATTACAAGTTTTAGGTTGCCAAATGCAATGGATAGGTTTTGATCTTGACTTTGTGGAGACTCTGGAGAGTGTGATAGGGTATTTACTTGAAAAATGGGGCTTTTTAGGGACCCATTTACAAGTGATTCTACTTGTGCTCATGGAAGAATATGTGTTCGTGCGTGATGTGTAAGACTGGGCCTCAGATGTTCGAGTGAGTGAAACATGTTGTACAGATTTTGGCCTTGGTGTAGCTATTTGAGCCCGCAAGCAAGCCTTAGGCACCCAGATTTGTCGTGATTGTGTGCTGGCCTTCATTGACTTCTTGGGTACCCAAATAGACTTCACATTCGCAGAAGAAGGTAAGAAGGACTTCTTATTAGTGTCGTGTTGTTGATTACTAATAAGAGGTTTTGGCCGTGGATTTGGCCTGGTCGGAACAGGGTGTTCGCCTTTTCGCCTCCATACTTGTTTCATCGGCTGAAACAATCTGCTTTGCTCCTTTTTTTGGCCTCCAATATAAGTAGTGTTCTGCTTCTTCTATATTCGATCTGCCTTTGGTTGCTGCATCCCTGTGGCCTTTGGAACAGAAGGGAGTGCCTTCTTATCCTTGACTTCGTTGTTGCGACAGTCCTCTCTCTGCATCACATTGTTTTGGACAAGAATAGCATGGTCAACTTCATGTGCACTCCTGGAAGGACCAAGAGTTCGTGCCTTACCTAGTTCCTTGAGTGCCTCATTTTCCAATTCAACTGTAATTTGACTATGATTTACCCATACCTGAAGAAGTCCGCTTCTTAGGTTTAGGTTGACTGCATGATCATAGATCCAGTCCTGACCCAAGACAAGAGGCTCAGTGAGGTCCTCATCTTGACACACTAATACTTTGACAGTCATTACTTCATCTTCAATGGAGATGGGAAGATCCACCTCGCCCATGCAAGGGGTTTCCACACCTCCCAATCCTATGAGATATGCTTCTATAAGATTGACAGTTAATTTCAACTCTTGATAGTAAGACAATTTAACAACACTAGTGGCTGCACCTGAGTCAATCAAGGCTCTTACAGTCCTTGCACCCTTTCCTTGTCCTATATCTAAGGTTATAAAAGGACATCGATCAATTATCCTATGGGAGCTGATACCTAAAACTTCACACATAGCCATGTGATATCCTTGTTCTGCATATGTATCTGGCCTAGGTTGCTCTTTGCCTTGTCTTATTAGTTTCATTCTTCGTATGCGCTCTAAAGCTTCTGCTTGAGCTTCTTCTCGAATTCCCTTTTCTTCTTCTTTGCGTTTCTTAGCAGTATTGAGTCGACTTAGCATTTCCTCTGTGAGAGGTTCCTGATACAACTTGACCCTGCATCCGCTTATGTAGCTTGGAAGAACATCGCCTTCTAGTGTGCCTAGTTGCACTGCTCCACTTGTTGAGATTCTATTAATGATCATGGGTCCGTAGCCTCTTTTCTCTAGCTTCCTCGCATGTTGTTTCAAAGTGTAGACTAGTACTAGGTCTCCTGCTTTCAAGCCTTTATCCTTAACATGGGCATCAAAATATGCCTTCTGTCGTTTCTTAGCTGCATATATCCCTGCAGCCGCCCTCAGTCTTGTTTCTCCTAATTGTTCAAGGTCAAAAAGTCTAGAGGAGAGTTCATGACCCGTCCATTCATGCTCTTGTGCTACTTTCAATGTAGGTATTAAGAAGTCCAACAATAGCACAGCGTTTTGGCCAAATACCATTTGAAAGGGGGTGGCTTGGAGTACCATTTTGTAGGCGACTCGGTATGCCCAAACAGCATGGTGTAGCTATTTGTCCCAATCAGAGCATCTATTGTTCACTAGTTTGGTCAACACATTGCACAGAATCTTGTTGGTGCTCTCAGCCTGGCCATTTGCTTGAGGGTGATAGGGGGCAGACTTCTTATGAACTACCAAGAATTCTTGGAGCAGATTTTCAATAACTTCATTCAAGAAGTGAGTGCCTCTGTCACCGACTAGCTCTATAGGTAACCCGTATCTGGTGAACACATTTTCAAATAAAAACTTAGCTGTTGTTTGAGCATCGTTCTTCGTTGTGGCTTTTACCTCTACCCACTTAGTTAGATAGTCTGTCGCAACAATGATGTATTCAGCATGTGAACCCTTGGCTGGGGGATTAATAGGACCTACAAAGTCTATTCCCCACTTAGAGAATGCACATCCACCCATCATAGGTTTCAGTGGCATCTCATCTTTGCATATAGGATATTGAGTTCGCTGACAGACATCACACCGTTTCACATAGGTATGTGCATCCATGTGAAGGGTCGGCCACCAAAAGCCCGCAAATATTATTGCCTTGATCACCCGATCTGGTCCAAAGTGTCCTCCTGCTACACCTTGGTGAGCAGTTTCCAAGATCTTGAGATATTCACTTTCATGGACACATAGTCTCAGGTAACCATCTTTACCACGTTTGTATAGATTATCACCAATGAGTGAGTAATCCTGGGCTTCTTGTTCTAAACTCCTTTTCCTAGCCAGAGTCATGTCTGGAGGGAATGTTTTCGTCCTCAGGAAGGATACTAGTGGTTCACTCCAATCTGGCACTATGGACACTTGATAAAGAGTGGCATGTTCCATAGGTGGTTTAGTGCAACAGATTGGGCATTCCTTGCACAACTTTTGGACGTCAGCCTCCATAGTAGGCCAATGCACTCCGAGTCTCCTTAGTGTCTGTAGGGTTCGTTGCTTTGAGTAGTGTTGCTCTAATGCACCTACATGTGCTAATTGTAACCATTTAGCGTACTCATCCTCTTCCACACAACAAGCCAAGATCCCTTGATCTGTGTGTTTGTACATACTTCCTGCCATGATGTGATACTTTTGGGCTTTTACTACCTCTCTATCTTGAGTGTTTATGACTGGGTGATTGGGTCCGTATGTCAATACTGGCACTAATGGCTTAGCCCACTGCGGCACAACTTCCAAATTAAACAAGTAAGCATCAGGAAGATCATCAGATACTCCTTGTGGGGCTTCTCCAGATGTGAGCCTAGAGAGATGGTCTGCTCTCAAGTGAGTCTTCCCTTTCCTTACCACAACCTAGAAATCATATTCCATTAGTAAGAGAAACCATCTTACTAATCTTCCTGTATTGCATGGCTTGTTTACCAAGTACAACAATGCCTGATGATCAATAAAAAATTTAAACTTATTTGCAAGCAGATAATGTCTAAACTTTTTAACCGCATATACCATGCCTAGTCCTTCTCTCTCAGTAGTGGTATAATTTCGTTCAGCTGCATTCAATTGTCTACTAGCATAGGCAATTGGAAGATCCATATTACCTTCACCCGTAGGTTGTGCGAGTACACACCCAATAGCATAATTGGATGCATCCACGTGAACATGGAAAGGCTTATTCCAATCTGGTGTGGTCAAGATTGGTGCTGAACATAATCGCCGTTTAAGCTCATTGAAGGAATGCTCACATTCATCAGTCCACTCAAAGTTAGTCAAGAGTCCATACATGGGCTTTGCAATGACAGCGTACATATGAATGAACCGGCGGTAGTAACCACAATGCCCCATGAAGGCTTGCACTTCCTTGACGTTCTTTGGCCTAGGTAGCTCGGCTATGGCTCTCACTTTCTCTTCATCGGTGGATATGCCATTCTTTGACACTATGTGTCCTAGAATCTTGCCTTGCCTGACCATGAAAACTCACTTTTCTGGGTTTAGGCAGACTTGATATTCTCTACATTTGTCAAAGATTTGTCGGAGTTCCGGTATGTGTGTCTGTCTAATGTTGGAATGAGCACAGAGGTCATCGACGTAGACTTCCAAATTCTTCCTTAAGAACTCTTTAAACACATGGCACATTAGCCTTTGGAAGGTAGCTGGTGCGTTGGTAAGCCCAAATGGCATTACCCAAAAAGCGAATATGCCCCATTCTGTGGCAAAAGCTATCTTATGCTGATCCTCTGGAGCAATGGCTACCTGGTTGTAGCCCGAAAATCCATCAAGGAAGCTCTACACTTCCTTGCCTGCTACTCTTTCTAAGAGATGTTCTGTGATAGGAAGCGGATAGTTATCTCGAATTGTGGCTGCATTGACCTTCTTCAAGTTAATGCATACACGCAGCTTTCCATTTTTCTTGGGCACCACAACGATGGGGGATACCCACTCTGTGTGCTCAATTTCATAGATGAATCCAGCTTCTACCAGTCTATCTATCTCCTCTTTGATCTTAGCAGCATAGTTATCATTATATGTATATGGCTTTTGCTTAGAGGGTTTGGCATCTACGGTCATGGGGATAGTGTGTGAGCATATGTCAGGGTCCACTCCTTTTAAATCCTTGTAACTCCAAGCGAATACATCTCTGTATTCTCTTAGCAAGGCTATTAGCTCTTGTTCTTCCTCTTCTATTAGGTCATGGCCTATGTACGTGCATCTCTCCTCCCCTTCTTCTATTGCTACAACTATTTTCTTGGTGGTTTCTTTGTTATCATAGGCCTCCCCTGATTGCGCCTCTCGTTTAGGCATTCTGATCATGACTCTCCTGTCATCTATCTCATATTTCTTAAAGTTTTCTGGGACCTCAAACAAAGATTCCTTCTCTTCTTGTGTGACTTCTTTCTTCTTCCTTTTCTTTGCTTCTTCCTTAGGGGTCACTTGTGTGGCTAGCCTTACATCATTTGTCAGCTCTCTGTGCCTCTGGGGTTGAAATTCTACTTCATAGAGGTATTCTTCATCTGATGCAAAAGGTGGGTCCATAATGATTGACTCTAGATCGGAGTCACTTGCATCCTCGAATGCATCAGGGATAGGTTCACACTCTTCTAACACTGCCTCTCCCATGATTGGCTCTATGGAGAAAACTGAAATGTCATAGCCATCCTCATCACAGTGAGGTGTCCATTGTTCTTCATTGATGGCTACATCCATTGTTGCTAGGATTTCTACCCAGCCATAGGGTTCAAATTCTTCATCAGGAAATACTACAGGTGCATAGGCTGGGTCTTGAATGGATCTATGTGTTTCTTTTGCACCTATCTCTCTGGCTTCTTCTCTCTTCTCTTCTTCTACTGCTACTTTCCACATCCATAAGTGGGTGTCTTCATGCATCCATGAGGATCCTGACCCTATGGAATGCACCGATTCTGTATCATCTTTGGCTCTATGGACAGGATTCCATTGGATAGGAGGGACATCTCTATGAGAGTAATCTTTAAGATTCATTTGGTCGTAACACCTAAGTGTTGTAGGTACAAGGAGTTGGTTCCCCAGTCCTGTACCACTTGCAACTGTCGCATAAATGGTCTTCCCAAAATCATCTCATAGGCATGGTTCTTGCTAAAGTAGTGAGAGTTATTCCTTCTAGCAAGCCTAAGGGTCTTTCTATGTGACCATCGGCCATCTGCAATTTCATCCTCGTGGGCCTGAGTGTTGGCTTGCCCCAACGCTTCCATAGGGAAGTGGTAGCAATTGCAACACCTGCACCTGAGTCTAGAATGGCCTTGGTGGTGTATCCTTGATGGGTGATAGGAAGATATGTGTTTCCCTCTTCGCCCTCACTCATGTCTCCTATCTTGTCCAATGGTATTTCTAGCACTGTTCTCTGGGATCCTACCTGGGAACGATGTTTGGCTATTTCAGGTACTTGTTTGGCTACATGTTTCCATAGCTCTGGCCTTACTTTGAGTAGCTCTTCTAAGGTGAGGTTGCATTGTACTTTAGTGTTTTTCACTACCTCTGTGTTCCTAGGTATGACTGAGTCCTCATTTTGTACCATGACCGTGGGTGCTCTCATACAAGTAGACTTAGCTTCCCATGGGCCTGTGAAGTGGGGTAATTCTTGCAGAGAGTTAGACTCAAAGTCGAATCTTTCTTGAGATTGGGTGCTCTCCTGCTCCTCATAAATGGAGGGGATGTCTTGTGGGAATTGGTCATGTGCATCATCCACAAGTTCAATAGGAGGAGGGACTTCACTTTCTTTAGCCCATTTGTCTTCTTGAATCTCTCGTAAGAATTCTGGTGTGAACCGATTCAGAGAAGATGATGTGTTTGGCTTCGTAGAGTTAGGCACATAGGCTTCCTGGGCAGGAAGACCTGCACTTTCACTTGCCTTGTCCTTGTGTTGAGAGGTGGGTTCCTTTTCTGATTGTGCAATGAGCTTCTCTATTCTTTCTAACAGTCCATCAAAGTGCAACTGTGTCTTTGCTGAACTAGAGATGTTAAATAGGCGACTGGCTTCAAACATGGTCTGAGCCAATTCCACCATCTTCGCGCAAATTTTGGTTCGTTCTAGCTCTAGTTCTGCTCTAGGATAACATTTTTCATGATCGGTTACGGTTGGCCCTTCTTGAATTCTGGCCTGATATGCTTTAAGCATCATATTAAGGTCCTCGGGAGTGGGATCTGCTAGGACTGATCCTTCTCTTGGGGGTGGTGGAATTGTGTGAGGTGGGTTGGAAGGTGGCGGGTCGGATGGAGACGGGAATGGTGGTGGTGTGGTAGTGTGAGAGGGAGTTTGAGATGTGAGTTCAGTTATCCTGGCCTTTGTTTCTCTGAGGCTTTCCTCGAGTTCACTCATCTTTTTTGCCCATTGTCTTTTCATTCTTTCACGACTAGCTCTCCAAGCTCTAGTCCTCTTCTTTGTCATGCTCTTCGTTTCACTAACATCTGGGCTCTTTTCCTGGCCTACGCTTTGGTTCTGTTGCAAGGCTTGGGCTCTAGTGATTACTTGTACTGGTGCAGTGGAAGTCACACTCCCTGTGGAGTCTACAACTAACCCAATAACGTTGATAGGAGTGATTTTTGGCATATTATTGGGGTTCTTTGGGCAATCTCGTAAGAGATGCTCCTTTCCATAGTCTTGGCAAAAGCCCTGGATCGTCACTGACTGAGGTTGTGTAGGTGGAGGCACGGGACAATCACGAATGAGATGATCTTTTTGACATCTGTAGCATGGTCCTCTAGGGAATGGAGGTCTTACTTGCCTAGGTTGAGGTCTAGGGTTGGGGTTTGCATACATGACGTTTGTGTAATCTGACTCCCAACTAGGTTCATTTGGCTCTTCACTATAGTAGGACTCACCATGTTCAAGAGACTGCATGTAGTAGGCCTGGGGGCTATCAACATGTGTAGAATCGAAACTATGGTCACTGGGATCACTTTCTGAAAGCACTGGTGTTACAGGGACTATAGCGCTATTCAGGTTTTCCTCTGCAGCAGCATACTTTACCGGAATCACATTAGCTGGAGCAGGGGGTTGTTGTGCTAGCACAGGTTGAGGCCTTTGTTGGTTTTGGTAGGGTTGGTAGGTTTGTTGAGGCCTCGCATACTGCTGAGGTGGGTACTTGTTCTGGTATCTTCCTTTTTCTTGGAAAGCTCTAACTCCTCCCCTAGGTTATCCTCGATGTCAATGCACATGCGTACACACTCTTCTATGGTCCTAGGGTCCTTCAAGTACACATAAGATCTCAATTTGGTACTTAGCAATCCATCCAGGAATAGAGCCACTTGTTTGGCAGGTGTAGGTAACTCAGGGATGGGACATCTCTCTAGATATTGCCTAAATCTTCTTCCTGCAAGTCTCACGGTCTCTTGAGGGGTTTGCTTGAAGCTGTGAATCAGCGAGGAGGTATTATGTCGTATGCCACTCTTAGAGAATTCAATAATGAAAGCCTCTAGGAGTTGGTCTATACTCCTGAACTGCCTCTCGTTTAGTGGCTGAAACCATGTCAGGGCAGTGTTCCTAAGGGTTAGACCAAAGGCATTGTACTACGTGAATAGATCCTCCACTTGTTCAGCTCTCAAGACTTGCCTGAACTCAGCCACATGATCGTAGGGATCTCCAGTGCCATCGAAGTAGTTTTTCATGGACTTAACTAGTTGGGTCGGTCTCAGGGTCCTCGTGTGCTCTCTTGGTCTTGGTAGAGGGAATTCATCCGCATGTCTTTGATTCCTGGGAGCTCTAAGTACCTCAGGTTCTACTCTATTTGTTTCCGTCCTCGTTCTTTCTCTGCCCCCTGGGTTGGCAAAGCTTACCTCAGGTCTATCTCTATGTCTGTCTCTTTGAGCTCCATGAGCATGGGACGTTCCAGCTCCCGGGTGGCCATAGGACACGTTCGATCTGGGTTGGGGGAAAATGAATTCACCTTTCCAAGTGTAAGCATGCCTATCATTTTCTGTAACCACAAAGATCCTCTCTGAAGCGTGATCTAAGTAGGTCACTCTGCCTGGGCTATCAGGATCTTTGAACTCATAGATCATGATTGTTCCTATGTCATTCGGCCGATCAGATTTATACCTCCAAAAGGCTTCGTCAGTCTCTCGGTTCAGAAGCAGATCTATACTCTTGTTGTCTTAGGGAACCCACTCGGGATTGAGGATTCTAGTAAGAACAGATTTCCCTCGAGGGGTCCTGGGCTCTGCACCCATGTTTCCTTGTTCTAGGTCATCTATGTCCGTCTCAGGGATCACATTCCCGAATTCGTCTGTCCTATCTTGTTGACTGGTGACTACGTATATGGTTCCTTCTTTGTCCAAGTATGCTCCGTTTTCAAACTTGACAGCTGGGTGCTCTAGTCCTATGGATTGGTCAGGGTTTTTAATCTGGACCACGGATCTTCCTAGACCGTCCTCATAGATGCTAGCACCTAATCGGTTGGTCCTAAGGTATTCCAGCTGCGTCTTGTACGGGCCTTCTACCCTGTGCAAGTATGGCACTCCTGAACTTCCCGTAGGTCAGTCCATGCCTTGAGACATCTCTGATTCACTAGTCTCAGAGCTAGGGTAGTATGAGTGGTGGCTCAACTGCTGGGCCCAAGACCTAGCAGTGTGGTTGACACTAGCCTCCGAAGATCTAAGACTTTGTCTATCTCTCCCTAGATGTCGTCCTGATCTAAGGTTCATAAGCCTAATTGAATAGCCCAAATTTGCCCAAGTACAACCTCGTTGCTGAGTTCTTTTGTATTAGTTACTTGATTCTTTTTAGTGGTTACCGTGTTTATGCTCTTGTCAGAAATCACGTCGTCAGGAATATTTGAGTTAATTTTCGCACTGTAAGTTGATCGTTCCACGTTAGATTCTTTCCTTTAAGGTCACTGCATCCCGAAGAGATTATATTTAATCTTAAACTTGAGTGCATAGGTAGTCTTCCACTTGATTGATGCCTATCGTTGCCCTGACTTACTCCTAGCACTACTCGAACTTGGCCTAAGCTAGGAATTGACAAAGGGAGTTGAGAATCTTCCGACCTTACTTGTTGATCCCTTGCTTTATGACGCTCAAGAACCCGGTTCTCAAGATTGCAAAGAAACCCTTGCTTTGGATGCTCTCAAGTGCTCTTACTGGACCTGTAAAAGTCCCACGGTTAGCTCAAGACTTAGATTCAAATGCCACAATAGACCACTTTTATGCCTGTATCTCACAGACCAAATTATCCTTTGCCTTTATGGAAAACAATCCCAAGGATCCCTCATTTTTCCTACCTCGGGGTATGGTCAACTTCAAAAAACCCTATCTAATACTCCTCACGAGCTTTCCAACAAAACAAGAATCACAGCAAACGGATTTCGTATGAGGAAGTTATGTCAGTTCAGGCTTCAGAGATTAAAACAGGGTTCAAACAGGCTAACAGGTCAACAGGGTTTCCTCAAATTACTTGTTTATAGCCTCCCTATATATCCTATAGCCCAATACTTATGCCCAAAATCAGCCAAATTCCTCAATTTAATAAACCCTAAAAAATAGCCGAAAATGGCTGTCAATCGCGATGGACTGGGCTATCAATCGCGATGGACTGGGCTGTCAACCGCGATGGACTGGTGTCCGTCCTGATGGATGGCTGTCCGTCGCGATTGACAGGTGTCTTTTACGATGGATGGCTGTCGGTCACGATGGATGGCTGTCCGTCGCGATTGACAGGTGTCGGTCGTGATGGATGGCTGTAGGTCGCGATGGATGGCTGTCCGTCGCGATTGACAGGTGTCTGTCGTGATGGATGGCTGTCCGTCGCGATTGACAGGTGTCTGTCGTGATGGATGGCTGTCCGTCGCGATGGATGGCTGTCCGTCGCGATTGACAGGTGTCGGTCGCGATGGATGGCTGTCCATCGCGATTGATGGCTGTCCGTCGCGATGGACAGGTGTCAGTCGCGATTGATGCTATCAATCGCGATGGACTAAAAATTTGCAATTTTTTCAAAAATTTTTGTGGAGCTGTGCTGTGCCAAGCCTCTAGTCTACTGCGGTGCACTCAATTTTACCAAAAGATGAAAATTTCTGTCAATCGCGATCGACAGAAGCTGGCGACTGCGAGACAGTTCTGCACATTTTCGTACCTGCGCAACGTGCTGGAGGGGATGATGCTGCTGGAACCTGCAAAAAACTCAACAAACATGCAAAAACAGTGCACACAAGATCGCTCTCTCGCTCTCTCTCAGAAGTGAAATGAGGGAAATGAAAGAAGGAAGGAGATATAGTCAAAAAACTGAAATTTTTGCGATGATGGAGATGGAGGTGGAAGATGATGATGATGATAGTGATGATGGTGGTGAGGTAAGGAAGAGAAAAATAAGAAGAGTAAAGGGATTACCTACAACGCCAACGTCTCAAATCTACGTCTTACCATCACACGCTCGTCCTCAAAGCTCGATCTCCGGCAACGGCGCCAAAATTTGGTGTAGCTCAGTGATGAGTAGCACCTCCTTTAATGTCAATCCGGGAAGACGTGAGGATGGTATGAAGACCTCGAGCAAGTGAAGGCACAAGTGCGTGAGTGAGAAGCACACAAACATGCACACACATACACACACACGCGCACACACGGCAAGACAAAGAGTGAGAAGCAATGGATTTCTTATATTACTTTCCAAAAGCTCTTACAAGTTCAAAACTATTACAAGCTAACCTCAAAAATGAGCTCTCTAGCTCTATTTATAGTTTTTGACTAGGTTTTGGCCCTGTCCAGACCTAGTGTCCGGCCTAGTTAAAAATTAGGTTCCAGGGCCAAGTTGAGGGCTTAAACGGAGTCTAAAAAATACAAAAATTGATATGTAGGTACTTCTAAGGCTCCTGAAGCTCAAGGACTCCTTGGCTTGCACAAAATAGAGCTACAAAAATTTGAAATGGTATTTACAATGATTGTTAGTGATAAGAATCACTATTATAAAGATGTTGATTTGGAAAAATTTGAAGGGCCTATCTGCCAGATTTGCGTCGACTGCTTTGTCTACTTAATCCTTCACCTCGCTCTGACTCTCTCCGCTGGCTTCCTTGTCTAGTCAGTCCTTGGGTGCCCATACTGCTCTCAACACCTTAAGAAAGTGGTGACCTACTCTAATACCAATCATTGGAGTTTGAGACCTTCGAGAAGCATGCAAACAACACAAGGAAGAAGAAGAAAGGGAGGATGCTTGGAGCACTAAAAGACAAAAAGTGAATTATCAAATGAATTTACAATTTAAGTAACCCATTCCGGTTATCAACATATATACAAGATGGGGGAAAAGCCCTCTTAAAGAAGAAAAAGCTCCATGACGTTCCTCAATCTTTCATGTTGATGTGTGAAACATCACAAGAAATGAATTAACGTGACACTAGAACACCTCTATGGTCACCATTAACTCAATGCTTCTCCAAACTTTGAGAAATGATTGCTTAAACTAAGAACTTTGCTTCTTCCGAAATTTTTAGTCACTGAAATGACATGCCTTCACTCTTTTACTAATTTCTCTTAGAAAAAATATTATTTCTTGAATACCTTTTGTTGGATGGAAGTAGAAAAGAAGAGCTTTCCAACAAGCTATTAGTTGCTAAAGCAGAGCACTACACATCAAGTTATGACCTTCACAATATGACTATGTATGAGCTGCCAAAACTAGAAAACTTGCCAGTTTTAGTAAAAATTATGTCCCTGTTATGAAAATTCCATGCCCAGCATCAACTAGCAACAAGAATTTGATGCCAGGCATCGAATTCATGTGTTTTAGGCCACTTTTTCAGCACCTAAACTACCCCCGTGAACCACAAGCATGAAGAAAAGAACTTTTATGTGGCAATTCGATGCTAAGTATCGACTTCACACTGAAACTCGATGCCAGGCATCGAGTTTCTCCACAAACCTCATGTTTTCAAGGAGATTTAATAGTGGTTAGAACTTAGAGAAGAAAATTAGAACTTATCAACTCAAACTCGATGCCAGACATCAACTTTCTTGGAAAACTTAAACTTTTGAGATCATTACACAATAAGCAAAACATGAAGATGGAGGAGAGAATCTCATACACAGAGCTTTAACTAGTTCTTCTCATAGCTATGAAAAAACTCAGAAGTTTATAGATGCTTTCTCACTTAGAGAAGCCCGACTATTTCTTAGTCATACAAAATGAACTTTCTCTCTTATTCTCATCTGGATCTCTCTCATCACATCAGTTGATACAAACTTACTTATATAGATTTTTCTCAATCTCGTGACTTTTAAAAAAGTCTAGAACTAAAGTTAAGTTTAACTTTACAATTATCGTACAAGTGTGAACTTGTTCCTTCACATAGGTATGTGTTTTTCTTCTTAGAGTTTGACCTTCATATTTAATGTCCAATTTGTGATTGGTTCTCCAACAGCTCCCCCTCAATCACTAATTGACATTCTATGTTTCTTCGTATCATCTTCTTTTCTTTTTACTCCTGCCATAGTTTTGAATCTGCTGGTCTTCACACCATCCAAGCTCTTTGTCATTATATCTGCTATCTGATCCTTTGTAGAAATCTACTCCAATTCAATTTCTTTCTCCATTACCTTCTCTCTCAGGAAATGATACTATATCTTTATATGTTTTGTTTTTGCATGAAATACTGGATTTGTTGCAAGATAAAGTGAACTCATGTTATCTTCATGTATTGTAGGTATACCTTGATTAATGCCCAAGCTTTTGAATAATGTTTGCATCCATATGACCTCCTTAACTGCTTCTACAAGCCCCTTGTACTTAGCTTTAGTTGATGATAATGCTATTGTATGTTGTTTCTTTGAACACCAACTTACAAGCTTACTACCAATGTATATCATGTATCCATGTGTTGATCTTCTGTCATCTTGATTACCTACCCAGTTTGAGTTATTATAGGCTCTCAACTTCAAATCTGAAGTGAAAGGATAATATAATCCTTGCTTTATGGTTCCTTTGATATATATGAGAACATGAATTGTGACAAAACTCCCACTGCATAACTAAGATCAGGTCTTGTTAGTGTAACATAAATCAAACTACCCACAAGAGATTGATACTTCCTCATATCTTTGTATTTTGCACCATCATATTTACTGAGGTTATGATTAACTTCAAGTGGAGTTGAAGCTTCTCTGCAATTTTCCATACCAAACTTCTTCAACAGGTTCAGAAGATACCTTTCTTGTGATACATATATGCCATGATCTGTATAAGTGACTTCCATTCCAAGAAAGTATGATACGTTTCCTAGGTCACTAATCTTGAATTCTTTTTCAAGTAATCTCTTTACCTCCTTGATTCCTTCATCTGAAGTACCTATGATTATAATGTCATCTACATAAATACAAACGTAGATTGTACCTTCATCTGCTCTTTTGATGAGTAGACTTGGATCTGCTTTTGAACTTTGATATCCAAGATCATTGAGATACTTCACCAATCTATAGTTCCATGCTCTTGGATCTTGCTTCAATCCATAGAGTGCTCTTCTCAACCTGCAAAAAAAATTGGATACCTGGAATCTATAAAACCTTGAAGTTGCTCCATATATACCTCATCTGATATGTATCCATTCAAGAATGAATTCTTTATATCTAGTTGACTCAGAGTCCATCCTTTTGAAGCTGCAATAGCAATGATTGTGTCATACTTTATGGAATATTGGAATGAAGGTTTAATGCCTTGAGGATTTTATTGTGTTCTGTGTTTTGATTTATCAGGTGAAGATTCATGAGGTGTGAACACGCATGGATTTATTCTTCTAAGTATCTTGTTATACTTTATGGAATATTGGAATGAAGGTTCAATGCCTTGAGGATTTTAATGTATTTTGTGTTTTGATTTAGCAGGTGAAGATTCATGAGGTGTGAACGCGCATGGATTTATTCAAATATCTTTGGAGATATTTAGAAAAATATTTTTAGAAAATAGTTATTTTTAGAAGATAGTTATTTTTAGCTATTTTTGTAAATAAAGCAAAAGCACGTTATTTAAAGCGTGGCCCTCATGTATCTTCTATTCAGGACATAATATGAATTACCTATATGCTCTGATAGAGTTGTCCATCAGAGTATGTGGGGGGAGATTGTACCCAATCTGTTGTCATCTCTTGTCTCTTTCTATCTCTGAGTACTTTTGTGTGATTGTGTTTCTGTACTATCCTCTGCATTCGTGCATCTGCAAGATCTGGGCATCTACAGATTGTCCTTATAGTTGACATCTTAGCTACAGGACTGAATGTCTCATCATAATCTATGCCATTAGTTTGGGCATAGCCTTTCACCACCAGTCTAGCTTTGTATCTGGCTATACTTCCATCTGCAAGCTTCTTCACTTTATGAACCCATTTATTTCCAATTACCTTCTTACCATTTGGTTTAGGAACAAGTTACCAAGTCATGTTCTCCTCTAGTGCATTGAATTCTTCTTTCATTGCTTCTTCCCATTGTTTCTTACCTTTTGCTTCATCATAATTGTGAGGTTCTTCATCATCTTGACCATATATGCATAGTTCTTTTGAGTTATGGAAGAAGTATCATAAGAATATATTTCTGGTTGCCTTCTTGTCCTACTTGACCTCCTTGGTTCACATTCTTCATATGTGTCTAGATACACCTCTTCATCAAATATAGGAGCTTCTTCATTCCTTCTTCTTAATCCACTTTTGGATGTACTTGCTTGCATATAGTCTTCATCTTCATTCACCTGCACACTTGATTTTCCTTTCTCACATCTTCTTACCTCTTCTTCAAATTCTTCAGCTATATAACTTTGATCTGCATACCAACTTTTATGTTCATCAAATGTAACATCTCTAGAAACAAGAAATTGTTTGATTAGAGGATTCCATAACCTATAAACCATCTGCTTTTCATCATAACCAATGAACACATATTTTTTGTGCCTTTGGTTCAAGTTTATGTCTAAGTTGTGATGGCACATAAACATATGCAATTAATCCAAACACTTTACAATGATCTAGTGTTGGTTTCTTACCCCACCAAGCTTCATATAGATTCATTCCATTTAGAGCTTCACATGGTAATCTATTCACAAGATATGTAGCTGTATTTACAGTCTCAACCCAAAGATAATTTGGACAATTCTTCCCCTTCAGCATAGCTCTAGCAAAGTCAACCAAAGTCTTGTTTCTTCTTTCCGCTACACCATTTTGTTGTGGTGTATACCTGTAAGTTATTTCTCTCTTAATACCTGCATTCCAAAGATAATCATTGAACTCTTGGGAGAAGTATCCTCTCCCTCCATCAGATCTCAGTCTCTTAAGCTTTTGACATGTGACTCTCTCTGCATATGCATAAAAATTCTTGAAAGCTCCAAACACTTCTGATCTTTCCTTCAAAACTTACAGAGGTATCCATCTTGTAGCATCATCAATGAAAAGGACATAATACCTTGAGCCGCTGATAGATCCTTCTTTTGTTGGTTCCTATACATCTGTATGAATGAGCTCTAGTACTCCATCATGTTTGAATCCTTTGTTCTGAAATGGTAACCTATGTGCTTTTTCCATCTGACATGCTTCACATTTATAAATCATATGTTGACTCTGCACATTTGGCAATCCTAGTACAGACTTATTAGCAACCATAGCTTAATTCCTCTTTCATTGAAATGACCTAATCTCTTATGCCAGAGATCAATTTCTATAATCACTCCTTCACCATGTGCGAGCAAAGCTTGATCAATGTTCCCTTGCACGCTTAAAGTAAAGATTCTACCTTCTTTCTTACCACAAACAATCTGATTATATCCATTTTGTGGATCTTCAATAAATTCTCCTTCATTTGTAAACCTGAATTGAAAACCTTTTTCAAGTATTTGTCCCACACTAATCAAGTTTTTAGGTATTGTGGGAACATACATGTAGCTCAAGCGTAAGCACCACCTCCTTTACTTGTCAATTCGTGGAGACGTGAGGACCGATATGAAGACCACGATAAAGTGAAGGCACAAGTGTGTGAGTGAAAGCACACCAACATGCACACACATACACACACACACACAAGGCAAGACCAAAGCGAGGAACAATGGAAAGCTTCGATTGCAAAAGAGTTCTCTTAGAAAAGCTCTATTCTCTAACAAGCTAACCTCAAAAATGATCTCTCTAGCTCTTTTTATAGTTTTTTTGACTAGTTTTGGCCCTGTCCAGACCTAGTGTCCGGCCTAGTTAAAAATTAGGTTCTAGGGCTTATTTGAGGGCTCAAACGAAGTCTAAAAATTATGAAAATTGGTAGGATGATAATTCTAATACTCCTCAAGCTCGAGGACTCCTTGACTTGAACAAAATGGAGTTACAAAAATAGAAAATGGTATTTACAATGGTTTTTAGTGATGAAAATCACTATTTTTATAGGGATTTCTTCTTAAAATTTGACATACACTTCTTGGAGCTCCCTACTTGCTCCTTCTTCTTGGGTGTCCACCTCTTTGATGTGCTCGTGTGCTTTGTCCTTGACCTTCAGCTTCAACACCCCCCCTCTCGAGTCTGTCGTCCCTTATAGACCCTTGTTGTAATGGTTGTTCCAGGTTGTTTTGAGAGGGAGTGTCCATTCGGATGAACCAGAGCCGTCTCTCTTCCAAATGTGGCAAGGTTGGTTGTCCGGTTCTTCATTTGTCACTGCGAGCCTTTGCAAGTTGTACTCCCTTGGTAGGTGCTTCTTCCTTGGATTCCAGCATGACTGTGTCATTGTGAGTCTCCATTGATGACCTCTAGATCGTCCAAAGATGATGTTCATAGTAGTCATGCCAAATACTCATAACCCATAATGGATGATAGGTAAGTGTGTTCGTGCATGGGTTGAGGAAAATATGTGCCTTGTGCACGGCCTTGTAATGTAGCCCTATGCATGCTTACTTGGAAAATGCATCGGAAGAAGTATGGTGCAAAAATTGGGGGTCTTAAGCTAAGTGCTCAAGGGTATGCCGACAGAGAGGTTTCCTAAGCTATCATGGTTATGATGTTTCCAAAGTAAAGATACTTACCATGGAGAAGGTCGATCGATGTTCATCTCTTCGTGTTGTACACTCGGCCTTTGGGATGGAACATTGTTGATGAATGTCCATGTTGATGGTCCACTGATGAGATCTTTTGAGTGGCTGATCATGTCTCCTCTTTTCAAAGCATCATTTGCCAAATACTGAGAATTGAATTTCTTTATATTCCAGTATATGTACAAGGATTTGCATGGTACCAAAACTATCCCTTGCAGATATCTCCTTGGATGCTCTTGTACATATGGTAGTTAAGCATCTCTCAAGTTGTAGACCTTCAAGCTCTTCACTCCTACCTTGGTAAGGGGGAACCATAGTTGTGGATGCCATGCTCATGCCAAGTTCTTGACATCTACCAAATAAGGCAGCAATTACATCATCTGCTAGCCGAGACACACTTCTATCCAAACTGATAAATGCCCATTAATTGATGGTTCAATCTTCAACTAAGCATGACTCATTCATGTTCCATGAGCGAAACCTGGGAACAAGTTCTTTCTCTTTTTTTTTTTTTTGAAACAATGTCACAAAACAAGAAGACAAAGTTTAGTATTAAAAAATGGTGTACATGTGTCAATGTGCTCTCGTGCATGGGACTCTCAATTGTGTCTATGCACGGCCATGTAACGTGGCCCTATATTAATGCATACTTTGGAAATGCATGACCTGAATGGTGCAAAAGACAAGGTTGTGCAAGGAGCACATGGTTGTCGCTCGTCGAGGCTTTCGATGTTATTTGCGGATGTTGATGCCGACTTTGGTGGAGGTATCCATTGGGTCTCGAACTGATGTAATCCTCCTTATTGGATTCCATTTTAGAACAGCATTTGGCACTATAGAGATCACTTCAGGCATCTTCCTCTTTGGATGCTTTCTGAACTGGGGTATCCAGTGTGATTGGTGCTTTGGTTCGGTGGAGGCTACTTGTACTTTTGGCTTCCAAACCCATACCCTTTTTACACGTCTTCCTACTATGGTTGAAGAGGTGATTTGATATTCTTTCAATCTCTGTATGCATTCTTACCCTTTTCTCTTTGTAGCTTCTTTGTTGAGACCTTTCGCATGTGGGAGAACATAGGTTGTTGTGGATGCAAGAGCTTCTTAGGTACCCACATCTCTAATCGCCCTTGTTGAGCTGCAGCTAATGTCTTAGGCACCCAAACTTGTCGGATACCTTGTGGTTGAGCTTGTCCAAGCTTCTTCCTTCGTCTTCTAGCCTAGTTGGCTTGCTTGGATGGGATTTGTGGGGGCAAGGTTGGTGGTTGCTCTCCTTTGCGTACCCAGACCTGCTGCATGCTCGGAACTGCTTTCTTGTTGAAGGGTGTCTTTCTATTTGCTATAGCAGTTGTCTTGAATTGTTGTGCTTGCTTCTGAGGTTGAACTACTATGGATGCTTTACTCTTTGCGAGTGTCCTTCCATGATTGAGTCCTTCTCGATCATAGAGCTTTTGACACATACAACATCTTGCTCTTGAAGATTAGTCTTAGAGGAACTAAGAGAGTGTGTGGTGCCATGATCTGTGAGCATACAGTTCTCTAATTCTAATGTAATGCATTGTTCATGTACCCAAACTTGAAGAATTTGACTTCTTAGGTTTAAGTTAACTGCATGGTCATAGATCCAATCTTGACCCAAGATAAGTGGTTTTGTAAGGTTCTCATCTTGACACACTAGCACTTTGACTTTCATTGGAACATCTTGAAGGTAGATGGGAAGTTCCACCTCGCCCAAACAAGGGGTTTCCACACCTCCCAATCCTATGAGATAAGCTTCTATGGGATTGATGTTCAACTGCAAGTCTTGGCAGTAGGATAGTCTAATTGCACTACTTGTTGCACCTGAGTCAATCAATGCTTTCACAGTCCTGGCACCCTTTCCTTGTCCTATCTCTATGGTCACAAAGGGATGTCGGTCAATGACCTGAGAAGTAGTTATGCCCGATTTTTGGCACATATCCATGTGATATTTTGGGGCTTTTGAGTTGACATCTAGGCCTAGTCGCCTTAACTTATTTCGCCTAATATGCTCTCTAGCCTCTGCTTCTTAGCAGTGTTGAGTCTCGTAAGCATATCCTCTGTAAGAGGTTCTTGGTATAACTTGACTCCACTAATATAGTTTGGCAAGATATCTCCATCTAAAGTGGCCAACTGAACTGCACCGCTAGTGGAAATTCTATTAATGATCATGGGTCCGTATCCTCTTTTTTCCAACTTACGAGCATGTTGTTTTAGTGTGTACACCAACACTAGGTCTCCCTCTTTCAATCCTTTATCTTTGATGTGTGCATCAAAGTAAGCCTTTTGTCTTTTCTTTGCAGCATAGATGCATGTCACTGCACGTAGCCTTGTCTCACCTAAGCGTTCTAGATCAAAGATCCTAGAGGACAATTCATGTCCATTCCACTCATGCTCTTGTGTTATTTTTAAGGCTGGGATGAGGAAGTCCAATGGTAGAACAACATTTTGTCCGAAGACCATCTGAAATGGGGTGGCATTGAGTACCGTTTTGTAGGCAACTCGATACGCCCAAACAGCATGATGAAGTTGTTTGTTCCAATCAGAGCGTTTATTATTTACCAGTTTTGTCAATACGTTACAGAGGATCTTATTGGTGCTCTCGGCTTGTCCATTAGCTTGTGGGTGATAAGGGGCAGACTTCTTATGTATCACCAAGAATTCTTCGAGAAGATTTTCAATGACCTCATTCAGGAAGTGTGTGCCTCTATCACTCACTAACTCTATTGGTAGCCCATATCTCGTGAACACATTCTCGAATAAGAACTTAGCCGTAGTATGAGCATCATTCTTTGTTGTGGCTTTCACTTCTACCCACTTTGTAAGGTAATCTGTGCCTACAATAATGTACTCTGCATGGGAGTTTCTAGCTGGGGGGTTAATAGGACCTATGAAGTCTATGCCCCACTTCAAAAATGCACGCCCTCCCATCATTGGCCTCAAAGGCATCTCGTCTTTTCTAACTGGATATTGTGCACGTTGGCATGTGTCACATTTCTTCACATAGGTGTGAGCATCCATATGAAGAGTGGGCCACCAAAATCCTGAGAATAGAATGGTCTTGATTACTCGATCGGGACCAAAGTGTCCACCTGCAACACCGTTGTGTGCAATTTCTAAGATTTTCAAATAGTCTGATTCGTGAATGCACAATCTTAGATAAGCATCCCTGCCTCTTCGATATAAGTTGTCTCCAACTAAAGCATAGTTCTGAGCCTCTTGCTCCATGCTTCGTCTTCTTGCTAGACTAGCCTCTTTGGGTAAGGTTCCCGATCTCATAAACTCTACCAATGGAGCACTCCAATCAGGAATTAATGACACGATAAAGGGTGGCATGCTCCACTAGTGGTCTCTCTCTACACATTGGACAATTCTTAATCCACTCGTGTATTTCTTTGTCCATGCTAGGCCAATACACTCCTAAACGTTTCAGATCTTGTAATGTGCGCTGTTTAGAATAATGATTTCCTAGCAATCCTTCATGAGCTTGTTGCAACCAGCTAGTATGTTCGTCATCCTCGACACAACAAGCGAGTACACCCTCTGTATCTTGTTTGTACATGCTTCCTGCCAATATGTGATATTTTTGTGATTTTACAATTTCTTCCTGCGAGGTTTTCACATTCTTATTTGCGGGTCCGAAGGTGAGGACTGGTACCAACTTATTTGCCCATTTAGGAACAACTTCTAAATTGAACAGATAAGCATCAAGTAGTTCATTAGGCACTCCTTGCGGTGACTCTCTTGAAGTAATGCGAGAAAGGTGATCTACCCGAAGGTGGGTTCTACCTTTCCTGACAACAACTTCAAAGTCATATTCCATTAGTAAGAGGAACCATCTTACTAAGCGTCCTGTATTGCAAGGTTTATTGACCAAATATAACAAAGCTTGATGATCAGTGAAAAACTTGAACTTGTTGGCCAATAATAGTGTCTAAACTTCTTCACAGCATAAACCATGCCTAAACCCTCTCGCTCAGTGGTGGTATAGTTTCGTTCAACTACAGTTAGTTGTCTGCTAGCATATGCTATGGGTAAATCTAAATTTCCTTCACCTGTGGATTGTGCTAGCACACATCCTATGGCGTGATTGGATGCATCCACATGGACATGGAATGGCTTATTCCAATCAGGAGTGGTCATTATTGGTGTTGTGCACAAACGTTTCTTCAGTTCATTGAAAGAATTCTCGCATTCGTCGTTCCACTCAAAATTAGACAACAAGGCATAAAGGGGTCTAGCTATGATCGCATACATGTGGATAAACCTACAATAATATCCACAATGGCCCATAAAGGCTTGTACCTCTTTAACATTCCTTGGCCTTGGCAGCTCCGCTATGGCTCGTACCTTATCTTCATCTGTTGAGATTCCATTCTTAGAAACAATGACCTAAGATTTTACCTTGATGCACCATGAACACACACTTTTCTGGGTTCAGACACACTCGATATTCTCTACACTTGTTGAAGATTTGTCTGAGCTAAGGGATGTGAAATCTTCTTTCTTGGGAATGAGCACATAAATCATCCGCATACACTTCTAAGCTCTTTTGCAAGAACTCTTTGAAGACATGACACATGAGCCTTTGGAATGTTGCAGGTGCATTGGTGAGCCCAAATGGCATCACACGAAATGCAAAGATTCCCCACTCTGTGGCAAAAGCTGTTTTGTGTTGATCTTCTGGGGCAATGGCTACTTGATTGTAACCTGAAAATCCATCAAGGAAGCTATAAACTTCCTTGCCTGCAACACGCTCCAATAGGTGTTCCGTGATTGGAAGTGGATAACTATCTCTGATCGTAGCGGCATTAACTTTTTTAAGGTTAATACACACTCGCAATTTCCCGTTCTTCTTGGGCACCACTACAATGGGGGACACCCATTCAGTATGCTCAATCTCGTAGATGAATCCAGCTTCAATCAGCCTATCAATTTCTTCTTTTATTTTGGCTGCATATGTATCATTATATGTGTAGGGCTTCTGTTTGGTGGGCTTGGCATCAGCAGTCATGGGGATAGTATG
This sequence comes from Ceratopteris richardii, assembly GCA_020310875.1. NCBI lineage: Eukaryota > Viridiplantae > Streptophyta > Polypodiopsida > Polypodiales > Pteridaceae > Ceratopteris > Ceratopteris richardii. Next base: position 108,658,270 of record CM035431.1, read on the forward strand.
AGAGCAAATTCTTGGATCTACCCCTTTCAAGTCATGGGGATAGTATGGGCATCAGCAGTCATGAGCGTGGGATGATCCTACTCCTTGGAGACCATAGGACACATTGGATCTTGGTGGAGGGAAAATCAATTCACTCTTCCAAGTATATGCATGTCTATTATGTTCTGTTACCAAGAACATTTTTTCTGATGTGTTATCTAGGTAGACAACTTTGCCTAGTATCTCTGGATCCTTGAATGTAGATGATGACTATACCCAATTGGCTAGGTTGATCTGGCTTGAATCTCCAAAAGGCTTCCTCTGTTTCTCTATTCAAGAATAGTTCTATGCTTTTGTTGTCTTGAGGGATCCAATCTGGAGTGATCACTCTGGTCAAAACTGACTTACCTCTAGGAGTCTGGGGTCCTTGTTGTTGAAGATAAATGTACAAGCTCATTTTCATTTGAGCCATGCTTGGATAAATTTAACAAATATAAAGATAAAGAAAAAGTGGAGGAAAAAAATGAAAAAATAATAAAAGAAAAAGTCTAGTCAAAATTCATGATGAGTAAGAGATACAATATCTTGCCTTGTAGTTAGTAGCATGTAGTGGAGAAAGTGGTGAGTTAACAAGAAGGCACAAACTTCTTCACATGCTCATTGGTTATAAAATTGAAGTGGGAGCACATTCAAAACAAGGAAAGAAAGAGGCAAGAGCTCCTAGTAGTCGGATCTAGCCATTTTGTCATTTTGGTTTTCCCTTAGACTCCTTCCAGCCGCACATCAGTTTGTATACAGCTCTGTTGTAGAGCTCATATCTCCCTGCATATGTAACCATTTTGTGTGTTTAAACATTCATTGGAAAGCTTATCTTGTGTAGTTTCTTCATGTCAAATATCTCTTTGAAAGCTTATGTAATTTTTGAGATATCAGTGAAAGAGTGAAGTCCAGTTTTTCAGTATACCTGTGTAGATAGGTAGTCTATTTTGGTCAATTCACTTTCCCAACCAAAACATATCCAAATTGTGTGCTTTTTGTCTTTTTGGAAAGCTCTTGGAATCTGCTTTCACTCTCTCAAATATCTCATTCAGATCATTCATAATCTGTGAGATATCTATCATAGAGTAAAGTCCATTTTTATGGTGTACTTATGTGTGCAGGTGGTCTATCTTGGTGAGTTGAGTTTCCTGATCAAAACTCATCCAAATTACTTGATTTTTAGCTTGTTGGAAAGCTATTTGTGTCTACTTTCTGTATACCAAATATCTTGCTCAAATGATATATATTCAGAGAGCTATCAGTCCGAGAGTGAAGCTCAGTTCTTCAGCATACCTGTGTGTACATGTAGTTCATCTTTGACAGTTGTGTTTCCTAATCAAAACTTGTCCAAATTAAGTCAAATACAGCTTGTTAGAAATCCCTCTTTGTCTACTTTGATTGCCTAAAGTCTCAAGTCCATTTGAGTTTTGTATTGAGAGGAGCAAGCTATCTAAGGTGCAGATGTTTGTCCAAGTGCTGGACATACAAGGGTTCACTACACACTTCCGTTGTGCATAGGAGAACTCATTCTCCACAGTTGGTATCAGAGCGAACTTGGTGTTGAAGCTCCATCATCAGAGCTGGAGTTGAAGCAAAGCAAAAGAGGAGCTACAAAACAAGAGGGAGCTTCACAAACGCAAGAGCAAAGGACTATAACTATTCGAGGTAACTCTCAAAGTCTTTGATACTCTTCAATGGCTGACTTGGGTCAACAAGTAGAGAAGTTGGACAAGGATAACTATCCCGTGTGGAAGTTTAGAATGACCAACTACCTAATGGGCAAAGGCTTGTGGGGTGTTGTGAGCGGCAATGATGCTCAACCTCAAATCAATCAAGCTATGGCCACCGAAGTCCAAAGGAGGCAAGCAAAAGAATGGGAAGAGAGGAATAGGAGAGTCATGTTCCTCATTTCGCAAGTCATTACTAATGCCATGGTAGGGCATATTCAACATCTAGAGAAAGCTAAGGAAAATTGGGAAGCTCTTGAAAGGATGTATTCAACAAATACCAAAGCTAGGAAACTTCAACTCAAGAATGAGTTGAACACAATTAAGAAAAGTTCGAGTCAATCCATAGTTGAATATACTTTGAAGATTAAGGAGCTAAGCGATGCTTTAGCTTCTATTGGCACAACGGTTGAAGACAAAGATCTTGTGTGTTATACTCTCAATGGCTTGAGAGAAGATGAAGATGGAAGCCTTTTATAACTTCCATTAACTTGAAAGATGTATATCCAGGTTTTGAACAACTAATCCCTCATCTTGTCACAGAACAGCTTAGCTTTGGTGGTCCCAAAGGAAAGGACAGCCACAACCAAATGTTATATGTAGGTCGAGGCAAAGGAAGAAACTCAAGAGGAGGCTCAAGAGGAAAAGGAAGAGGTCACAACCACTCCAAAACAATTCGGAAGACAACAAGTATGCATCAAATGCCAACACACAAGGAAGAGGTCAAGAGGTCAAGCTAGTAATTGTTGGCTGAAGAATGGAAGACTAAATGGAGGCAATCAAAGGAACCAAAGCAACTATGCAAGCACCTCAAGTGAAGGAAGCAAGGACACACTACTTGCAATGAGACATGAGTATAGAAGCTCTTGTGAAGATGACAAGAAATGGTACATTGATTCAGGTTGTAGTAACCATATGTCATGCCAAGGAAGTTTGTTCACTAATCTACAGGTACCAAGTGGAAAAGGATGTGTTGAAACAGGTGATGATACTCAACACATGATTGAACATATTGGAGATATAAGGCTTGGAGATACAAGTAAAGCAAAGGTACTATCTAATGTTCTTCATGTTCCTACAATTTCAAAGAACTTGATTTCAGTAGGACAAATGGTAGAGAAGGGTTATCATGTCATATTCAATGAGAATGGGTGTTTCATAAAGAATCCAAAGGAAGGCTTCAAGGTCATTGCTCGAGGTAGAAGAGAAGGAAGGATGTTCACTTTGGATGTCCAACATCCACATGGAAAGGTCATGTACATTCAATGTGGGAACAAGAAGATTTCAGAGCTGGACTTATGGCACAAAAGAATAGGACACATCAACATTCCAAAGCTGAAGGACATGAGCAAACATGAAGTGGTAAGAGGTCTTCCAAAATTTAATAGCATTGGACTACATGAGTTATGTGAAGCTTGTCAACTAGGAAAGCAAACGAGGCAGCCATTCAAGAGGAGCAATTATGTGGCTCCAAATGTCTTGGACTTGATACATATGGATGTATGGGGACCAACCCAAGAGACATCAATGGCTGGTAATAGATTTTTTGTCACCTTCATTGATGATCACTCAAGAAAGGTATGGCTGTTTTGTATGAAGCAAAAATCAGAGGTGTTTTCTATATTCAAAAGATTCAAAGCTGAAGTTGAAAAGGAAACAGGAAGGTCTATCAAAACCTTAAAGTCCGATGGTGGAGGAGAATACTTCTCCAAAGAATTTTCAGATTTTCTACAAGAGAATGGAATCAAAAGGCAGTTCACTTGTAGGTACACACCACAACAAAATGGAGTAGCTGAGAGGAAAAATAGGCAAATTGCTGAAATTGCAAGATGCATGCTCAACAAGATGAAGGTACCATTGTACTATTGGGCTGAAGCTACCACAACCGCCATTTACTTGATGAATAGGTGCACAACATCGGGAATACATCACTTGACTCCAGAACAGGTATATTCCGGTAAGAAACCTGATCTTACACACCTCAAAGTGTTTGGATGTGTTTGCTTTGTTCACATTCCACAAGAAGTTAGAACAAAGATGGAACCAAGATCAGAAAAATGCATTTTCATCGGCTACTGGACGGAGCAAAAAGGATACAAGTGTTACAACCCTAGAACAAAGGAATTAAGAGTCTCGCGAGATGTGGTCTTTGATGAACTAAGACCATGGTATGAAGATAAAGGAAAGGAAAAGATTCTTGAAGAAGATTGTGATGATTATGCAGGAACAAATCAAAGAGAAGTTCAACAATCAAGCACAAAGGCTTTAGGTCCAGAGGCATCTACATCAAATGAAGAATGTTCAACATGGAGGGGGATTCATTCTTTGTCTCCAAATTCAGCTCATAGTAGAGTTGAAAAAGCAAGTGCTACTCCAAACAGTGAGGTAGATGCAAGTGAAGAAGAATATGAAGAGGTAATCACTCCGATGGTAAAGTCGAATAGGTTAAAGAAGCAACTTTCTAAAGGCAATGAAAGAAGATCTTCAAGGACAAGGTATCCAACTCAAAGGTTGAGTTATGATAGTTTTATGGTGACACATTTTGCATACATGATGCAGGTTACCAAAGACAAAGAGCCTGAGACATATGAAGAAGCTTGCACACAAAAGGAATGGAAGCAAGCTATGAAAGAGGAGATCAAAGCTCTCAAAGATAATCACACATGGGAGCTAGTGCCAAAGAAAGAAGGTATGAAGATTGTTCCAAACAAATGGGTGTTTAAAGTAAAGAGGAATGCTGATGGTTCACTAGCTAGATATAAAGCTAGATTAGTTGCCAAAGGATTTAAACAAACACAAGGCATAGATTATGATGAAGTTTTCAGCCCTGTTGCAAAGATGGGAACTATCAGAACCTTAATAGCAATTGGTGCTTCAAGGAGATGGCCATTATATCAACTCGACATCAAAAATTCCTTTCTCAATGGAGAACTACAAGAAGAGGTATACATGAGTCAACCGGTTGGATTTGAAGATGAAAACCATCCAGATTTTGTTTGCAGGTTGAAGAAGGCACTTTATGGCTTGAAGCAAGCACCAAGAGCATGGAATCAGAGATTGGTAGAGTATCTAACTAAGTGTGGATACAACCCAAGTAGTGCAGATCCTTCGTTGTACATGAAGAAGGAAGAAAATAGAGAGGTATATATTTGCATATACGTCGATGACCTCATCATAACAGGAAATGATGTTACAGGGATTAAAGATATCAAAAGGAAGCTTGGTAAGGAGTTTAAAATTTCATATCTTGGAGAGCTGAAATATTTTTTAGGAATTGCAGTTGTTTATGGAAAGAGTGGCATCTACTTGATGCAAAGGAAGTACTTGTTGGATGTTCTTTTCAGATTTGGAATGAGTGAATGCAAACCACTCACTCAACCCATGGACACAAATACAAAGATTTGTTCAAATGATGGAGAACCATTGGAAGATGTAACGACATACAGAAGCATTGTAGGATCATTGATCTATGCAAACATTACAAGACCTGATTTGTCTTATGTTGTTGGTGTACTTTCTCAGTTTATGCAAGCCTCGACAAGTGAACACTTAAATTCAGCCAAGAGAGTGTTGAGATACATAAAGCATACAGTTAATCATGCTTTGTTTTACAAGTTTGATGAAGAATTGCAGGTCAAAGGCTTTAGTGATGCTGATTGGGCAGGCTCAAAGGAAGATAGAAGATCAACCTCAGGTTATGTGTTCATGATAGGAAGCAAACCTATCACATGGAGCTCAAAGAAACAACCTACTGTTGCACTTTCATCTATGGAGGCTGAATATAGAGGATTAGCTTTTGCCACATGTGAAGCAATGTGGATTAAAAAGCTTTTGGCTGATCTTGGAGTGCAAGTTGGAACCATCCCTATATACAGTGATAACATGTCAAGTATTTACTTGGCAAGCAATCCTATGTTTCATGCAAGGAGCAAGCACATAGAGGTCCACTACCACTATGTAAGGGAGAAGGTGTTGAGCAAAGATGTGGAGGTGATGTTCATCAGAACCAAAGAGCAGGTTGCAGATATATTTACAAAGTTCTTGGATGCTTCTAAACTCAAAGGTTTCAAGGATGCGATAAGATTGAAGGACATGGATGAAGATAACTCCCAAATGAGCTTGAGGGGGAGTGTTGAAGATAAATGTACAAGCTCATTTTCATATGAGCCATGCTTGGATAAATATACCAAATATAAAGATAAAGAAAAAGTGGAGGAAAAAAATGAAAAAATAATAAAAGAAAAAGTCTAGTCAAAATTCATGATGAGTAAGAGATACAATATCTTGCCTTGTAGTTAGTAGCATGTAGTGGAGAAAGTGGTGAGTTAACAAGAAGGCACAAACTTCTTCACATGCTCATTGGTTATAAAAGTGAAGTGGAAGCACATTCAAAACAAGGAGAGAAAGAGGCAAGAGCTCCCAGTAGTCGGATCTAGCCATTTTGTCATTTTGGTTTTCCCTTAGACTCCTTCCAGCCGCACGTCAGTTTGTACAAAGCTCTGTTGCAGAGCTCATATCTCCGTGCATATGTAACCATTTTGTGTGTTTAAACATTCAATGGAAAGCTTATCTTGTTTAGTTTCTTCATATCAAATATCTCTTTGAAAGCTTATGTAGTTTGTGAGATATCAGTGAAAGAGTGAAGTCCAGTTTTTCAGTATACCTGTGTAGATAGGTAGTCTATTTTGGTCAGTTCAGCTTCCCAACTAAAACATATCCAAATTGTGTGATTTTTGTCTTGTTGGAAATCTATTGGCATCTATTTTCATTGTCTCAAATATCTTGTTCAGATCATTCATACTCTGTGAGATATCTATCATAGATTAAATTCCAGTTTTATAGTGTACTTATGTGTGCAGGTGGTCTATCTTGGTGAGTTGAGTTTCCTGATCAAAACTCATCCAAATTACTTGATTTTTAGCTTGTTGGAAAGCTATTTGTGTCTACTTTCTCTATACCAAATATCTTGCTCAAAGGATATATATTCAGAGAGCTATCAGTCCGAGAGTGAAGCTCAGTTCTTTAGCATACCTGTGTGGACAGGTAGTTCATCTTTGACAGTTGTGTTTCCTAATCAAAACTTGTCCAAATTAAGTCATTTAAAACTTGTTAGAAAGCCCTCTTTGTCTACTTTGATTGCCTAAAGTCTCAAGTCCATTTGAGTTTTTTATTGAGAGCAGCAAGCTATCTAAGGTGCAGATGTTTGTCCAAGTGCTTGACATACAAGGGTTCACTACACACTTCTGTTGCGCATAGGAGAACTCATTCTCCACACTTGTCCTACATTTCCTTGTTCTAGGTCTCCTATCTCATTCTCATGAATGATATTTCCAAACTCACCAGTCCTATCTGTTAGGTTGGTGACCACATACGTGGTTCCTTCCTTATCAATGTATGACCCTCTTCAAACTTGACCACGGGGTGTTCAAGTCCAAAGGGTTGATCTGGATTTTTGAGTTGGACCACTGATCGCCTCAGGCCATCCTCATAGATGCGAGCACCTAATCGGTTGGTCTGAATATATTCCAATTGTGTCTTATAGGGACCTTCTGGTGTTTGTAGATGGGCAGTTCCTGAGCCACCTGCAGGTTTCCCCATGCCAAAAGACATTTTTGAGTCACTTGTGTCAGAGTTTAGTACGTAAGGACAGCCACTTAGTTGTTGTTCCCAAGACCTAGCTGTATGTTTGACACTAGACTGAGAAGATCTAATGCTTTGTCTATCCTTGCCTAGGTGTCTACCAGATCTCAGGTTCATAAGCTTTGGTTAAGAGTCCAAAATTTCCCCTTGGTATGGTTCAAAATCCTTTGGAGTCCCCTTGGTTCCCTAGTCCCACTTGAGGGTCAACTTCAAAATATCCTATCTGAAAATCAATGCATTATTCTTATAAAAAACAATTGAGGCCATGTAGGATTTGAAACGAGCTTTCCAACGAGCTATAGATCTCAAAAAATGGACTTTGGATGAAAAAGTTATGTCAAATCAAGCTCCTGGGGGTCAAAACAAAGAAACAAGACCTTTTGGAAAAAATCACGGTTTTGTGAAATCAAGAGAATCGCGATGTTGTGAATCTCAAGAGGATCGCGATGCTGTGAATCTCAAGAGGATCGCGACACTGTGAATCTCAAGAGAATCGCGATGCTGTGAATATCAAGAGAATCGCGATGCTGTGAATCCCAAGAGAATCACAATTCTGTGAATCTCAAGAGAATCGTGATTATGAGCAGAGAATCGTGTTTTTTGAGAATCGCAATTTTGAGCAGAGAATCGTATTTTTGAGAATCACGATTTTGAGCAGAGAATCATGTTTTTTTAGAATCACGATTTTGAGCAGAGAATCGTGTTTCAAAAAATCATGTTTTTGGCTAAAAATCGTGATTTGTGAGAATCGCGATGAATCACGATGCTGTGAATCACAAGAGAATCGCAATGCTGTGAATATCAAGAGAATCGTGATGCTGTGAATCTCAAGAGAATCGCGATGCTGTGAATCTCAAGACGCGATGCTGTGAATCTCAAGAGAATCGCGATGCTGTGAATCTCAAGAGAATCACGATGCTGTGAATCTCAAGAGAATCACAATCGATGTTGTGAATCTCAAGAGGATCGTGATGCTGTGAATCCCAAGAGAATCGCGATGCTGTGAATCTCAAGAGAATCGCGATGCTGTGAATCTCAAGAGAATCGCGATTTTGAGCAGAGAATCGTGTTTCTAGAAAATCGTGTTTTTGGATGAAAATCATGATTTGTGAGAATCGCGATTTTGAGAACAACCATAGAATCGCGATTCTGAGAATGACATCAGAATCGTGTTTCCTTCAGAGAGCTTTTAGGCGGGAAATAGAAAAATCGTGATTTTCAAAAAAAAAAAAAAGATTTTTTCACAGAATCGTGATTTTTATCACAGAATCGTATTTTTTGGCAGGAAATTCAAATTTTTGAGTGTCGAACAATGGCAAGCTCCGTATGTGCAGAAAATCATGAAAAAACACAAGTGCTTGCTCTCTCTTGCACTTCCTAGCTCCTCCTCGCACAATAATGCATGAAAGATGGTATGAAAATGGTGAAAATGCACTAAAAAACAAGAAATTTCTATGAAGAAGAAGATGGAGATGGTGATGATGATGAAGATGAAGAAGAAAAATCAGAAAATGAACAAAAATGATAGTTTTTTTTTACCTTCCAACGTCGCAAATCTACGATCTTACCATCACAACAGTCGTCCTCGAAGCTCTCTCCCCAGCAACGGTGCCAAAATTTGGTGTAGCTCAAGCGTAAGCACCACCTCCTTTACTTGTCAATCCGCGGAGACGTGAGGACCGGTATGAAGACCACGAGCAAGTGAAGGCACAAGTGTGTGAGTGAAAGCACACCAACATGCACACACATACACACACACGCACACAAGGCAAGATCAAAGCGAGGAACAATGGAAAGCTTCGATTGCAAAAGAGTTCTCTTACAAGAGCTCTATTCTCTAACAAGCTAACCTCAAAAATGAGCTCTTTAGCTCTTTTTATAGTTTTTTGACTAGTTTTGGCCCTGTCTAGACCTAGTGTCCGGCCTAGTTAAAAATTAGGTTCCAGGGCTTATTTGAGGGCTCAAACGAAGTCTAAAAATTATGAAAATTGGTAAGATGATACTTCTAATACTCCTCAAGCTCGAGGACTCCTTGACTTGAACAAAATGGAGTTACAAAAATAGAAAATGGTATTTACAATGGTTTTTAGTGATGAAATCACTATTTTTATAGGGATTTCTTCTGAAAATTTGACATACACTTCTTGGAGCTCCCTACTTGCTCCTTCTTCTTGGGTGTCCACCTCTTTGATGTGCTCCTGTGCTTTGTCCTTGACCTTCAGCTTCAACAATACAAAACATTGGTTAGCAAATATGCTCCATTCTTGCATTTCACTTTTCCAATTGAATGTACACTATGTCTTGTATTATCACCTGTTTGAACTATATGACTAGAAATGCCTTTTTCCAATTTTGACATCAACTCTATGTTTCTTGACAAATTATTAGAACATCTAGAGTCAATGTAAAATACCTTTAGATCTTCTTTATCTGATTTGCTGATTGAATTCATCATCAATGATGTATGACTCTCATTCTTTGTGTCATTTTTATAATTGTAGTAGGTGGTGTTGTAGGATTGATTATGTCCCCAACTTCTTCCTCCACCTCTACCATAGCCTCCTCTTTGATATTGTCTACCTCTCTGAGAATAACTTTGATATCTTCCACCTCTGTCTCTGCTATTGTTATTTTGATTTTGATTTGATGCTTACTGATTATGCCAACAATCATGAGCCAAATGATTACTCAATCCACAAATCCAACAAGCCTTCTTATTGTTATTCTGATTACCTCTTCCTCTTCCTCTACGAGTGCCTTTACCTCTTGTATAATAAACTTGAGAAGTCGGTTCCTCTTCATCCTTTGTTTTACCTTTATCTCCTTTTTTCTTGTTCTTCATGTACATTGCAAAACTTTGTCCTTTATCTCCATCTCCCTTCAAGTCTTGCTCAAATTTGAGCATCAAACCAAGCAACTGGTTCAAATCTGGAACATAATGATTTAATGAAATTTCTGTTCATAAGAAAAAAGGTTTCCACCTTTCATCTCCTCTCAAACCTACAAGCAGTTGAGCAATTAATATGTGATCTTCAACATCCTCATCTATGGATCCAAGACTATCTGCTAGATCCTTCATCTAGTGACATAATCACTAATCTTTTGACTTGGATTCTTCTTAATTGTAGTAAACTCTAACCATATACTTGCTTTCCTTGCTTTGGTAGTACTTTGGAAACGATACTCCAATGCATTCCAAATAGCTTCAGCTGATTCCAATCCTCTGATGTGTGGTAGCAAATGATCTGAGATTGTATTGTAGATGTAGGCCTTTGCGCTTGCATCCTTCTTCTGCCAATGCTTTAAAGCATCCAGTTCCTCTTTCTTTGGTCGGCTTTCATCTTCAAATACTGGCTTCTCTTCTTCACGTGTTATGTACACCATGAGATCCTTACTCATAAGTAAGGCTTCCATTCTCATTACCCATGCAGGATAATTATCTCTGTCTAGTTTGTCAATGGAGATATGATCTACCATAATTCTTTGCTTCTGCTTCAACATGTGAGTTTAAATGCTAAAGAATAATACCTTTTAGATTTTTTTATGTGTGAATATACTTTTGAAGTAATCTCTTGATACCTTGTGCCTTTGAATGCTTCAGCTTTCAAACTTTAATGAAAACTTTCCAAAACTTCTTGTACCTTTGATGCTTTCTTCTCTTTAGAACCTTTCAGCTCTGATACCACTTTTTGATGTGGGAAACATCACAAGCAATGAATTAGTGTGATACTAGAACACCTCTATGGTCACCATTAACTCAATGCTTCTGCAAGCTTTGAGAAATGATTGCTTAAACTAAGAACTTTGCTTCTTCATAAATTTCTAGTCACTAAAATGATATACCTTCACTCTTTTGCTAATTTCTCTTAGCAAAAAAATTGTTTCTCACAGATCTTTTGGTGAATGAAAGTAATAGAGAAGATCTTTCCAACAAGCTAATAGTTCCTAAAAACGGAGCACTACACGTCAAGTTATGACCTTCACAATATGGCTATGTATGAGCTACCAAAACTGGAAAACTTGCTTGTTTTAGTAAAAATAATGTCCTAGTTATGAAAATTCGATGCCTAGCATCGGCCTAGGTTGCATTTATTCGACCGAATAATAAAAAAATACCGAATATGTTTGTTTTATTCGTGTTTTTCCGAATAAACACTGAAAAAAAACAAGGACAAATTCTTTTTTGATCGAAAGCGCTTTCGATCAAAATATTTATTGATCAAAAGCACTTTCGATCAAAAAGTGTTTTCTAGTTGAAAAATATATGCTTTTACATTCGGTCAAAAGACTTATTCCGCACGTGCTTCATTGATGTACTAGAGAGCTTTAAGCTTGCAATTTTTATCTGAGGGCTTCCTTCTCCATCATTGAGGTATTGCTTTAATTTTTATTTATTGTTTATTTTATTGTTTTGTTAATTATATCATATGATTCACATATGCGTCTCTTACATATTCTTGATTTTTATTTATACAATTTGTTTTGTGTCTTTTAATCATCAATGTATACATGTTCGACTCGCGTAAACGTTTCTTACTTGTATACATCAATGAAAAACATTTAAAAATAAACCACTACTGTAATTGTCTGACTCGCTACATCGATTCTTACTCTCACAATATAGGACATATCAATAGATCAATTGAGATTGTTTGAATTGCCACCTCGATTCCTACTCTCTCAATAATATAGGGAGTGTGTAGGGACTATTGTGATTGTCTGATTCTTTGACTTTTACTCTCACAATAGTCACTTAGATTTCGATGAGAACACTTAGTGTAGGTCACAAGGTGTATAGAAAGTATTGTGATTGTTTGATTCTTTAACTCTTACTATCACAACAGTCACTTAGATTTCGATGAGAATACTTAGTGTAGGTCATAAGGTGTATAGAAACTATTGTGATTGTCTGTTTCTTTGACTCTTACTATCACAATAGTTACATACAGTTATGTGACAAAACTCATACATAGTATAGTGAATGTATATGAAATATTATAAATGTCTAATTCTTTGACTATTACATTCTTAATAGTTACATAGATTCACTTCAAGATTATAATTACACTTTCTATTTAATTATAAATCCACTTATTTAACTATGCATATGTCTATCATTTTTGTACACATACTATTGATTTCTTTATCCATACACTTACTGATAGTCTATTTTTTATTTTTGCACAGATGGCAGGTAAAATAAACAAGCAGGAGCAAAAAAATTTAGAAGAATTTGTGTGCTCGTACATATATCGAATGAGAGAATATGACATCACTATAGCCATGGACACTTCTAGTTACAAAGATTTCATTTCCCAATTATCTAGAACAACCTTTATTAATATCGAAGATAAATTTGGCAGTGTGTCCGGTGGAGCACAGGTCTTAGATGAGCAAATGTCAAAAGAGCTTACATGTATCTTTGGACAAATCATCAAAGTAGTAGAGTCATTGGCGGTGGATATCACCAGTATGCCCAGATTCATTGATAAAATTAAATTTATCAATTTACATTATCAAACTATGAAGAGAGGAAAGCAATTAAAATCGAACACGACTAAACACCTTGTGAGAGCACAGGTAGATCCAAATACAAGATATGCATATGTGAATATGGGAGATCAAACATCGAACAATCTTTGTTTGCTCTCATATTCCTCTATTCTTTTTTAATATATGCAACTCTCGTGGGGGAAGGACAATATGGAATGATCCATAAAGTCAAGATATCCCACCTGAGATTCAGCAATGAAGTGTTCGTGGCCAAGCTATTCAAATTACATGGTGCTGACATACAAACATGAGAAAATGAAGGCATCAATGAAGCGACAATGTTATATATTACGCAAAGTGGAATTATTAGTCCACTTGGTTTGGCTAGACACCATAGCAAAAAGTTTGTGCCTCATTTTCAAATTTTGGAATGGTGGTACATTGGACATGTGGCTAGAAAGAATGAAGAAGGAGTACCTAAATGTATCATGAAGCAGAGGTGTGAAGGACATAGAAGGAGACATAACAACCATGAAAACAAACATTTGGAAGCTGATCAATGGCCTATTACAAACAATATCATTTTTACACACTTGTACTATATCCCATAACGATCTCCATCTAGGCAACATCTTGTTGCATTTTGAAGATCAACATGCTTACATCGGATTATGTGATTTTTGTAGAGCGACATATTTACCAACCAAAAAAAGTTTTCCAAAGCTACCTAATTTGGAATTTGAAAGTACTGGTGGATTGCACCCGAATGCATCTCCACTAGTGCTCCACCTTTTAATAAGAGTTAGGAGATATTTATAGTTTCGATACTCCTGTTACAACTTTTGAAATATATAGATTTCAATAGTTATCCCATTGATAAGAATGGGATTTACAAGTTCAAATATGTTTTAGAATTAGCTTCTAACAAAGATGTATAAAAAAGAGTAGACGCACATGAATTGCTTAGAGTATTCTCGCATCTAACTCGATATGGTTTAAAGATATCCATGACATATGGATTACAACCATATTGAAAACGATATGTATTCATTTGAACTATCTGGATTAAATGATATAGATTCATTTGCATTAAGTGGAGTAAATGTTGTGGTATCATTGAGTTAATTGGATGAAATGAAGTGTAATCATTTGTAATATGTGAATTAAAATGATGTGGATTTATTTGAATTATGTGGAGTAAATGAAGTGCTATCATTTGACTTATGTAGATTAAATGTTGTGGATTCATTTAACAGATGTGAATTAAATCTTGTGGATTCATTTGAATTATGTGAATTAAATGAAGTGTTTACATTTGAGTTAAGTTGGATGAAATGAAGTGTAATCATTTGTATTAAGTGGAGTAAATGTTGTGGTATCATCTGAGTTAAGTGGATGAAATGAAGTGTAATCATTTGTATTAAGTGGAGTAAATGTTGTGGTATCATTTGAGTTAAGTGGATGAAATAAAGTGTAATCATTTATAATATATGGATTGAATAGTGTGGATTTATTTGAATTACCTAAAAAAAAACAATATAAATCAATATCAAATAAGATATTTTGACCAACATTGAATCAAACAATTATGATAGACTTTAATTCTCAGTCATACACCCATATACAATTACACATACTATTGTGAAGTAAAAATCATTGTAGAGTTAAACAATCAAAATAGGTTTTAATTCTCAATCATACACACATATACATTCACACATACATATACTTACACATACTATTGTGAAATACAAATCAATATTGAGTCAAACAATCACAATATATTTTAAATTCCTGATCATATGCACATACACTTACACATACTATTGTGAAGTAAGAATCAATATTGAGTCAAACAATCACAATAGATTTTTCATTCACAATTATACATTCAAATGCATACACATACTCATACACATACATACATATACTATTATGAAGTGATTCTCAATGTTGATTCAAACATAATCTACCTATATATTTCAATAATAATTTTAATGCACCACAATAGATTTTAAATTCCTAATCATATGCACATACACTTACACATACTATTGTGAAGTAAGAATCAATGTTGTATCAAACAATCACAATAGATGTTAAATTCCTAATCATATGCACGTATATTTACACAAACTATTGTGAAGTAAGAATCAGTAGAGTCAAACAATCACAATATATTTTTCATTCACAATTATACACTCATATGCATACACATACTCATACACAAACATACATATACTATTATGAAGTAAAAATCAATATCGAGTCAAACATAATCTACCTACATCTTTCAATAATAAATTTAATGTATCATAATAGACTTTAAATTTCTAATCATATGCACATACACTTACACATATCCTGGTGAAGTAAGAATCAATGTTGTATCAGACAATCACAATAGATTTTAAATTCCTAATCATATGCACATACATTTACACATACTATTGTGAAGTAAGAATCAATATTGAGTCAAACAATCACAATAGTTTAAATTATTTAATATTTATAGCAAAAAATTATACCAGCTTGTTCTCTCTACGACACTTTAAGTTCGTAAAGGACAAAGTAGCTTTTATGAAAAATGAGTAAGAATCAATCATAATAGATTTCAAATTCACATATATATACTATTGTGAAGTAAGAATCAATGTTGAGTCAAACTATCACAATAGTTTCAATTATTTAATATGGCAAAAATTTATACCTTGTTCTCTCTACGACACTTTAAGTTTGTAAAGAACAAAGTAGCTTTTATGAAAAAATGAGTTTAGTTCTACTGTTTTATAAAATATTATTCGATCGATTTTTTTTTATAGAAATATTTTTTGATTGAAAATACTTCGATCGAAAAATTATCGATCGAAAGCGTTTTCGATCGAAAAGGGTCGAATTCCCATGCAAAAACTATTCGGGCGTGTCTGAATAAGCTGACGTGTCATCGAATAATTTAGTCAAATAATAAGAGCTTGCCATAAAATTCTGTAATTATTCACGAATAAACGAATTGTCGAATAACGAATAATGCAACCTAGGCATCGACTTGCAACAAGAATTCGATGCCAGGCATCGAATTCATGTGTTTTAGGCCACTTTTTCAACACGTAAATTACCCTGGTGAACCACAGGCATGAAGTGGCAATTCGATGCTAAGTATTGACTTCACGCTGAAACTCGATGCCAGGCATCAAGTTGCTCCACAAACCTCATGTTTTCAAGGAGATTTAGCAATCATTAGAACTCAGAGAAGAAAATTAGAACTTATGAGCTCAAACTTGATGCCAAGCATCGACTTTCTTGGAAAACTTAGACTTTTGAGGTCATTACACTGTAAGCAAAACATGAAGATGGAGGAGAGAATCTCATACACAGAACTTTAACTAGTTCTTCTCATAGCTATGAAAAAACCTCATAAGTTTACAGGTGCTTTCTCACTTAGAGAAGCCCGACTATTTCTCAGTCATACAAAATGAACTTTCTCTCTTATTCTCATCTGGATCTTTCTCATCGCGTCAGTTGATACAAACTAACTTATATAGATTTTTCTCAATCTCATGACTTTTAAAAAACTCTAGAACTAAAGTTAAGTCTAACTTTACAATTATAGTACAAGTGTGAAATTGTCCCTTCACATAGGCATGTGTTTTTCTTCTTAGACTTTGAACTTCATATTTAATGTCCAATTTGTGATTGGTTCTCCAACATTTCACACACAGCACTATTAAAATATATCAACAGGAAAATGAGCAAATAATAATAAAAAAGGTTTCACAAGCACCACGATGATGACAAACAACTCCTTTTTATGAAGACATACCACAACCAAAAGATCACGTGCTATAATGTTATAAGAGCATCCCAAGTATCGTTGGTTGCTCTAGATGAGCGAATATGAAGGATAATGACATGTTCGGCATACAAAGATATCAATGCATGTGTCTGTGCATCTTTTTCGTCTCAATGAAGCTTCTCTGCAATAAGTGCAATAAGAACCACAACAAGACTAAGAAATCGAAGATCATAATCTTTGATACTACTTGCATCACTTATTATCATACCATTTGCAAGTGTGGGAGGGCATATTTCAACACCCTACATAATATTCCACAAGCCTTTTGCAACCAAAATATCATTGCAATGAGCACCATCAACACCTCCAAAATGGGACACCAACACCTAGATTTCTCCTTAGTCCTTACTTCTTCAATTAGGAAAGTGATATTGAACTTATTTAATAACAAACCTCCAAGAACATATGAGTGATATTTCTTGCTCTGTAATACATAAGATGTTCTCCTTCTTGGTTGCTCAACAAGGCCTTTTTAGGTAGTGCTATGTCCGTTTTTGGGGATGTCCATGCTCTAATGGACAACGATAATTGATTTCTTATTGCATGTGATTCATATTGGATGATGCCTCTAATGGTTTTTCGACAAAAGGACTTTAAATTATAAACACAAAAAGATATAAGAATGTTATAGGGAGGTACAAAGAAGGTCTATAACCTTTTTGCCCCCTCCTTGAGGGACCCACTTGTTTTCCAACTCGTTGTTTTCTGGAATAAACACCTTGTGGTGCGATGCATCTAATGTTGGAAGAATGACACCTGATGCCACAAATTGTCTTTGTGCATACTGATCCGCCCTCCAAACTATTTTATTCTGCTTTCCAAGTCAATGTTGATTTATTCAATAATAAAAGTCATATGTGTAACTCCTAGTTTGTCCATGTCCACTTCCAGTTAAAACTAGTTGTAATGTTGTCGAACTCCTGCTTTGTGAAATAAGGGGGGTCTCGCGCGTACTATGCCCATTCATCTCTACAATCATTCTTTCAAAGTTAAAGCTCGAGGGAGTAGGCGCTTGCCAAACCTCCATTTTTGAAACACAAAACTCTTAGTTTAGTTTGAGACACGTTTGAACAAGAATTTGCTACCATTTATGTTGCTTGTCCCGTGTGAACCCAGCCCAATTTCCACTTTGAGCAATGAACTATTGGGAACGCGACCCAAGTCTAATCAGCTTTTCGGAAAAAAGATTAATTGAAAGAAATTCCAATGATAAATAAAACAGGAGCAGCAAAATAGTGGGAGTGCCGAAGGCGAACATCGTTTGCATTTTTTTTCCCTCTTTACGTCTAAACCCATCACGATCTTCACTTACCCGCATTCCATCGATGATGGTTCGGGAGGCGCCAATAGCGGTTAAAGAAAGAAGCGAGGTCAAACGAGGATAGGTGGGACGCTTTTTCCACAGCCCAAAGGCGGAAGAGCTCAACATTGGCCGGGAAACTTTTCATCATGTCGCACTTCGGGCGATCGGGTCCTCCTGATATTCGCGATACATACTCACTTCTCGTCCTTAACATCAGTTTCAGTAAGTACACATAGCACTCTAAAGAGAGGGACAGAGAGGGAGGATCTTGCCTGTAATTGTTTTTTACAGATCAGCATTTTTCGTAAAGCGCAATTAAATATTTCAGAAGTTTCTACTGTTATTCAGGCGCTGTCATTTCGACAGGATCAAAACCTCGTGCGCCTGAAATGCGTTAGCATAATTTCATTGCGTTCATTATTCCTCCACCTTGTCAGTAGATGAGAGCGTTGCACAATTCGTTTTCGGGAAGTACGTAGATTGGCTGATGTTGATATCTTTCAGTGTACAGTCTTGATTTATAGAAACAAGTGTAAGACTTGTTGTGTTAGATTCTGAGAAACAGATGAAGAGGAAATATGTCTTGTACGAATTTTAAGATGCTAAAGACATCTTTCCCTCTAATTGTCTGACATGTAGCGGATTTACTTTGTCTGTAATAATCAGATTCACCAATACAACTTTTGATAGGATCTTTGTATGCACAAATGTTATTATATTATACTATGCTTGATTCACTACAGAGATTTAAAATCAACCATTGTACATGAAAGATTGAGACACTTAAAAACCAAACAAAGTTTCCAGCTCCATATTTCTGTTGTATAGACATGAAGGATGTGAATGTGCAAGAGATGATTCGACTACAGAATTCACTCCTAATACCTAAGTGGGTATGGTTGCTGAATGTTGTTTATTTTCTTGATTATGAATTTCCTTTGTGATGTATGACTCATCAGAGATTGTGTAAAATCTTGCATAAGAGCTTCTAGATTCCCTTTTTTTTAGCATGTTTATGGATTGCATTTGATTATTAGGCATCAGTTATGTATCATACTTTTTTACTGTCTCCTCTTGGGAATGCAGAAATTCAACTTTATCTATTCTCTTAGCAAAAAATAAAACTCTAGTTTTTAACCATTGTCTTTTTTATGTCGGAAAAATTCATAATGGAAAATTGAATATTTGTATCACACATTGTTCTTGCTTTGAATCCATCACTTCCTATGTGCAAACTTCAAAGTAAGCATCGTACTCAATGCTCATTGTATTGGACTTTTTTGTTCACCCATGATTTTGTTGTTTTTTAGGCCCTCAATAGATATAGAGACAAAGAGAAAATAGAGACATTATGAAAGAAGACTGCACATGAGAGAGATGTAAGGAGCCATGCTCCAAATATAATCTTTGCATTCCATGATTGAAATCAATATAGCATAGAAGATACACTTGTTATACAAGATGGTGAATCCAACAATATAGCATAGAAGATACACTTGTTGTACAAGATGATGAATACAAATTGTCGAATAACTCCAATAAGCTCCAAGGTTGAAGTATGAGCTCCTCCAAATAAATATAAGCTGCAAGCTGCTGCACACCTTGAAGATGATGAAGAGGACACAAATCCACCTCTCCCAAGTTGAAGGGACCTCCTTCTCCAAGCTAGCTAAACGAAGATGTGATATATTTGAGCCCCTCCACACTCTTTTTTTATAGCCATGAGTTTCTAGCCAAAACATGTGTAAAGTTTGTATAGCCAAAAAAGCCCTCTTTCGTGATTTGCATTGGGTTTGTGAGACTTCCTTATTTCGACATATTGAGTGCTTTTTTATATGTTATGTGGCACCAAATATAACCATTGGATTAATTGGTCATTAGTTCATAGGATTATGACAAGTGTCGATTTTGCTTTTCGCTTTTAATGTGCTATTCACACTAAACCTGAAAATTAAGGTTTGATATTTGACCTTGATATTTTTGCCAAACACCCAAGTGTTATATTGGTTGGATAGCTGTCATTGAGCTCTATCAGATTGTGTAAAAAGTTTTTCTAACCATATTTTTACCATTTCTATAGAAATGGGACCATTTCTATAGAAATGGGACCATTTCTGACCATTTCCAAGACTTAGATCTTATCCAACTTTTAAACTTGTAGGTAGGGTCCCTAGTGGAAGCGTGAAGGTTGCCCTTTTTGACATATTTTTAAACAAATTACGTATGAATATTGTAACTCCTTTTTAATCCTACAGAGAGAGAGAGACAAAAGCATCAATATTAAGGGATTTCAATCTTTTCATTATCAAGGCAAAGAGAATAAAAAAAAGGTATGGAGCATTCTAAAGGCATATTCATATTGTTGATTGCAAGGTTCGATAAAGATTACATAAAAAGGAAGTAATGATATTAGAAAGGCAAAAAAGCACTATACAGAGGTTTGTGGATGGATCATTACAAAAACACTTATGTGGAGCATTAGGATTCCTTGGATGTTCATATCTTTCTAAACATTCTTGTTGTACACATAGTGAACACTTAGGCAGGCTGTTTAACACTAGCTTGAGAGTGGGGGATTGGGCACTATGGAAGGTTGCCTACTTGATATGTGATTGCCTTGATCTGATGTGCCTTATTTTCTTACATTTCCAAAGTGTAACATGTGTCATGAATCTTTTTAGAATTGAAAATGGAATTGATGTGATATAGACCATTTTTATAGGTCTTGTCCACAAGGTAATCTCATTCTAATAAAGAAGATAAAACTTTATTGTATGGCACATATATCAATAGTTAATCCTCATGGATTGAGATTCTCTTGTGATTAGTTTTTCTGGAAAACAATTTTTGAGGATTTTGAAGTTAAATTAGTTTTTTCTTAGCCTTTCATTCTCAATTGAATGGATAATGTTGAAAGCTCAATGTTTGCATTTAAAATGTCATGTATGGAAAAGATAGACCTTTTGGGAACTTTACTTTATTGAAATATATATGTATGTATAAATGTATGATCGTATGTATGCAATGAAATCTAATTCTATAGTTTGCAAAAATCCCTTTATGAGAGCATAAGTGGGGGGCTACCATTTCTTTCATATAAATTGTAAGGAAAAAATATTTTATCCAAGATGACCTTATGACTGATGCATACACACTCAAACACAGTTACGGTGAAACAAAAGAGAGGACCAAAGTCACAAGGGGACGCATCCCCGGGTCCTAGAGACTCTGGGACGCTGTCCCCTTAGGCTAAAATTAAGGGACGCCTAGCCGGGACGGCTTGCGTCCCCTTTGAGTTGTCTGAAACATGGGGGACGCGTCTCGGGGACGGATTGCTGTGATAAGACAAATCCGGGACGGATTTGGGGACGACTGAACATGGAGGGCCCGTTTTTGGTGCCAAAAATTGGTTATTTCTTTTTTAAGGTTTAAGACTTTTTTTGGGGGCATCTGGAGCCCACCTCACAAGCATAAATAGAGGGCATTTCTTCTCCTCAAACACACAAGCTTAGCTTCAGCCTTCAGCCTTTGTCATTGAATCTTATGTACACGGATTCTGGAATCTTTACTCTTGTAAGTTGTTATGTATATGATATGATGAAGATGATGATGAGGATGTAGTTTTCTTTTTTGGACATGGTGAAATACATATGGCATTTGAAATTTGTCAATTCAAATTATCAATAATCAATGTCTATGGTTATTGATGTTATTGCGTGAGACTCAAGAGTTGACTCTCGATGCTCAATATGCATCATACATGTTTCCACTTAAGAAATGCCTTTTTTTCTCATTATTTTGTTTTTAATGGTCTTTTAATATGTTATTATATTCATTTATATGGTTTTCATTATATCTTTGAAAAAAACAGCATTTTGTAAGTGCCGTCCCGGGTCCCCATCCTTGGGACACCCTAGGCTCCATCCCCGTCCCGGGGACACCACCGTTCTCGGGGACACCACCGTTCTCGGGGACACCACCGTTCTCGGGACCCGTCCCCGTCCCTTGGTGACTTTGGAGAGGACCTTATAAATGTCAATACAAGTGATTGTTTACAATTTAGGGGAGGTCAATTTGTGGTCCTTGAAAACACTTTGAAATTTTGAAAATACATGACATAAGATAAGATAATGATTCTAAAAGATAATGAAATCACTTTCCTTGATTCTAACCTTTGCCATATATAGAATGGATTTCTTGTGATCCCTTCAATATCTCTACAAGAAATATCGAAAATATCACATGAGAGCTTGAAGAGGAGGAAAGTGAAGAAGTTTATAAGTGAAGCAAGTTGATCATTTGATAGATGTGTACACCCTATCAACTATGCATTTACTTTTTTTTTTTGCCCCTATCTTTAGCTTCCTTCTTGTGCTAGGCTTCATTATGTCTTAGTTTGGCCATCACTTTGGAAAGTGATAGAAACTCAATTCATCGAGCTTTCTTCAAGTTCATGTGCATGGTGTGTCTTGACTATGGGGTGCGCGTGTGAGCATGCATTCATTCTTAGTTTTACACTCACTATTGAGCACTCATGATGTTAATGGGGATGCCATAGTATTTAGTTGACACTATGCATAATGGAGTTCATGCCCATATAGCCTTGTGATTGACTACCATGGACTTATAATTTCTCTTTCATTTGAGAACGAATGTGTGGTTTGCTTGGATTCATCTTGGTATGTATAGAACAAGATGGTCATTACTTGTGTGTGTGAGACAAGAGCAACTAGCCAATGTCCCTAGCTTGGGGGTTATCCTAAAGTCTTTTGGTAGGTACTAGAGAGTGTGCATGATGGTCAGATCTCCACACCAGATGACTCTAGAGACTATCTATTTCAAGAGCAAGAGGATATATTAGATGCAAGCATAGTTATTTTCGTACTCGTATGGAACAAATACCGTACTTCCATACCTGTATGCGTATGGTTGGAGTATGAAATTTTTCGTACCTCGGACCAGCCTTCACCTAGAGGGCCATCTCTCTCTTTTTAAGTATCGAAATCAAGTGATCTTAAGTTTTTAAGAAATTACACCTCAAGATCTTTGTAAATGTTTAATGCTCATATGCACCATAAGGACCTATAAATCAATTTTTCTGCAAAGTTGGCTATTTCATAGTGACCACTTGTTGGAGAAGCATGAAGAGTCTTCTATCACATTTGGGGAGTTATTTAATGCAAACCAAATGTAGTGAAGCTTCGACATGGACTTTGGCAACCTCTGTATCAACCAATTCAGATAAGATAAGTGTTTTCTGAGTTTTACGCATTGAATTCTCTTTTTCACTTGTTTTGGCATGTTAAGTATGGTAGAAACAAGAAAGATGCATATGTATAGTTATTTTCTTTGCATAGATAAGTGTGGAGGTAGTTAATTAGGTTTTACTTGCAAGTTAAAGTGCTGAGTATTGTGGGTTTTTGTTGTTAGATGCATCTCTGAAGTTGAATGTTACTAAACTTTTTACAATTTTATGAACATGCGCTTTCAAAGTGACCACACATGAAAAGTTTCTTCCTTTTGTTTTGTTCACTTGATGAGCAAGTACTATTGATTGTTCTCTTATACACCCCA
>CM035431.1:108689377-108699377 GCA_020310875.1 Ceratopteris richardii
AGCTTTCAACCCACAAATCATAGAGCGAGAGAGAGTCTACAGCCTACTAAAAGTTTGAATTTACCTAAGAGCTTAGAGCCCTCAACCTCCACATTTTGCCTCTTTAAGTCTTGGGCACACATATATCATCATGCCTCGTGGTATTTCACCTTTATGGAGTATCCATACGACTAATAATGAGTTGGTGAATACTACCGGATCTGGTTCTGGTACAAGGAGATGGATGTGTAAGTATTGTGGTAAGTCCTTTAGTACCACAACCACACGTCTTATCTGACATGTATCTGGACTAGGAGGATTGGGCATTGCTGGGTGTACACAAGTCCCACAAGAGATTGCAGAAATTGTGCGCAAAGAGCATAAGCTTGCTCAGGATGCTAAAGAAGCTCGTCGTCGTGAGTTTGTTGCAGCTTCTGAGGATATATTAGAAGAAGTTGAGGATATAGGACTTAGCGCTAGCACATTGAGAAGTCGGACTTCTTCTCAACGTGATGAGAATGAAGAGTCTGTTCCATTGGAAGGACAATCATCTCAAAGATTCAAAGCATCACAGTCCTCTATTCAATCCTCTTACATATCCAGTGGCTTGCAGAAGCAACGCCAAAGAGTAGCTGACATAGAGATAGAGCGCTGCATACTTGAGTGCAACATTCCTTTCAATGTTGTCCGCACGGATGCATGGAAGAGAATGGTAAAAGCAATAGCTCAAGTGGGTCCTTCTGATGATTGGCATGGGGTTGATTATAAGCGGTTGCGTACCTCGATGCTCATAGAAGAGAGAGAGAGAATCGAGAAACTTCTAGAGCCTATTAGATTGGGGTGGCAGACATATGGTTGCTCCATTCTATCCGATGGATGGAGTGACATTCGACGCCGCCATATCATAAACATAATGGTCTCTAGTTGTTTGGGCACCTTTTTTCTTAAGGCCATTGATTGCAGTCATGCCGGCACACGCATCACTGGAGAGCTTATATTTGAGCACATCAAAAGTGCCATTGAGGAAATCGGTGTGTAAAATGTAGTACAAGTTATCACTGATAATGCCTCAAACTGTAAGAGAATGGGAGAGTTGGTAGAGGTTGAGTTTCCTAGCATTGTGTGGACTCCATGTGCTGCACATTGTTTAGATTTATTGATTGAGGATATAGGGAAGCTCCCTTGGCTATCTCCTGTTGTTAGTGATGCCAAAAAGGTGATTTCTTTCATACGTAAGAATCACCAAGCACTAGCTATTTTTCGGGCTTATAGTAAAAAAGAGTTGATTCGTCCAGCAGAGACCCGATTTGGCTATGGATACCATGTCTTCTCTAGACTACATTTATGCATGGACGCATTGCGCTTTACAGTTACAGACCCTCGATGGCGGGCAT
Organism: Ceratopteris richardii; assembly: GCA_020310875.1. NCBI lineage: Eukaryota > Viridiplantae > Streptophyta > Polypodiopsida > Polypodiales > Pteridaceae > Ceratopteris > Ceratopteris richardii. The sequence goes on from CM035431.1 coordinate 108,690,751, forward strand.
GGCGAGAGGACGCACAGAGGCAGCAAATTTTATGCAGCGAAAGGTTTTCGATGTGTATTTTTGGGCAGAGATAGAGCATATTGTACCTGTCTTGCGGTCGATTCATATCGTATTACGTTTTGCTGATATGGAGGGATCCACACTTGGCCTTCTGTACCATATGTACACACGGATGCGGGAGGCTATATCATCCGTGACGACTCTATCGACGTCTCGGTATATTTGAATTTTTAATTATTAATTATTACTTTATGCGTCACCACATTGATGATTAAAAATTTATTTACGATTACATTGATGATTTTGTAGTGGCTTTTTGCTTTTGTAATTTTTTAATATAGACATCGTGATGTGATGGAGCTAGTGGAGTCCCGATGGCAGTTTTTATCGCGACCGATCCATAGTTTGCAGCCCTTTTACACCCTTACTTTAAGGGTCCACGTTTATGGTCGCAGCCACACATGCGTCATATGAAGGACTTATACATGGAGCGCATTATGAGTCCTGATCGGCAGGTGGCATTTGATAGGGATTTTTCAGCTTATATGAGCAATGTTGGTATTGCTTATGCTAGATCCACCTCATTGAGGCAAGATGTCACATCTCGGCCTCTTGAGTGGTGGAATCATTACGGTTATGGTCACCTTATCATTGCACCGCATGCGCTCAGGGTATTGTCACAGGTATACATAATATGGATAATGGTATTAATACCTGTATTGAAATTTGATTTATCATTTGTTATTTGTTACATAAATAATTAATATAATCCAATGTTCATGAATAATAAAGTTTAATGATTAATTATTGTAGGATTGCTCTTCTAGCCCATGCGAGCTGAATTGGAGTGCATTTTCTTTAGTGCACACCAAACTCTGCAATTGTTTGAGTGTGGAGAAGTTGCATTGTGTGGTCTTTTGTAAGGCCAATTTACGACTTTTACGTTCATTACGATCTCTTACAGGTCCGAGGCAGGTAATAATTTTGGTAATTATAATTTGTGTATATACTTTCTAAATTCTAACTTTTTCTTATGTGTCATGTGGTAAATTATAATATTCTTAATATTTGCTTTGTTTTTTTCAGATTTCACCTGTTGATTTTGAGAGTGCTTTCACATCAGAGGAAAGCATAGAAACACATGTTGATGATGAGCAGGAGCAGATTTACAGGATGCTTCATTCAGAGCTTGAGAGGATTGATAGGAGAGTTACGAGAGCACGATCCCGTGCTATTTCTAGGCGCCAGAGTGATCCACCCGAGGAGCAGAGTCCATCTACGAGTGGAGCACGTGTTTATAGTAGGAGACGCAAAATGCGTCCGCGACGTAGAGGCCAGCCCATTGTGTCAGAGGCATAGCTCGAGGACATTGTGGAGCATGTGCCAGAGGATCATGAGTTTGCAGAGATGGCTCCTATTGTGGATATAGAGTATGATGATGAAGGGAATGTCATTCCTAGAGATGATATTTCTCTTCCATCATCAGACGAGTCCTTTGGCATAGATGATCTAGAGTAGATAGTAGATTCAGACTTTTTGGTAGATGTTTATGAGTTACCATGACATATGTATGATAATTGATGTTACATGTATCATGATTTATGTCAGATCTGAGATGTTACATGTATGATGTACCATGTTACTTTTTGGATTCACTTTTTGACATTGGACATTTGACAGTATACAGGGTTTCGGACTTCATATTTATTGTTTATGTCATATGATTTATTAGAGTTCATAAATTTCTCCCTTGATTATATTGTGTTCCATTATTTATGAAATTATGCCACATGGTTCAAACCTCAATGTTCATTAATAGACTAGGATTGTGATTTGATATTTGTAAGTATGTATATATATATATATATATATATATATATATATATATATATATATATATATATATATATATATATATATATATATATATATATATATATATATATATATATATATATATATATATATATATATATATATTGTAACGATGCACCTTACCCCCGCATACCATTCGGTCTTCGCACCTTACACGCATCGAACCGAACGCACCGGACTCCCTTGGTGTGTGTGCACACATACATACACATATATATATATATATATATATATATATATATATATATATATATATATATATATATATATATATATATATATATATATATATATATATATATATATATATAGTTAAGCATTTTCTGTAATTTTTCCTATCTTTTGTTTGCATTTTGTGCTAGGCTTCAATTATCACTTCCGGAAGTGATAGAAACTCTGTTCGCAGAGCTTCTTGTGACTTCATGCTCGTGGTGTGTGTGCGTTGTGGGGTGCGTGTGTGAGCATGCATTCACTGTGAGTTCTATACCCACTATTGGGCATTGATGATGTTAGTGGGGATGTCAGAGTATTGAGTCGATATTGTGCATAATGGAGCTGATATGCTATATAGTCTTGTAGTTGACTACCATGAGCTTATAGTTGCACTTTTGTTTGAGGGTGAATTTGGGGTTTGCCTGGATTCATTCTCGTATATATGACTGTCGTATTTGCGGACAGGCAGTTTTCACTTTTGGATTCTTCATCCGAGTTACGACCAATTGATAGGTGTGTATACCCTATCAGCTATGTAATTTTTCCTATCTTTTGTTTGCATTTTGTGCTAGGCTTCATTATGGCTGAGTTTACCCATCACTTCTGGAAGTGATAGAAATTCAGTTCGTATAGCTTCTTCTAAGTTCATGCTCATGGTGTGTGCGTGTTGTGGGGTGAGTGTGTGAGCATGTATTCACTGTGAGTTCTATACCCACCATTGGGCATTGATGACGTTAGTGGGGATGTCATAGTATTGAGTCGATACTGTGCATAATGGAGCTGATATGCTATATAGTCTTATGGTTGACTACCATGAGCTTATAAAGTCACTTTCGTTTGAGGGTGAATTTGGGATTTGCCTGGATTCATTCTCGTGTGTATATTGTCACATGATGTATATATGGGGGTCTTGCAGAACATGCCACATGGCATCACTGAGGGCATTAAGCCCACTTGGTAGAAGGGGGGAGAGATTAGTCACTAAGAAGAGAGTAAGAATATGATCGAGAAGAGTCTCTCATATGATAGAGCTTCTCGGGCAATGGTTGGGAGGAGAACTTCAAGCCTCTGTGTGTATGACGACGACACCTATGTGTGCTCGGGAGTAAAAGGATGTTATATATGGTATCAGAGCAGGTTTCGAAGGCAGTTCTATGTGCTTTTTATGCGATGGTAGAGGCTGGGATCGAACCCGTGACCTCTTGAAGAGGGGGGAGTGGGCTATCCACGTTGCCCACTTCCATTTGTTGAAGATAATTCCTAAAATTCTGATCATTAGCGTGAAGCAGTTTCGAAAAACGAAGGAGAGCTCCGTTCACCCGTGAGGTTAGGTGCATAACCTTGCATATGGACATGGAGAGGTGGGCAAGTCCTTAAGCTATCCTTCTTGGCTACTTGGAAGAGAGCTTCATGGTGATGAGAATGGAAATCAGATAGTAGATCAATACGAAGAGAGTTGTTATTCAATGCACTTGCTACATGAAGAGATCGTGAACAAAGAGCATCCCTTCCATGAGCTTTACAATATCATGGTTCCAAAGTGAAAGAGGATGGAGTTTCATCTTTATCACAGGTATGAGCATTTTTTGTTATTTTCAGGAGTTAAAAGACGAGGGTGCGACTCTTTAAGAAGGACAACAAAGGATTTGACGGCCAAGATCTTGGAGGGAAATCACATGTATGGAGAGTATGAGATATGTATTCTCACCTATAGTCAAGGATTCTCTCAAAATATAATAAAGGCTAAGCTTTAGGCACCTCCAAAGTAGCCTATTTTTATGATTTTTACATAAATTTCAGGAGCTATTTTGGATAAGTAGCCATTTTGGGAAGGGGAAAAGAAGAGGGATTTATCACAGATTTATGGAAATCATCATGCACACATATAGTATAGTGTATTGACTTCCATGTAATATCAAGAAATCCAAAAGATACCTCAGTTTGATGGGAGTTTGAAACTCCACAAAATCTCCTTCCATCACAGTTTGAGAAAAAATTTCAGCACCTGAATCTAAGAAATTCCCATTTTGGAAGAGGGAAAAAGAGGTGCATTAGTTATGGATGGATGGGAAAAAGTATATATACTGAGAGTATGGTGTATAGACTTCATACGCGAATCATTAGATTCATCAAAATTATAAGTTGAGGAGGAATTTTAGTTCCTCAAAAACCCCCTTTCCGCACTTTTTGGAAAAAATTTCAGGTGTTAGTTTTAGCCAAACTCCACTTTTGGGAGTAAAAATAAAGATCATTTAAGAGGCTTCCCATGGATTAGTGCACACGTACATGAAGTATGGTGCATGAAATACCATAGAGAAGAGAAAAATCAAGAGAAATCCACATTAGGAGTGGATTATGAGCTTGCTAAAATCTCCCATTTAAGTTTTTGCATAAAAGCAAAAATCTTGATTTAGGCCTCTTTTGGGGAGCGAATTAGCATGCACCAAGGGAGGATTTGGTAAAGTGAAAATAGGCCAAAGCATCTTCATATATTGCTCTTTGAGATTATTGAGAGAATTTTAGGATTTTCTTGATGGAAGAATGCTTTTGGGCATCCCAAAAATCACATTTTCACACTTTTTCCAGCCCCTCCAACAGTCCACTAGTTTAGCATGTCCCACTTGGAATGGCCATATCTTGGGCTAGAAAACTCCATATTGGACGTGCTATGGCTCGTTTCGAAGAGCACAAGGTCTACTTTAAGTTTATAAGAAAAAATTATGGAAAATACTTATTTTTGCAGGTTTGTACAACTCTGCAAAGTCTGAACAATTTTTGGCAATAACCTTCCGGGAGCCATATTTTTCAAACCAGAAAGGCGATTTGAGTAATTTCACTTCGAGCTCTTTGCACATGCTATATATTTCAGTTTATGAACATTTGCAGGTCCTAAAGTGGTTTTTGCAGGTCTAAAGAAGGATTACTAATGCAATTTTTGACTAAATTTGCATTATTTTGGTAATCACCTGACCATGTTTTATGTTTTGGAAAGTGATCCGATGTTTTTGGACACTTCAAAGCTTATGTTAGGACCTGAGAAGGAAGGTGCAGAGGTCTCGAAGCTCGTGAGAAGGATTGGATGCATGCAACTCCAAAACCAATCTATTCAGGGACGTATGCTTTATGTTTCATGCATTTTACTTTATGTTATGGCATTTTACTTTATGTTATGGCATGTTCTGTATGTACATGCATAGATTGGATTGCATACATCAAATGTTGATCATTGTTTGATTTCTAAAAGTATGGATCGACATGCAAGAAGCATACCTTTTGATTGTTTGCAGGAAAGAGGATTGCAGAACCCATATGGCTATGCAACACAAAGAATGATTGCTAGCAATTGCTTTTATGTTTTTGCAGGTTATGGAGTCCATATATAAGTTTATGGCGTGCATGCCATGGGCTTGTCAAGCCCTATGTTGTTGGGTGGCCTGTGTGCTATTGAGCTTACGGTTAATTTTTTTTTGGGATTCCATTTCCTGGGGAAATATTGTCGAAATTTTTTTTACCACATGGCGTTATATACGCACTTGCTTTTAGGTAAGAATGTTATGGCATAGTAACATGCCTTTCTGCGAACATCAATAAGTTTTAGGCATGCTTATAAGCATGTATTTGATGGACTTAGGACCATCATAGTAGTATATATAAGGCAACTTTAGTAGTAACAGGATCCCTACACATAATACTTATGGATTTAGACCATAGGATTGCTAACGGAAGGAGCTACACCTTCACCATTAGTAGTGTGCACAAGCAATCCTATAAGTTTAGGAAGTTGCATAGAGGCACATGAGATACAACTTGATAATCTCCAAGGTAGTGAAGATTAACTTATCTTCACAAGAGTCTCACATGATGATTAGGAGACTATGGGGTATCATGATGCATACCAAAAGAGTGACTAGTTTCACTCATACACATCACTTGAGAAAGTAGTGAAGCATTTCTGCTACACTACTAGGAAACCAAATAGATGGGATCACAGAGATGGGTTTCATGAGAGAGCATCGACGGGTGCTATGTGATTCGAGTGATGGTTAGGAAGGCCAGAGGTATGGCACTAGCTCGATGATTCAGAGCATAGATCCCTTAGTTAAGAAACAGTTGGGGTACCCAATACATATATATGTATATCGAGATCTACAAAGAGGTACCTAGGCTTAGTCTTGGTACCTAGGAACAAGTTGGTTTGGAACAGAAGGGGATATCCATTGTCACATATTGACTAGAACCAAACTAACTAGTTCGAGAACATCTGACTCATTTGAGTCCACTGACATGATTTTAGGATATGGGATTCATTAGAGTCCACTGACATGATTTTAGGATATGGGATTCATTAGAGTCCACTTATATATTCCATCACATATATATGGAATATATATTCGGTTTAGTGTAGGTATGGTACCGTGAATTGGAAGGAGTTTTCACTGGTATGGGACGGTGGAAATGACTTCCCTTTGAGCACTCTTCTTCTATGGTCAGGGGGAAAAGGACTCATCATTCATGGTGTCATATCTCACTAGATCAAAGGAGAGCTCTTAGTAGACATCTCCTTAGGATTGGGAGTTATCCATCATTGTTTAGGGAAGATTTATTCTTCCAGTAGAGAATGTGATAGGTGATTTTATCACCATTTCTATCACATACTCATTTTCAGGTTTTTAGGAAGGATAATTCCATCAGTTTGATTGGATCATATAGATCCATGCATAGAGTATGGTTGGCAGAGATAATTCTTTAGTATGGATACACATATGTTTATGGTATCATGTCATATCATTGCTGACCATTTTAGTAGAGGGCTTTGACCCTTATTAGGGATTTATTTTCTCCACTCTTCATTACATATACCTTCATGACTTATGGGAGATTTGTTCTCCATCTTTACAGTCATGTCTGTAATGAGGTATTATGCATTAGTTATGGAAGAGAGGATTAAATAAATTCATGAGTTTCTCTTTTAAGGAAAGGAGAAAGTGGGAATCAGCTCAGAGATCCATGAGAGATCTCACTTTAGTTTAGTGGTCTCACTTTAGCTCCTACTCTTTGAGAGAAAAAGAAGGAAAGAAAAACATGATTTCTTCATAGGAGAAGAATAGAGTAGGTTTTCCTTTAGAGAGAAGAGGTGTTTAGGAAACATCTCTTAGTCTATATTTCGGAAGGAATTCATTTACTCTACTTTTCAATGTATTTTTCCTTCACATGGGAGTGTTTTTCTCCACTAGTTTTGAAGGAAAACATGGAGAACTTATGTACATGTTCTCAGTTATGAGCAGAGTAAATGGATTCAACAGAATCTCTTTCAAAGGCAAAGGGAAAGTGGAATAGGTTCCACTGCTAGAGCTCTTTTCCTTAGAAGAGATTGAATAGAGAGAGAGAGAGAGAGTTTCACTTTCTCACTGTTAAGTTGTCTAGATAGAAGTGGCACTCTTCTATCAAAGACAAGAGGGAGATCAGTTAATCATGATGATAAGATTGAGTCTCACATGGAGACTCTAGAGAGGAGCAATTATGTTACTCCAGTGATGGTCTTTGACTAGATGAGATGATCTAGTTATTGACATTAGTTAGACTAAGAGTAGAGTTATGAACTTTCTCTTTAGGGTTTATTAGGAGATAAGAGATATATCTAACCTATTAGGGTACCAAACTCTTAGTTGGTGTTACATCATGAGTATGATGAGTAAACATCAGTTAGGAGGATGGGTACTTAGGGATTATCCGAATCTCAAAGGGAATGCTTTCTGCATTCTTATGGCAAACTACAGGGAAGAGAAATATTAGAGTTTGCACAAGTGCCAATAGATGCTCTTCCAATAGAACTTAGTCCAATGGTAAAGGATGACAAACCACAGACTTCTTGGTTGGTGGAATGTAGAGATTCCATTCCACTACCAAGAAATTCTTATATATGAGTTAGATGATGGAATTGCATAATCACAAGGTAGTTTAGAAGAAACTATTACTTGTGAGCACACTCGAGGTTAGGAAGACCTCGAGTGTTATGAGGGCAATCTATCATTTAGTCTTAGAGGGGTTTGGGTCACTTGTTATGGGACCTTGTTCTATTTTTCAGAGGATACTATGGTTTATTATCTCCATTATTATACGGTCATGCCTATAAGCTTGACACTTCACACTAGCTTCTCATACTATTACTCCATAGAGGATACATCATATGGACTTAGGTCATTTGGATGATGATGTATGTTATGGGAGTGATAGTTTGGAAAGCAGAGTGTACATGGGAGATAGTAGACACCATTTAGACGGTTTCCCATCTTCGAGATGATCTCATATGAGGCTTCCTAAGGGGAAGGATACTGGAAACAGCACACAGAGATGACCATGTACATAGAGTACATGGGGTTCAGGGAAGCCCGAGCACTTTCTTCTACCATAACGGACATTTCATCTACATTTTCGAGGACGAAAATGCTTTCAAGGGGAAGGAAATGTCACATGATGTATATATGGGGGTCTTGCACAGCATGCCACATGGCATCACTGAGGGCATTAAGCCCATTTGG
>CM035431.1:108704377-108716877 GCA_020310875.1 Ceratopteris richardii
CCTCTTTTGCTTTTTTCTCTCTACCGGGGAGAACTTTACCTTTAAACATATGCCCCTGCTCAGCAATAACAACATCTGCAATATCACGAGGAACTAAAGTACATGCTCCTATGCCATTGCCACCAATACCCGAAACATGGCAAATGACTCTTGTAATCCTACTACCGAAACTACTCTTGCAATACTTGCATTGCCAATATTTTGTTCCACCTCCACTAGATGAGGTTGGAGTGGGCTCTGGTGATAGTATAGTGTGTGCCTTTCAATATGGATGGGTCTTCTTCGGCATGATGATAGACCTATGTTCACATTTCAAAAAACATAGATTAATAATAAACCTATGCATGATGCATGATGCTCAGATGCTGGCAGCTTCTGTGCAATGTGCTATTGTGAATGAAACTTGCAGATGCTGTGCAATGTGCTATTGTGAATGATCCTGGCAGCTGCTGTGCAATGTGCTATTGTGAATGATCCTGGCAGCTGCTGTGAATGATGTTGCTGTGAGAAATGATGCACATGTGAATGCAATGATGATGCAATGGCTGTGAAATGGTGATGCACATGCTATGCAATGACGATGCAATGGATGTGAAATTTGAATGGTGATGCACATGTGATGCAATGGATGTGAAATTTGAATGGTGATGCACATGTGATGCAATGATGATGCAATGGATGTGAAATTTGAATGCTGATATACATGTGATGCAATGTGCATTGTACACATGTGATGCAATGGCATGAATCAGGATTCATGATGCAATGTGCATTATGCCCATGTGATGATGATGCAATGGTATGAATCATGATGCAATGTGCACAATGCACATGTGAAGACATCATCAATGGCAGATGCTGTTATTGCAATGTGCATTATGCACATGTATAATGTGATCAATCATCATTGTGATGATGATGCAATGGATGTGAAATATGAATGCTGATGCACATGTGATGCAATGTGCATTGTGCACATGTGATGCAATGGCATGAATAAGGATTCATGATGCAATGTGCATTATGCCCATGTGATGATGATGCAATGGCATGAATCATGATGCAATGTGCACAATCCGCATGTGAAGACATCATCAATGGCAGATGCTGTTATTGCAATGTGCATTATGCACATGTATGATGCAGTGTTGCATACGCAACGCTTTGCGAACGTTCGCAACTTTCGCAACGCAACTCCGCATTGCGTACATGTTCGCAACGCGTTGCTAAAAAATCAAAAAATGGAACCCTTCCCAACAAGCCAAAAATGTTCGACAAGGAAATTTCTTTTATCTTTTAACCATTATGACTTATGAACAAAAAAGTTGATGTGCTGAATAATCATACAAGAAGGGTCAATGCCTCAACAAGCACAATGAAAAGGAGGGAGACAAAGAGAGTATACAATGTCGAGACTCCCACTTACCATATGATCATTCCAACATCATGTACCATACTACCATATAACATCATGCATATGCATATATATGTATCTACTTATGTATGTATGTATGTATGTACTATATATGATGTATGTATCATATTCATATTTTTACACGTTTGCCCTAAAATATAAAATAAAAATTGAAGTGAACGCAACTTTATCGCAACTTTGGGTTCGCAACTCCAACCCATTGCTAACGCGTTAGCAACCCGTTGCCTACGACGTTGCCATCCCGTTGCTAACCACTATGGTATGATGTGATCAATCATCATTGTGATGATGAAACAATGTAATAATGTATTACGTGCAACATAATCTTTCTATCTATCTAATATCTATCTATGCAAATCCATGCAACAGAATGTGCCTCATTCAAAATAAATGTTTAAGCTTGTAGTTGCCACTAAGACTGACTGAATGGATAATAGATATTAATTGATTTATAGGCCAATGTAAACGAATCAGGTATGTGTCATGAGTCATGACATCATCATAATTGATTCATTATCCACACCAGTTTAAACTTTACAGAGGGCTACTTTTGTAGAAGTGATGGCAGATGCATTGTGCACATGTGATGCAATGTGCATTGATGATTGTGCACATGTGCATAAGTACCCTCTACAAACTCTGAACCAAGAAGAAGCTCGTGGTCGACACTGGGCAGTGATAGCAGCTCGCGGTAAGCTCAGTTCTTTGGCGTCATCCAGTTCAGTACGTTCGCACGATAAGCTCGCGTCCCGAAAAAGCGACCTAAGTCGTTCCAAACGATCGCCAAAAATACAAGTACCAAACTTGTACCGTACGACTCGTACGACTCGTACAGATCAGTTAGGTTCGAGTCGCGACTTTTTACTAGCTATATTATATGTATGTATATATATATATATATATATATATATATATATATATATATATATATATATATATATATATATATATATATATATATATATATATATATATATATATATATGCATGCATGCATACATACATACATATGTACATATACACATATATATACATACATACATACATATACACACATATATATATATATATATATATATATATATATATATATATATATATATATATATATATATATATATATATATATATATATATATGTTTTTGTGTTTGTGTGTAGATACACACTCATGTTTATGTGTATTTGTGTGTGTGTACACATGTGTGTGTTTGTGTCTCTCTCTCTCTCTCTATATATATATATATATATATATATATATATATATATATATATATATATATATATATATATATATATATATATATATATATATATATATATATATATATATATATATATATATATATATATATATATATTGTGAGAGAGAGAGAGAGAGAGAGAGAGAGAGAGAGAGAGAGAGAGAGAGAGAGAGAGAGAGAGAGAGAGAGAGAGAGAGAGAGAGAGAGAGAGAGAGAGAGAGAGAGAGAGAGAGAGAGAGAGAGAGAGAGAGAGAGAGAGAGAGAGAGAGAGAGAGAGAGAGAGAGAGAGAGGGGGAGGGAGGGAGGGGGTGAAAGAGGCCGCGGAGAGCTATGTCGTGGTGTGCTCGATTGCTCCAAATGCCAAGGGAGTGGGCTCCTATGTGAGGAGAGAGAAAGTAGAGAGAGAAACCTGCGTAGAAATTTGGAGAAGAAGATGGAGAAGCTGAAGTTGAAGAAGTCCCAATCAAATTTAGAGAGATTTGGGACCAAGTCTTATTGATAAGTGACTTTTAGGTCATTTGGGCATGTTCACACATGGCCAATGACCAAAAGTCATAAAAATAATGTAAGTGCCTATAACTTTCCAATTTGGGGTCCAAAAAATATAACAAAAATATGTCCGGAAAGCTCTCGAAGAGAGCTTTCACATGCAAAGGTCAAAAGATACAAAAGGAGAGTCCTTGGGGCTTTTATCCCCAACAACCTCCCACTTAAAGGACCAAGGAGGCTCCTTTAAGCTAAGTAACTCTCACCATCTGTATACATAGCTGATGTTGTGCCTTGGGTAGACACTTCGTGAGAGCATCTGCAGGATTCTGTGAAGTATTGACCTTGATCAAAGTGATCAGGCCATCCTGTAACACCTCTGTGATGAAGTGGTATCTCACATCAATATGCTTTGTGCGAGCATGAAACATGGCATTCTTTGCCAAACATATGGCACTCTGGCTATCGCATCCAAGAACAGGTGCCTTTTCAGGCATCCCAAACTCACTGCAGAGGCAGGCTAACCAAATGGCTTCTTTGGAAGCCTCTGTGGCTGAAATATATTCAGCCTCTGTAGTAGATAGTGCAACTATCCTTTGAAGTCTAGAGCACCATGAAATAGCTCCACCTGCAAGGATGTATACATAGCCACTTGTGGACTTGCGTGTGTCCACATCACCAGCCATGTCTGAATCACAAAATTCTTTTAACTCCAATGGACCCTTTCCATAACATAAGCATTTACTTTTGGTCCCTTTCAAATATCTCAAGATAGATTTGACTGCCTCCCAATGAGCTCTACCAGGATTAGCCATGAACTTGCTAAACCTGCTAACAACTCCCACTGCATGAGCAATGTCTGGCCGAGTGGCAACCATAGCATACATAAGTGAACCACAAGCTGATGCATATGGAACACTCTTCATGTAATTGGCTGCATCATCATCTTCGGGACAGTCATCCTTAGAAAGCTTAACTGTGGGTGCAATGGCACTCCAAGAGGCTTAGCATCAGCCACATTAAATCTGTCCAGCACTTTTTCAATGTACTTTTCTTGGGATACCTGCAAAGTATGCTGCTGCCTATCCCTTTTTATATGCATACCAAGAATATGCTCAGCTTCCCCAAGGTCTTTCATTGAGAATGCAGAGTTCAGCTGCTGTTTTAGAGCATTCAGAGTGCTCTTTTTCTTCCCAGCCAGCAGCATATCATCTACATACAGTACAAGAATAATTGGGCTGCCATCTTCATCCTTTTTGGTGTACAAACAGTGATCTGCATGGCTTCTTTTAAACCCATGTTTGAGCATAAATGCATCAAACTTCTTATACCATTGTCTGGGGGCCTGTTTCAGCCCATATAAGCTCCTTTTCAGTTTGCATACCAGATGCTCTTTTCCAGGAATGGCATATCCTTCTGGCTGTTTCATGTACAGCTCTTCATCAAAATCACCATGCAAAAAGGCTGTTTTAACATCCATTTGGAATAATTCCGAATCCAAGGCAGCTGTGAGAGCAAACAACACACGTAAAGTGGTCATTTTCACCACTGGAGAGAACACTTCTTGGAAATCAATGCCTTCTTTTTGGGCATATCCCTTAGCAACCAGCCTTGCCTTATACTTGGGTTTGCCATCAACAGTTTTGATTTTGTACACCCACTTGTTGGGAATGGCTTTCCTTCCTTTGGGTAACTCAACCAAATCCCAAGTATCATTCGCATGCAAGGCCTTTATCTCTTCCTGCATGGCTAACTCCCACTTCTTCTTGTGCTCACATAGCTTTGCCTCTTTATAAATAAGAGGCTCACCCTCATCTGATAACATAATATAATGTATAGAGGGATCATATCTATTCACTGGCCTTCTAGGACGTATAGATCTTCTTACCCAATGATCCACATTACCAGGCAATGGATCGACATATTAACTTCTTTATTGTTAATGGGCTGCTGGACATCATTTTCAGCCTTGTTTTCAGCATGAATAGGTGGCTGCATATGCCCTTCAGGAGCATCATTTTGCTGTCCAGCATCATCTGGCTCAATAACCACGGGCTCATTGTCATTTCCAGCCATATGTGGTGCATCCTGAGGGTTCATATCAGATTTAACTGGTGGCTTTACATGCTGAAATTTGACTCTTTTATGGTCATCTTTAGAGGCCCAATTGTTTTTGAGCAGCCTTGCCTCATTAAATACAACATCTCGGCTGCGTATTACCTTCTTGAGTTGAGGTAGTCAAATCCTGTAGCCCATTTCACCTTCATTTCCATAACCCATGATGATTCCTTTCATGGACTTTGCATCTAACTTGCTTCTCAACTCAGGCCTTATATGCACAAAAGCATCACAACCAAAGATGCGTAGGTGGTCATATGAAGCTGCCAGACCAAACCTCTTCTGGAATGCCACCTTTTAAGGACATATGAGGGGATCGATTGCAAACATGAACTACAGTTTTCAAAGCCTCTCCCCAAAATCCATGAGGGAGATTAGCTCTGGACAGCATGCATCTCACCCTCTCACATAAAGTCCTATTGTACCTTTCAGCCACACCGTTGGAAGAGGGGCTGTATGGGACTATTAGCTCCCTCTTAATACCAAGATTTTCACAAAATCTATTGAATTCAGCATTTGTAAACTCACCCCCATCATCTGTACGTAAGCATTTCAGCTTTCTACCTGTTTGAGTGGTCACAAATGCATGAAATTTCTTAAATGCAGCAAAGGCTTCATCTTTAGATTTTAACAAATATACCCAAAGCTTCCTAGAGTAGTCATCAACAAAAGAAACAAAGTAAAGAGCACCCCCCATAGATTTTGTGGGCATGCTACAAACATCAGAATGAACAAGATCAAGCACATTAGATTTACGAGAGACACCAGAGTAGTAGGAATTCTTTACTTGCTTACCATATTGGCATTCATTACAAAAATCAAGTTTTGAGCCTTTAGCATCAAACTTGTCCAAATTACATAGTTTATCAAGGCCTTTTTGGCTCATGTGGCCAAGCCGTTTATGCCATAATTCCATATGTGAATGGATTTCAGCCAAAGCAATAAACTTGCCCAGCAAGGCTTTACCATGCAAGCAATAAAGAGTCCCTTTCTTTGTACCTTTAAAAATCAGCAGAGAGCCTTTGATAAGCTTCCATGACCCCTTCTCAAAGAGGGTACTATATCCATGCATATCTATTTGCCCAACATACAATAAGCTTTTCTTGATGCTTGGTACATACTTTACATCATGCAAAACCATGTCAATACCTTCAATAGAACAAGCATGGTTATTTCCAAGATATACATGTCCATGGCTGCCTGCATGAAAGGTAGTAAAACACTCCTTAATAGGAGTTACATGAAACGATGCACCTGAATCTACAATCCATGTTTGTGACAAAGCATCATTCACAGTAAGCAAGGCATCAATCAAATCCCTCTTTGTGATATGCATATCTTGTGCATGAATATTAATAGAAGCATCAATAACTTCGGCATGATCTGCTGCCATAGTAGCACAAAGTATACCTTCTTCATCTGATAGCTCATCAATGACGACACTAGAGGCCACATTAGCCTTCTCTTTGTCCTTGTCCATTGAGTTGTCATGTGCTTCATTCTTGGTGTCCTTTTTCTTCCTGTCACCTTTGTTCTTCTTTCTTTCTAGTTCAGCTTTGTAGTATTTGCAATCAGGCTTCTTGTGACCTTTCCTACGACATTGATAACAAGTCACTTCAGCCTTGCCTTTGCTTTTGCTCCTATTCCTCTGTACATTTCCACTTTCCTTTTCTGTTCTTCCTCTAGCCACATTGGCTGAACCACTTCCCTCTCCACTAGCTTTCCTCCTGATTTCCTCATTCAAAATAGAACCCCTTACACCATCAAAGGTAAGATTGGGGCTATTCGAAAGTGAAACAACCAATGTTTCCCATGAATCAGGTAAGGTCATCAACAAGAAGATGGCCTTAAGCTTATCATCAAATGGAGGTAATCCAGAGTCCTGCAATTGTGAAAGAGTACGTGTAAACGAAGATAAGTGCTCAGCCGCACTTTTTGACTCATCAAGCTGCATACACACTAGCTTACGCATAAGATGCACTTGATTTACAGGCGTGCTATTTTCATAAGTGGCTTTCAGCTTCTCCCATACCTCAAAAGCAGTTGTAAGTCTTTTCAAATCCACTAGGATTTCATATGATACAGCCATCTTGATGTAAGTGATGGCCTTGTTTAGGTTCATCCATGCTTCATCTCTCATATCTTCAGGTTTGACTTCCTAAAGAGCCCCTTCACAATCTTTAAGAAAGAGGATGCCCATCATTCTCTCTTTCCACAAATCGAAACCATTACCTTCAAATCTCTTGATCTCAAACAAGCTTTTGACATCAGAGGAGGTAGAGGCCATGTTTGCACACTAAGAGCTTCAAAATTTCACCAAAAAAGGTAAAATTCACATGTTGTCCTGTGCGCAATTATCTTAGGAGAGTACAACTGAGAAATTAAGTCCAAAAACTGTTCAAAACTTGCAAAAATCAATTTCTGAATTTTTTTGCAGAAAATGTCAGAAAATTCCAGCAAGTTGTAATTGCATCAAAAACAACAAATTTGTTGTTTTTCAACCACAAAAGGCATACATAGATGCAAAACTAAGTCAATGGGTGCTTGTTTTCACAAAAGCCCCAATTTTTGTAGGAATATGACCTGTAAAATCAGAGAAATGACCTGTTGTAATAAGTTTCCAGCAACTATGCACTTCCTCAATCTTTGTGCATGTCCTCCTACTTGAAATGAGAGAGAATTTTTGCCACAAAAGACCTGTAGATGAAAAAATAAGCAATGTGGATGCTGAAAATGACGTGTGGGGATACAAAAGGAAGAATAGAAGAGATTTTTCGCGATGAAACTCTCTAAAAAGCACAAAATTTACTTCAGCTTTGCTCCGGACTGAAGTAATCCTCCAAAAACAGCACTTTTATCGCGAAAAAAGAAGGTTTTTCGCGATGAAATTCTCCCAAATTCAAGAAAACACCTTCAGCTTAACATAGGCTGAAGTAGAAAAGCACTTCGAGCAACTTTTTTGCGATGGAACAGTTCAAAGCTCTGAGGGGGAGGGAGGGAGGGAGCGAGGGGAACGGGGGGGGGGAGGGGGAGAGAGAGAGAGAGAGAGAGAGAGAGAGAGAGAGAGAGAGAGAGAGAGAGAGAGAGAGAGAGAGAGAGAGAGAGAGAGAGAGAGAGAGAGAGAGAGAGAGAGAGAGAGAGAGAGAGAGAGAGAGAGAGAGAGAGAGAGAGAGAGAGAGAGAGAGAGAGAGAGAGAGAGAGAGAGAGAGAGAGTCATATTAACGTCTTCTGGAGGCCAAACTTGGCCTATGAGACAAAAACCATGTACAAGTGTAGTAACCCTGTGTAGAAGATAAAATGAAATAAAAAGTATATCGCTACACAAAGCTATATAGGGCTGGAAAAGGCTGGGGAGTCGTGGCTGTGACTCTGCAGATAGTGGCCACCTAATACATGGGGGGATCCAAAATGTGAGTAAAACGCCCTAGCTACTGGTGATGGGTGGAGGTGGGTGTAGTATTTGGTACATCGGTGGTGGTCTGAGTGCCTCCTGAAGGAAGACAACCCAGGGGGTGGTGGTACGCCTATGCTCCATCATGTGGTCGTAGGCAATCCTGATGCGTGAGATATCCTCCTAACATGGTCGTGGTCGACGATATCCGCCCATGCGTGGTCGGCGCCGTGCTCTCTGTGCTGTTGCTTGGTGGAGCGTGAGCCCTATAGATGGACCTCTCTGATGTAGCTCAACTTGCTGAAAGAACTGGGTAATGGTCTGTTGGGTACTCACTCGTGGCTGATGTATGGGCTGTAGTGACCGTTCTCGCCTCTCGTATGCTTCTCTGAGAAAGCGTCCCAAGCGTCTTTGGTCTCCTATAGTCATGCACAACTGGAATGACTCCTCGATCTGGAACTGTGCTCGTAGGTCTAAGTATGCTGGACATCTGATAACAAAATGCTCCTCACTCTCTACCTCTGTTTGGCATATTGGGCACCACCTCTCCTCACGGGGGACTCCCCTGGACCGACCCCTCTCAATCTCGAGCTGATGTGATGAAACCCGGAGCTGCCTAATGACGACTCGTAGGTGGTGGGGAAGGTAGGTCTGCATGTATCTCGGAATCTCGATGAAGCCCGTGCCCGATATATGCTCCCGGTAGTAGAGCATTTTTGGTGGCAATGTACCCCTAGGGCTCACCCATGTCCTCTGTATGTATGTATGCCATATCTCCTGACGAATGATCCTATTCCTCTCTTGATGAGAGAGCGAGTAGGTGGGTGCATGAGAGTCGTACTGTAGTGGTGGTAGCATGTCTATGTCAAAGCCATGGTGGGCAAGCCAGTCTCGTGTCTGTGCATATCATGAGGAGGTGTCGCCTGCTAATGTCATATCACGTGATGCCTCGAAAGCACGATAAGCAATGCGCTCTGTATCCATGCTCCGAAGTCTGTGTAATAGGCATACTATCTGGAATAGTGCTTCAACTAGCATCGGTGGTGCAGCGAGCTTTGCTCTAATGATATCATGTGGTACTGAAGGCTTGCTGCGGGTAAGTCTGGCAATCATGAGGATCTGTGGCCTCTCTAATGCTGTCCATACTGATGTAGCTAATCCTGGTCCCCATATGGCTGCCCCATACATGAGCGCTTGCGTAACCAAAGTGTCAAAGAGCCACCCCTTTGTGCGGGGCTCTTGAAAATATGCCTGGTGGCACTGTCTCTCCATCAAAGCTAGTGCTGCGTACCCACGTGTGATGCGGTCACGGGCTGCTTGTGCCATAGAGAAGACCCTTGATGCTTTTGTAAATGTCACCCCCAAGTAAACATATGATCCGACCACCTCGATCGGTCACCTGTTGCTTTGAACAAACTATGTCTGCGTACCTGTGCTTATGTATGAAAGATCAAGACCTTGGTTTTACCAAGGTTCAGAGATAACCCTATGTGTCTGCAAAAGTCATCTAGGCCGTGTAGATGATGCCGTAGTTCTTCTGCAGACTCTGAAACCAATACAATGTCATCAGCGTATAAAAGAATATGGACAGTGGACCCGTGTACCTCAATGCCATCTCCCCCCTGCTGCTGTATGAAGTCCACTATCTCATCAATGTAGAGACCAAAAAGGGTGGGTGAGAGAGGGCATCCTTGCTTCACCCCGATAGTGCTAGCAAGTGGATCAGATAAGCCCCCTGGACATCTGGCTCTACCAGATACTCTCTCGTATAAGGCGTAGATCCCCCATATCATCTCCTCCGGAGCTCCGATGTCAAGTAGTCGTCTGAAGATCCCTGGGAATAGTGGCAAATGCTTTGCGGAAGTCCACAAAGCAACAATATAATCTCCTCTTCCTCACCCTGGCCTGGTCGATTAGGCATCTCAGAGTGAAGATGTGGTCAATGGTAGAGTAATCTCGTCTGAAACCTGCCTGTCCTGGAGCCCTGATGCCCTTCCTCTCAGCGAGAGTACTCAACTCTGTATCTAGTACCGCCCCATATAACTTGGCCAATATAGGGCCAATCATGATTGTCCGGTATGTAGCTGGATCCATAGTATCACCTGACTTATGAATGGGCACTATGGTGTGCTCAGTCCACGAGTCTGGGAACCCTTCAACCAATGCACGGTTGAAGAGATGGGCAATGAGCGGTGCGAGAGTCGTGCCTCCATAGATGAGGTGCTCTGCCTGTAAACCGAAATGATCATGGGCCCTGCCATGCTGCAGCCGGGCAATAGCGCGTCCCACCATAGTGGGTGTGAAGAAGTCAGAGGTAGTAGGACGTGAGCTTTGCGGTCTGGAAATGGGAGGTTGGTCTAGGATCTCGTATAGGCTCCGTGCATAGCTATGCCAAGTGCTCAGGTCTCGGATAGGTGTCTGCTGTCTCCTCTCTCTCAAATGTCGCCATGCCACTACACTTTCTCGACTCATGAGCAAATGGTAAATATCCCAATACTGTCTCTCCTCCCAATCTCGCCGTTTGCGGCGAGAAAGGCTCTGCATGCGACGCTGTGCCGGTGTGTGTGTAATATCTCCTCTATGCTCTAAAATCCGTAGGTGCTTCCGCAGCTCACGACAATCTGCATCACACCAACGGTTCTGGGGCATGGATCCTGTGCGTGGAGGGTGCATATGTGTGCGGTGTGGGAAGTTGCGGAGAGCTGAGTCCTGTAGGATAAAGGTGATATGTGATGCAAGTGTGTCTAAAGGTGAGAATGGATCGAGGGAGAGTAGGCGGGTGTGTAAATGGTGTGCATAAACGTGTGAGAGCTCGTGTGTGAAGTGTATCGTGGTATGTATCTCAGTGGGTGAGGGAGGGTCTTATGGAATCGGAGATGAGAGTGTGAATGTGATAAATGTGTGGTCAGCACCGAGTGGGCGTCGTCTAATACTAAGTGAGGGGATGAGTGAAGCTCCAGAGGTAGTACCCAAAATGTAGTCGACTGTGCTCTAACCTCCCCCGTGAGGGAAGCAAGTAAATCCGCCTGAACCTGGCCAACGATTCATCCCGTTATATATAACGAGATGATGTCGGCTGCCTAGCTCGAGTAGATGTCTTCCATAGCCGGTGGTGTCGTGACCCGTATCTGCGGATACTCTGCTGGTGCTAATCTCAATCGGGTTTCTAGCCCTCATGAGATGTGGGTGATCCATGTCGTATGCCTCGCACTAAAGCGACTGAGTGCGGCCATTGAAGTCCCCCATAAGGAAGACTTCACCTAGTGTGCTGTAATGTAGTATCTCATCTGAAAGCGCTGTGTATGGTGAGTCTCTATCTCGGATCGGTCCCCCCAGATCCTGTCTTGCGTATCAAGATCCGCCTGGTGGGAAGTAGCATATAGCAATGTAAATCGAGCTCCCCTGTGCTATCTCCATGCGAACCCACATGTATCGTGCCTCCTCATCTCTACCTATAATATGGATCCGGCTCTGTATCTCCTGTCGATATACGATGGCCACTCCTCCCAATCCTCGCGCTGTACTTTGTCTCGTCGTGGTCCTGAATGCAGATTCCCAATGAAAACCTGCAATGCGTGGTAGACCTCTCTCTGGGCTCTCGTGTGTATCTGTGATGCACGCAAAGTCATGTGATGCCAAGATCTCCTCGACTCTGTCTGGTCGCGTCCAGAGTGCCCCGTTGCAGTTCCACACCACTCCTCTGAGTGGTGTCTCCTTGTGTAGTGATGTCTCATAGGCCGCATGGCCCTATTTGATAGGGTGTCCATCTATGAAGACCTTACCATCACGGTAAAAGGCCTTTCTCCCCTCTCGACGTGCTTGGAGTAT
>CM035431.1:108721877-109004377 GCA_020310875.1 Ceratopteris richardii
CCCTTTTTTCCCTAGCCCTTTGCATCCCGTTACCCACAAACATACATGCACTCTATCATAATTACAAGCACAAATTTTCTTAGACCATATGATGAATTCAAAATGAATAGAGGTGCTTTAATGTTTTGATAATTGAAACATCTTTGTCAATTTACCGTTTGGGAATGTTAAGAACTGTGATCGAATAGATAGGATTGGACTCTTGAGGTATTTAAGCACCTCGATAGCACGAACCATCTTTGTTGAGCTAGGAATGCAAGGAACCACAAATCTTGAAGGTTTGTTAAATGCATTTATGGTCCTCACAAAATTATCGGTCAACGAACAGTTGATTGTTCAATGGCAAGCATAACTTATCCTAGTTCCTCTATAAATGCCTATGGCTTTGTTAACTTGTTGGACGAGTCATTTGCGGACAATGTTCGAAATAATAAAGTCTTAGCACCTAGGGCATGCTATGATGATAATTCTTATTCTTTTTAGTCTAGGAGCCATTTAGTGCAAAATGTGTGTATGCTCTAAGTAAAAAATGCAACTTTCATGGCTTCTTTTTGTATGTGCATTTTGGAAAATTTACACATGTTATACTAAAACACACACTAAGTTTGTCATGTTAAAGGGCATCCTCTTTGTAATGCTACTTCAGAATGGTGTAACGCTGCTTTAGAATGGAGAGCACTCATTTCAATGCTAGGTTTGAGTACTTTTAAATATTGAAGGCTTTTTCTATAAATTTCGTTTTATTGTTTTCCTTGAATACATAACTTATTTCATGCTGTTTTATTACATATCAGTAACAGCTAATGTATCCTTATGCAGGGACTAGTGCAGATGATCTTTTTCCATTGTTTGATAGATATGGGAAGGTGGTGGATGTTTTCATCCCTAGAGATCGAAGGTTTGTACTCCTCAAGTGAAGTACTGCATATTTGATCATTCATCCATTTGTGATTTCTCACATTGAAGTTAATTCGGTTAGCCTGTCTGTGCTGCAATTCATGTTCTGAACTCTGATGCCACAGGAGCATTGGAAATCATTGTTTGAAGTTTGACCACCTTAAATAAAAAGAGTGGCTAATTAATCTTTGAAAGTTAAAATTTTGTTTGCAATTAATGAAATCAAGTTTTTTTGCTGATTGAAGCAGATAAATTACTTGATCAGAACTGCAATACTAGTTTGTGTAGAGGAGGCTATCAAAGAAGCTCATATTTAGGCTTTTAGGTCACTTTCAATGCTCTATGTATGTTGTCTGAGAGAACTGTTGATATCTATGGGCATAATATTAGTGTTATCTGATAACTGTGTTTCGAAGCAATATGATTTTTCCATTTGTAGTGTCCTTCCATATCCTATAGCCTTTTGAATTGAATGTTTTGTTCTCTGTGTGGGCCTATACCCATATCAAATTATCTTCTAAAGCATGGTTTGAAAAAAGGGAATCGTTTATTCTGTTTTTATTGTCATTATTCTTTTTTATTCCCTGCTAAGACAGTATTTATGAACATAGCCTTATTTGTGAGAAGCTAGAATTCTGATGGAGTTGGACGTGGTTCTCCATTGCAGATCTGGAGATTCTCGGGGGTTTGCCTTTGTTAGATATAAGCACTCAAAAGAGGCTCAAAAGGCTATTGAGCATCTTGATGGTAAGTACTCATTTCAAATGAAAGATTGAAAAACTATCTTTGAGTCTTTCTCCGGCAGTACGTGTACTTATCATAGAAGCAGCAAATTTATGCGGACAGCTTAAAGATAAATATCTATGGAAGTCCATATGTGAATTAAAATCATAACTCTGAGCACTACATGGAGGAAGTTATCACCAAAGCTCAAGTAGACTGTGAGAGTAGGCCTGTTCTCATTGCTTTGCAATTGAAGTTTCATAATTGTACAGGATGCTAATATATTAAATTTTTGAAGCCTATTTACAGCAAGAGACAGAGCATCTGCAAGTGGGTTATTGTCACATCTTAGAATGAATTGATAGAAAGGGAGAATGTAGGGAGTTATGCAATGTTTTATAGGGGGAGAATGTTTAACGTAAGAAAATGCAGGTTTGTGATGGAGAGAATGTAATTGCCAAGGACACCAACACTTCTAGTAATCCTAAGAATTTGTATTGAGAGAAAACACAGGTATAGACATAGTGATTGTTTTTGCCAAGAGTCTGTAAATGAGAACACTTCAACACTTGTAAGTGGATTCATACAGAAAAACAGATATAAAATCATCTATCTAGTGATCGTAAATGATAAGTGATTCTTTTACTGTTAATGAGCTGCCAAGTCTTGATGGGTTAGAAATGCTAGTAGAAATTCATTGAGTGCACAAAGCTTGATCACTTGTGTGTTGCATTCTATGAAAGATGAAGTGAGGAGCTTTGGAATGGCATCTATTATGTTGTTGAAGGTGTACTTGGATGAAGGTGATAGGAGAGGAAAAGTAGAGAGAAACTCTCCGTTTGTGAAGGAGGAGAGAGAAAATTTCTGCATGAGATTTTCGTGCCATTGTGTCTTGTGTGGGTCAAAATCTTTGCCTCTCTAAAATGGTGTCATTTGGACCTTTGGTTACTTATTGTGGTATGAAACCACTTAAAAGTGGCCAAGGTCCAATAGATATAAAATGCTCGTAACTTGGCCGTATCTGGGCCGAAAAATTAAAATAAAACTATCCAAAGAAAGCTAGTTAGGAGAGCTATAGGCTGGAAGGGCCAGAAGGTAAAGCATCAAGTACGATCTCATCTTTGGGAAATCATCTTGTTGTGGGTGTGGAGGCACTCTAAGTGCTTTTTAAATTAAACATATTCTAAATGCTCTTTCCTCATCTTTAGGCAATCAATTTTGCTATGGATGTAGGAGCATGCATGGTGTTGTTCGAGATAAAGGCCCCAAGGACTCTCTTTTTGTATATTTTGACTCTTCCAAGTGGAAGCTCTTTGCGAAAGTTTTCCATACATATTTTTGTTATAGTTTTTGGACCCCAAATTGGGAAGTTATAGGCATCTACATTATTTTTATGACTTATGGTCATTGGCCATTTGTGAACATGCCCAAAAGGCCTAAAAGTCACTTAACTATAAGACTTGGTCCCAAAATTCTCATAACTTAGGCCTTCTTTAACTTCAGCTTCTCCATCTTCTTCTTCAAATTTTTGCGGAGGTCCCTTTCTCCTCACGCAACAGTCCACTCCCTTGGTGTTTGGAGAAACCGAGCACACCACCACATAGTCTTCTGCAGCCTCTTTCAATTGGTATCTGAGCTTTGAGCTGTCCCATGACTTCAAAGTTGCTCCATATGCTTTTCTATTTCAGCCTATTTTGGAGGATTACTTCAGTCCACAACAAAGCTAAAGCGTATTATGAATTTTTTGGAGAGTTTCAACGTAAAGAACCTCTGTGCTTCTTTTATTCCCACATGTCCTTTTCAAAACCCTCACTGTTGATTTTTCATATAAGTCCATTTTTGTAGAGATTTTCTTTCATTTCAAGTGGGCGTACATATATAAGGATTGTGGAAGTACATACTTCCTGGAAACTTATTACAACAGGTCATTTATTTGATTTTACAGGTCATATTGCCAAAAGAATTGAGGCTTTTGTGAAGACAAGCACACTTCTATGTATGCCTTTTGTGATTGAAAAACAACGAATTTGTTTTTTTTGATGCAATTACAACTTGCTTGAATTTTTTGAAATTTTTTGTTGGAAATTTCAGAAATTGGTTTTTCTAAGTTTGGAAGAGTTTTTGGCCTTAATTTTTTGGTTTTAGCCTTGTTAGGTGATTGTGCATAAGACAAAAGGTCAATTTTATCCCTTTTTCCCCTTAAAATTTTGAACCTCGGAGTGTGCAAACATGGCTTCTACCTCTTCTGATATCAAAAACTTGTTTGAAATCAAGAGATTTGAGGGTAGCACCTTTGATTTGTGGAAAGAGAGGATTCTTGGCATTCTCTTTCTCAAAGATTGCGAAGGGGCTTTTGAGGAAGTGAAGCTTGAAGATATGACAGATGTAGCATGGACGAACCTAAACAAGAAGGCCATCACTTATATCAAGATGGCTGTATAAAATGACATTTTAGTGGATCTTAAGGGCCTTACAAACATTTTTGAGATATGGGAGAAGATGAATGCCTTTATGAAAATAGTGAGAGTGTAAATCAAGTGCATCTTATGCATAAGCTAGTGGGTATGCAACTTGATGAGTCGAAAAGTGATTGTGAGTACTTATCTGCATTTACAGGTACTCCCACAATTGAAAGACTCTGGATTACTTGAATTTGATGATAAGCTTATCTTCTGGTTGATGACCTTTAGCTTGATTCATGGGAATCAAGCTAAAGGCTTAAAACTTGATCTTTGTAATCAATGTCGATATGGTAAGCAAGTAAAGAATTCATACTACTTTGGTGCGTCTTGTAAGTCTAATGTGCTTGATCTTGTTCATTCTAATGTTTGTAGCATGCCCACCAAACCTATGGGGGGCGCTTTTTACTTTATTTTGTTGGTTGATGACTACTGTAGGAAACTTTGGGTATATTTGTTAAAATCTAAAGATGAAGCCGTTGCTATGTTTAAGAAATTTCATGCATTTGTGAACACCCAAACAAGTAGAAAGCTGAAATGCTTATGTCTTTATAATAGAGGTGAGTTTTACAAGTGCTGAATTCAATAGATTTTGTGAAAATCTTGGTAATAAGAGGGAGCTAACAGAGTGGCTGAAAGGTATAACAAGAGTTTATGTGAAAGGGTGAGATGCATGCTGTCCAGAGCTAATCTCCCTCATGGATTTTGGGGGAGAGGCTTTGAAAACTGCATTTCATGTTTGAAATTTTGGAATTTCAACAGCCATGATTTCATTCTCATCATCTACAACAAAACATGTCAACAATGTGTTAGTTTGTAGTCACGAATACATGATTTTTTTTTGAAATGTAGCAAGAGCTAAACTTCTACTTTTCATTACATAAATCCACACTTTATGTAAATGGTCATCATTAAAGGAAACAAAAAAGGAAGCACCTACCATACATTTAGTGGATATAAAATACACTAGAAAATGGACAACAATAAGAAGATTCAATGTGCAAGAGACATGAAGATAATGTGAGCTCGAGCATGAAGCACACATCAATGTTTAGAAGATTTAATGCTCAAGAGAAATAAGGACAATTCGAACTCCTCACTTGTTTTTATTATGGACAATCATTATGAAAATCTCGTTTATGCTTTTGGCATCAAGGTGATGTGTAAAATATGAATAGCAAAGGCATCGTTGCTTCATATGTCCAAGTCTTATGCCATGTTAGAAAATATGTCATTTGGGCAACCTTCCACTAGGAACCCCACTTCAGGTTTATAAGTTAAAAATATTTAAATGTTGGAAACGGTAAAAAATGGTCCTATTTTTTGGGAAATGGTTGAACTAAGGCAAAAAATTATTATTACATAATGTAGGTCAAAACTCAAACCCTCATTTTCAGAGTTAGTGTGATAAGCAATTCTCAAATGAAAAGAAGCTTTTGCTTTATTAACGAAAAGTAGCTTTTGCTTTATTAGTGAAAAGCAGCGTTGGCTTTATTGGTGAAAAGAAGTTTTTGCTTTATTTTTATCTTGCCTACCAAGGCAAACATAGCCGATATAAACAACACATATTGGGCACTAATATTATCACACCGTGGAGCCCTCTTCATGGGTTAACTTGGGGGAGATGGTCCTTTCAACTTGAAGAGGTGGAGTTGTGTTTTCTTCATCATCTACAAAGTGCACAGAATTTGAAGATTATCTACTTTTGGAGGACATCATCTTCAGCCTTGGAGGTTATTTTCTATGCTATCTTGTAACTTCAATCATGGAATGTGTAAATTATATTTGGAGCTTTGGTCCTCATATCTCTCTCATGTATTGTTTATTCTCCCTCTCGTCTCTATATCCTCTATGTGTAACTTGCCCTTTTATTTTGCAGCTTTTCATGCTGATTTTCGTGGGCACTTTAAATCCTATATAATGAGGACGTAGGGAGCATCATAAATCATCAATTCTTGAAGCATTCAAGACATAAGCTCTAGGTTTAGGAGCTAAGAGGAGATTTGGAGGTGTATATGCAGATTCAAAGGAGTTTTTTTGGCAGTTTTCCTTTGTTCTTCTTCTCACTACTCATTGTGCATGCTGATTTTAAAGAGTTGTAGCACCCAATTTAGGGTTTCTTCATGTGTTGATGCTGTATCAGGTCTCTACCTACCACTTCATCCCGAAAACGCACCATTGTTGTTGTTCTACATCAGAGGAGACCTAATTTTAGAATTAGGGTTGCTGTAATAATTGTTTTGAACAGTTCATTTCTTTCTTTTTGCACATATTCACTCTGATAAAACTGATTAGGCACTTTCACACTATTTTTTGTATTTAGAACCTTTAGATTCAGTCTATATTCAGATTTTTGTATCATACACACATTAATATTTTGCATTTATTTAGTGTGTATAGTAGCATTAAGCTTTTGCACTTTTATAATTGTCTGTTGGAAGTCAATGTATATATGGTCCACATTTCAACAATTCTACATTGTGGACTTAGCATTTTCTGTACACTTTGGGTAAAACTTTTTTAGGCTTGATAGATAGAGCTTGGTGAGAGCTATCTAGTGGTATGCTTCATTTTTCCATCAGAGGTCAGAACAGGGAGAAAAGTCAAACCCTAATTTAGCTCAAAATGGAGGAAAAGCAATTTATGAAGGTCCAAACTTGAAAAAGCTAAGTTGTGATGTCAGAATACCAAAAGCAACAATATTTGGGCGATAAAATTAAAAACAAATGTTATTTTTAAAGTGATCGCTAATTTTAATCTAAAAAGCAAAAACATGCGCAAAAAAATTCCGTAGCAGCTTTTTTGGGTTACGAATCAAATTTTCGCCAAATTTGGATCGTTAGCTTTATGGGGCCCCAAATTCCAACACTTGGTATCAGAGCATAATTGACATACACACTTAGTTAAGATGAGTGAGATTAGAATTAAGATTGAGGACAAGTTGGATGGATCTTCTAATTATCCTATGTGGAGTTTTATGATGATGAATTTGTTAGTGATAGAAGATTTATGGAGTATCGTTAATGGATCCTTAACAAGACCACGACGAGAAGGCGAAGAAGGGGATACAACAGCTTCAAGAGGTACTGCAGTTACAATCACAAAACCAACTGAAGAAGAGGTAACCACTTCTACATCCAGAGTCACAGGTAGATCTTTACCTAGAGTTCCTCCTTTTGAAGATCAGGCAAGATTGGATGCTAGAGATGCTTTAGCACTCTCATTCATAGCAATGAGTGTTAAAAAGCATATTCTACCACAGATCAGATCTTGTAGAAGTTCTAGACAAGCTTGGTTGAAGCTTGAGAATCTTTTTGAGAGCAGAAATCTTGCTAGGAAAGCTCACTTGAGGAGACAACTAGCAAATACAAGGATGAAGGCTGATGAGTCAATTCAAATCCACATTACGAGACTCGTTGACTTGAGAGATCAACTTCTAAATGTAGGAGTTGAGATATCTGATGAAGAAATGGTAAATACGTTGATTAATTCACTTCCTATCTCATATCGATCTTTCATAACCACTCTTACCCTTACCACAAGAGATGGAGAGGTTACTTTTGAAGAGTTAGAGTTCTTGTTACTTCAAGATGAAGATCAGTTGAAGGGAATTGAAGAGAATGAAGAAGCACTTTTATCTTCATCAAAGGGTAAAAAGAAGGAGGAGGAAAAGAAGGAAAAACAATTCAAGAAGGAAAGTAAGTCCTTTTCACCTTCTACTTCAGATTCTGTTTCTACTACATCTAAAGAGAAGTCTTCTAAGAAGAAGAAAGCATTATGTTATTACTGCAAGAAATGTGGACATTTTATATCAGCTTGTCAGAAAAGGATTGCAACAAAAAAGAAAAAGGCATCAGGTAATGTTGCAAAAGATGATAAGAAAGGGAAATCTCGAGGTGATTCTTATCCTTGTATCACCATTGGGGAAGTAGCTTTTGATCAGACAACTTTACAAGTTCTTTCAGCAAATCCTTGGATATTTGACTCAGGTGCTACAAAACATATGACAGGTTGTAGAGATGTGTTTTCTTATCTTTCCTATTCTACAGGTAGAAGAGTTACTATTGCAGATGGCAATGATTTGGATATTGTGGGAATAGGTACAATAACCCTAAAGTCAAGAGAAGGTGTGATTTTTAGATTTCTGATATTTTATATATACTTGAAATGAAGAAGAATCTGCTATCTATACCTGCATTTTTAGGTGATGGTTTCAAAGTTGTATTTGAGAGAGATTTTTGTAAGATCTTATCACACAAAGAAAAGTGTATTTTGCAAGATGAGCATAAAGGAGGGATTTTTGTTTTGTCAAAAATCAAACAGGCATATGCGGTCAAATCTTCGTCACCGGTGGAAGATATGAAGCTATGGCATGAAAGATTTGGACATATAAGTTTTGGAGTTCTCAAGAGTATCAAAGATAGAGGTATGCATAGTACAAGAAGAGGTTTAAAAACGAGGTTTAAATCGAGGTTTAAATCGTTTAAATCGTAGAGGTTTATAAAATCCAAAATAAAAATCGGGGTTTTTATTCACTGTGAGAGATTTTTATTTTTTGAAACATAAAGCTATGTACCAATGCATGTTTAACACCATTTTGATATACCTGACATGAATAACATATAAAATCACTTAATAGTCTATAATCCCTACTGACCACACTAATTTCTATCCATCTAGACTCTTAAAGTAAGTGGCAAGGGGTAAATAGTGTCAAAGTGAAGCTTGAGAAAAGGAGCAAATAGGGAAGGTTGAAGCAAATGGAAAATAGAGAAGGCTGAATTCCAAAGCAATTTGCAAGGGGCTGATCCTGCTCTATTGCTGAATGCTCTAATGCTCACCTTATGTTCTAACTTCTTCGTAATGCAAGCTCTCAAGATGAGTGTGTAAGAGAAGACAAAAAACTATTAGTGAAACTCGAAGGGAATTTTAAAATAGATGACCCTAGGTGTTTGGCTGAAAATGATTTTTTTGGGAAAAAACCTTCATAAAAATCGTAAAAAATCGTTTAAATCGTTCCAACGATTTAAAAAACGATTTTTATTTAAAAATCGTCGATTTTTTTGTACTATGGAGGTATGGTTGAGAGTTTACTCTCATTCGAGCTACCAGATGATTCAGATATATGTGAAGGTTGTCTTGAAGGTAAGATGCATAAACCACCTTTCAAGAAACATGGTCAATTACAACTACCAGGAAATTGCAGATTATTGATTTCAGATGTGAATGAGCATACTCTATTCAGGGTTTCAGGTATTTTGTTCTATTCGTTGATGATTTTACGAGATACTCATGGATCTATGGTCTTAAGTTGAAGTCAGAGGTCTTTCCTATGTTCAAGAAATTTGTAGCTATGGTTGAAAATGAAAGTCAAGAAACTATCCACATTCTCAGAAATTATAGAGGTGGAGAATACTTGTCAAATGAGCTCCAGACATTTCTTGATGAAAAAGGTATTACTGGACACCTTACTATTGCTTATACTCCTCAGCAGAATGGTGTCGCAGAAAGAAAGAATAGAGTACTTATTGAGATGATGTGGAGCATGATGGCATCCAAGAAGCTTTCACCAAAATTCTGATTTGATGCGGTACATACAGCTAATCACATTTTGAACAAGTTATCTACAAAAACTTTAAAGGTAATCACATCTTATGAAGCTTATTATGGTAGAAAACCTAATGTGAGTTACTTCAGAGTATTCAGATCACTTTCTTATGTACATGTTTAGAAAAAGGATCGAGGCAAACTAGATGTAAAGGCAAAGAAAGCTGTTTTTATTGAATATCCTCTTGAGAGTAAAGGTTACAGGTTTTATGTTCCAGAGACAGGTGAAGTTATTCTTTCACGTAATGCTTATATTGCTGAAAATAAAGTTTATGATAAAGAAGCAGAAATTCCAGAGTTCATTAGTGAAAATGACTATGGTTTTTTTAGAAGGAATTCGGATGTACATGTTCAGCCATATGAGGAGGGAGTTAAAAATTCCTAGGATTCAAGAAAAGATTGAAGAAAGAGGAATTTCACAACCTTCTACAGAGTGAGTTCCACATGAGACTTTGGTTCCAGAAATAGAAGAAGTTAGAGTTTCAGAAAGTCCTAGCACATCAGAAGGACAAGTTCCAGAACCTGTGGAAGCCGAACGGTCAGAAAGAGTTTCACCACTATTTAAGGATACACCTACTTGGTTATATCAGACGTGGAAAGATAATGGTATAAAGACTTTTACAGGAAGAACAAGGAGTCAGACTAGACAAGAACAACAAAAAGATCATGTAAGTTTTGCTGAAGACTTTGAGATTCATGATATTTTGGCACTAACAGTTGAAGATGAACCTACATGTGTTAAAGATGCACTTAACATTCCTATTTGGGAAAAACCTATGCAAGAAGAGATTGATTCTATTCATAAGAATCAAACTTGGCAGCTATGTGAGTTACCAGAAAGAAAGTAAAATGGATCTTCAAAATCAAAAGGAAAGCAGATGGTACTATTGACAGGTACAAAGCAAGATTGGTTGTCAAAGGACATGCACAAAAAAAAGATATTGATTATGATGAGAGTCATGAGACATTCGCTCCTACGTTTAGGATGATTGTTATTAGGTCAATACTTGCTTTCGCAGCACATTTTGGTTGGCATATATATGGCATATATATCAACTTGACATAAAGATTTCTTTTCTAAATGGTGATTTACATGAGGATGTGTATATTCAACAGCCAGAAGGTTTTGAAGAGACATGTAAAAAGCATTTGGTATGTAAGCTTATAAAAGCTTTGTATGGTTTAAAACAGGCACCTAGAGCATGGTATGAAAAGATACACACATACCTTTTATCCATTGATTTCCATAACTCAGATGCAGCTCCAACTCTTTATGTCAAAGCTGAACCAGATATGATAATTATAACAATCATTTATATGGATGATATTATAATCACAGGTCCTAGAGATTAAGATTTGCAGATGTTCAAAGAACAATTGAAGCAAACATTTGATGTGAATGATTTGGGAATCTTGCATTATTATCTTGGGATTCAGTTTCTGTTTAAGGATGAGTGTATCTATATGACACAGCAGAAGTACATTGAGAAACTTTTAGAGAGGTTCCAGATGAGTGATTCTAAACCTATGCAAACACATATGGATCAGAATGCGTCATTACAGATGGTAGCAGATGCAGAGTCATTTGATGCTACTTTATATAGTCATTTGATGCTATTTTATACGGTTGGATGCTTGATATATCTTTGTAATACACGTCCTGATATACAGTTTGCAGGTTCTCAAGTATCAAGGTTCATGCAGAATCCGTCAGTGTTACATTGGAAAGCAGTAAAGCGGATCTTCCGATATTTGAAGGGAACTTCAAATTATGCTATGGTATTTTCGAAATCTACACATTTGTTACTAAATGGATTTTCAGATTCTGTTTGGAAAGGTGATAGAGACACAAGAAGAAGTACTAGTGGATTTTGTTTTTATCTTGGAGATTGTCTTATCTCATGGCTTTTGAAGAGACAACCCACTATTGCAACTTCATCATGTGAAACTGAATATCGTGCAACATTTATAGCTACTTTGGAGTCAGTTTGGTTGCAAAAGATTTTCAGTTATCTAGATGTGAGAGTACATCAACCCATTCAGATATTTTCAGATAGCCAGAGTGCAATAGCTATAGCAAAGAATCCAGTGCATCATGCAAGAACAAAGCATATAGAGGTACACTACCACTATATTCGAGAGCAGATAGCAAAGAAGCACATTGAGCTGGTTTGTATTCCTTCTAGTGAGAATGTTGCAGATATTTTTACCAAAGCATTGACTAGAGATAATCATGAGAAGATGTGCAGGTTACTGGAGCTTGTACCAATATGACATTGAAGGAGGGATTGTTGGAAGTCAATGTACATATGGTCCACATTCCAACAATTCTACATTGTGGACCTAGCATTTTTTGTACAGTTTGGGTAAAACTTTTTTAGGCTAGATAGATAGAGCCTGGTGAGAGCTATCTAGTGGTATGCTGGTATGCTTCATTTTTCCATCAGAGGTCAGAACAGGGAGAAAAGTCAAACCCTAATTTAGCTCAAAATGGAGGAAAAGCAATTTATGAAGGTCCAAACTTGAATAAGCTAAGTTGTGATGTCAGAATACCAAAAGCAACAATATTTGGGCGATAAAATTAAAAACAAAAGCTATTTTTAAAGTGATCGCTAATTTTAATCTAAAAAGCATAAACATGCGCAGAAAAATTGCAATAGCAGCTTTTGGATCGAATCAGATTTTTGCCAAATTTGGATTGTTAGCTTTATGGGGAGACTTAATACTATATAAGGAGCACTTGCTCATACTATTTGATATATCTCAAGCTAGAGTGTTGGAGTTCTGAAGCTTTGGAGGTGAAGGTTTGGTGAAGGAGAGGCTACTCTCTTGGAGCAAGGAGTCTTCTACAAGTTGGTGGAAGCTATCTTTTGTAAGTTAGCCTTATATTATGTTTTAGGGTTTCTGAACCCTAATTTCAGAATTAGGGTTTGCTGATTTTCAGATTTGTTTCACTATCTTGTGAGGTTAGGTACACTTCGTTGCTCATTCGCTTCACACAACACTCAGATTATAACAGCATAATCTGATTTTTGTATCATCATCTTCTTGGCTATTCTTCCATTAGTGAGTGCACCACATTATATGGTTGAGTAGTACTCCCATGTTGTAATTTGGACATCTATTTTTTAGTGAGTACGCATCTTGCTTACGTTCCCTATCCTTGTCTCAAGATCTCTTTCTTTCTATCTCTCACTTATCATCTTGATTAATTAAGTGTGTATGCTCAAAGGTTTTTAGTTTGGAACGATCCTGGGGCCCCAAATTCCAACATTGTCTTCTCATCTCTCTATATTGTCATTTATCTCTCTTGATCAATTCAAGGTGTGTTATGTGCTAAGGTCAAGTATTGGAAATATCTTGGATTAACATGTGATATTGTTTGGGCCTACCACACTTTCAACATTTGGTATCAGAGCATAGTTGACATACACACGTTTACTCAAGATGAGTGACTATAGAGATAGATTGGAATAAGAAGGAAAGCTTGATGGAATGTCTACCTCTCCATGTGGAGTTTATGATAATGAATTTGCTAGTTTCCAAGGACTTGTGAAATATTGTCAATGGAAAGTACCCTAGGCCAAGACAAGTAGAGGAAGATCTTGCTTCTTCATCCAAGAAGGCTTCGACCCTATTTTCTGCTAAACAGATTGAATAAGAAGAAGAGGATGTTACATCATCATCCACAAACAGAGGGAGATAGATGTAAGCGATTGGCTTGATGCTTGCAATATGAAGAGTGGGCAAAGTGGGATACTTTAATACATGGGTATTATAAATGGATTGGTCATATTTGATGGCATAAAGAGATCTCCAAGAGTAATTGGTTTTTTACTTGCTTCCTACAAAGACATGGTGCTAACAAATGGATTGTCTTATGGCTTAGCCTAGCTTTCTCCCTTGTTTTGTGTACTTGGGACCTCAATATATTGGTATTGTAGTCTGCAATGCCCTTTTGATATTGACCATCCCTATTCAATTTAAAATATAGTTCAAAGGACACGGGTAGAAGGATGTACTTTGTATGCATTTATTTTAGATCATAGTTGCCTCTTGATGCGTTAGCATCCTTTTTGGCTAACTTTTGGCTAACGTCCTATACAGACGAGTTAGCAACAGGTGACGGGGACCCTCCCCCCCCCTTTTTACCAAAAAAGAAAACACACACACACACACACACACACACACACACACACACACACACACACACACACACACACACACACACACACACACAAAAGATCTTTGTGCCTTTCGCTCTTGAATCTGGTTTGTTTGCTGTAGTTTAGTTGAATGCATGGAGCAAGCATACTCTTTGCTCCTCCTACACATTCCATACTTAAGGAGTGTATGCCATAGTTTTCCACTCGTGGGATATAGAGCTAACATATTGACAACATTCAGAGATCTAACATCTTACAACACATGATTTTGGGATAAGTTGTGCACACATCCTAATGTTTTTTGAGTATCTATATGCTTTTTTTTTTTTTTTAATATATTTATGTTAAGAAAAAAGATCGCGTCCGTAAACGTCATAAACATTTTGGTGGACTTGCCAGAAGTTAAAATCCCGTCAGAAGTCAGAATCCCGTTAGTAACAACTATAGGTTGGTTGTCACGATCAGTTCACATTGCGGGGACAGTTGAATTGCATAAATCCTATTTTAAGCACCAACCTTGAGAGAAAAAGAAAGCTAGGAGACAAAGTTATGGTTTAGCACCAATCTGGGGTATTTGCTGTGGGGATATTCAGGAGATTTGCCAGTGACTGATGTGAGGCATCGCTATACTTAGTTCTTTTTCTTTACCACTAGTTATATAGCTCTCTTTGTACAACTTTTATTTATCAGTTCTGCTAGTTGGTATGCAGTGGATACCCTACCGGTTACCCCACTTGTTCTGCTGAGACATCCTAATGTTCCACCACTACGTAACATTTCGGTTTTTTAGGTCACTGTGGATTTTGGAACCTGGTAACATATCATCTCATTTCATTCTCTCTTAGTTGGATGCATCCTCTTTGTTATATTTTACAAAACCTGGCAAATCATCTCTTTTGTTTCTTTCTGCAACGCTGTTGTTTTGTTTCCCTAGATTCCTCTCTTGTTTATTTTTCTGCACCTGATACTGATGCAGATATGGTCTGTTTTATTGTGGTGGACAAAGATTGATAGTGTTTGATCCACAGTAGAGGAGAGATGCATGATGCAGAATTCAGTGCAATAATTGTTCAGAAGTGATTTTGAGTCAGCTTGAATCGTGTTGTTCTTGATGCCTTGGATTCCAAGTTAATGTCCAATGGTCTTTTGAATGTGTAGATCCTGGAAAGATTTATTGTGTTTTGGGGAGCTCTAGGTTGTGTCTATGGCTGCAAATACCTAGTCCTAGCTGCTGTTTGAAGCATGATGTGGAATGTTGCAGGCAGAAATGTGGATGGACGAAATATTTCTGTTCAGTTTGCAAAGTATGGGCGTGAAATGGAACTTATGTAAGGCTCAAACCTGAAGTACTCACTTTAAAAGATTGATTCTAACAAGTTGCTAATACAAGTGTAAATGAAAGATTTAAGCTAGGACAGCATGGTGATATTTTTTTTCAACTTTTTCTTGCTGTCATTTTCAGTCAGAAGGGTAGAATTACAAGAGAAAATTTCAATTGGAAAAGGTCTCGCAGCAGAAGTCCAAGAAGATCAAGGTATGCTTTGTTCTGCTGCTTCTCAAGTCAAGAGATTTGAAAGTTCTGGTTGTGACTAATTTTTTTGTGCAGGATAATGAGTCATTAACTGACTTTTTTGGGCGTGGTTCCAGATACAGGGATGAAATAGACGATTATCGAGGCAATGGTTTGCATGATCAAGATCGCTATCCAAGACATGAAAGAGCTTCCAGACGTCATCGCAGTCGAAGTAGGGCCCGTAGTAGGAGTCGCAGTCCAGGTGAGATTCGAGGAAGTAACAAATCAAGAGAAGATGATCGCAGAAATCCACGGAGGCGAACTCCAGACAGAAGGTCTTCACCTTTAAGTAGCAGGTCAGGAATTGCAGCTGGGAAATTTGTGTTTGGAAAGTCTTAACCAAGTCACATCGGGTTATTGCAAATTGACAGTACTAACTTCAATTTTATCTTTTTATTTAATGTTCTGCATTAGAGACACATCCTTACGCAAGCGTAGTGCATCCCCAAGAAAGCGTAGTGCATCCCCAAGAAAGCGTAGTGCATCCCCAAGAAAGCAGAGTCTGTCCCCAATGAGGGTGAATCGATCCTCCAGAAGTGCATCTCCAAGAAAGTCAAGTTCAATGCCATGCTCGGAAGGTCCATCCCAGAGGGACTCACCATTACTAAGTGACAAGGAGAGGGCATCATCTCTACAGGGTAAAGGTGAATATGCCAGTGTAAGTAGGAGTCCATCAGCTGAACACCCTTCAAAAAGTCCATCACTGGATTCAGATGCAGAGGTATGAGTGTATTTATTATC
Organism: Ceratopteris richardii; assembly: GCA_020310875.1. Taxonomy (NCBI): domain Eukaryota; kingdom Viridiplantae; phylum Streptophyta; class Polypodiopsida; order Polypodiales; family Pteridaceae; genus Ceratopteris; species Ceratopteris richardii. The sequence goes on from CM035431.1 coordinate 108,738,044, forward strand.
CTTAAACTTTATGGCTGGTGGGCATACTGCTGTTACACAGGATCACTAATATGGAAAAGTGGTCATGCTTATTTGATATGACTGTTTGAGATCAATGTCACAGGGCCTAGAAATTCGTCTACCTTGACACTTTTAATGAGGAAATATTCAGTAAGTGTGAAGTTTGTGCTGGTGATCAAAGGCATGTGTCAGAAATTGCATGAGCTATCAGTTCACAAATGCCATGGCTGTAATATAACATTCTGCAAGTACTCTTAAAACAATGTGGAGTAATTTGCAAGTTACAAGATGAGATTCAGAGGATGTTTCAAGGGGTCACAATTTTTTATTGTTCATAACTTACTGTGCTGCCTCAACATATAGCAAATTGGTGGATTGCATGGTTTAGTATGTTCTACCTTCTCAAAACTTTTGTGCGTGTCATTTGAGTAGTAACTACCACCTGACTCAATGACATAAACAGATGCATGCAACTTCAGTGATGTTGGTTCTTCATCATAGGAAGAGTAAATCATGTACTCCCATGTTGGGTTCATGTCTCCTAGCAATCCACCCCTGTCACGTTTAGCTGTCGAGTTCTTGATTACAATGTCAATTTGCATCTTTAGATCACCAACTTATTGCATTACTTCCATAGGTGCTTTAGATACGGAGCCAATTTAGCTCATGGATATCCTCAAGTATTTTGTTTTTAATGGTGTATCATATTTGCACTCTCAATGCTCTTACTTCATAAACAACAGTAGTGGTTGATGGTATGGTCTTCTTTCTACTTGGGGTTTGTGGCTTTACGTCAGTCTTTTTCAAAGGACTTCAACTACAATTGCTCATCATGTACTAGGTTATTTAACAGTGGATTTGTAGAACATGAGTGTGTTTCACTTCGTGGATCTTCATTGAGTGTTGCACTAAATGTTAGGCTTTTACAAACCATCGTTCTGAATATAATTTTTAAGAAGCCACTAAATATGGATTTTCTAGATCAATCTCCATAATATGGTAGTTTGCTTCCTGAGTATGTTTAATGTTTTGATTGTGTAAACTCATAATTTATAATGTTGAGAGTTTTTTGATTAAAATTAATGATTTAGTGAAAGTTCGAACAGTAATGAATGCTTTTCGAATCACAGTTACTTTATATTACAAACGAGTATGTAAATTCTGCGGGGATATGTTTTAATGCTTAAACGTTTTAAATTATTTTGACGAACAAATACTACGTAAGATTATTGTCGACCATGATAACATTTTATCAAATAATTTTGATGCGCAATAAGAGGGTAAGAGAGATTGAAGTATAGAACAGCTTTTATGCAGTATGCTGGTTTTTCTGCTTTTGCGTGCAAAACTATGGATGCAATCTAAGGATATTTAATTGCTGTAACAATATATGTATATTCTTCAGTTCTGCGAAGTGTAATTTCTTTAATTTTATTTTTCCTTGGAATATAATATCGTATACTTACCGATTGAATTTTATCCGAGGTGCAAACTGCTCAGAACGTGCTCTAACTCAGTGAATTGTCATGCTTTAGATTGCCTAGTGATTCCCATTGTTCTACGTCAACACCTTTATGCCTCGGTGCATTTCCGCCCGAGTGTTATTCTCGCTCTTTGTCCCTTAAGTTTTTATTCAGATACTTTTCCGCCTGATAGTGTGCTTCTCTCTTTGTCCCTTTTTTAGTTTTTATTCAGACACTAGCAGATCCAACATGACGTAACTTTTTTACTCTCAAGGTCGTTTTGGTGTTATTTTAAGATGTAAATATACCAATCCATTTCTTCATCTTCTTCTTCGTTTTCCTTCTCTCTCTCTCTCGTCTTACACATGTTGTATTAGATCCAGCATGATGTAATATTTTAATTTCAAATCTCATTTTGCCCTTTAAAGACAAAAATGTATTGTATCGGTCAACTTCATTTTTGGCTCTACTTTCAAGTTAGATACACTTTGAGTCCAGGTATACACCTCACGTTTTTGAAAAACTCCATTTTAGATACTGTAGAAGGCTTCTTTGGTGCATACATTTTTGGATCAAGTTGTGTTCACACGACTATAAAAATTTAAAGATATTGCTCATGTTTTTGAGCAACAACTTGGTTAACAATAATATCAATGCTCAGAAAGGCTCAAAATGATTAATTGTTTGATTGAAAAAGGTTGTTGGAAGTACATCAAAGGCGGTCATATTTATCTCCTTTCGAGGTAGAGGGAGCTAAATAGTTTTGGAAATCTTTCAAAGAAATGAGTATGGAAATAGTAACAAAGTATGTTGAAAGTATTGCAAATCAAGTCGCTTGATCATGACTGTACATTGAATAAATAAAATAATAGAAGCACAAAAAAGGGACTTTTGCATGTATTATTTAAAATTATTCCAAAAACTATTCATGTTGCAACATATGTTGAACACTGCTTGCTATTTTTCCTACATCAAATGATAAGGCATGACATGTGGACTTAGGTGTTGTCACTTGATTAGTCATGTGGAATGATCACTAATCTACATGCTCTTGAGGAACATACATGAAACCCTATTGTACATTATTGAAATACGGAAATGTAAAGTGTATGGTGGATATCTTGCATGTTCCTAATGGCAACATGAACCTTAGTTTCGTGGAATAGTGAAGTGACTAGGAATTACAAGTTAGACTTAATTTGGATGGCTTGTATGTGGAAGAGTATAAGAAATATGGAAGATTTGTTGCATGAAGAAAGAAAGTGGGTAACTTGTTCACTTTGAATGTGGAATATATAAAATTGAAAGTAGCCATGTTTGCATAAGGTGTATGCATCATTACAATGATGAAAATATAGGCATCATTATAATGATAAAAAATTAGGCATCATTATAATGATAAAAATTGTTACAAAACAATTGGACATTCAAATCTATAAAGCCTAAAGTTGTAGGCCAAAAAACTTATTATCATGTAGCAACATCCAAAGTTCTAGGCATGCAAAAGGTATGCAAAGCATGTCATCTGGAAAGCATCCAAGATCATTATCTTCACATGACAAGCATGTTAGTGAGAATGTGCTAGAGAAAACACATATAGGTTTTGCGAAGTCTAGGAGACTGGGAGGTTGCAAGTTTTATGTTAGATTCATCAATTGATGATACATGAAAGTATCGACATACTTCATGAAAGAGAAAAGTGGATTATTTACTCATTTCCATAGTTTCAAATTCACAGAGGAGAAGTAAACAAGAAAAGATAAACATAAAGATAAGATGGGGATAGAGAACATTTCTCAAATGAATTTAACAACTTTTTAAGAAATATGTGGCTGAAAGCTACATCTATTTTAAGTGTAGATTGTACTTGAATGGTTGTTGTTAAACACAAGAATATAAATATTGCAAAAATAGCTAAAGCTCCAATGGTTGAGGAATATAAGCCTTATTGTTATTGGATTGAAGTGAGATATATTTCCACTTAGACTATGGACAAGACTTTGAATTTTCCTACAAGTTGGGTTACTTTTGATTACTTCATAGGGTAAAACCAAGATTTGTCACATGAAGGTAGTTGGATGTATTACATATGTGCATACACCAATGATGAGCTATAGTTAAAGCATGAAAAAAAAATTGGCAAGTGCAAATTGATGGGATGCTCCCTTGAGCAAGAGGAATGCAAATGTTACAACCATATCACACATCAAAGGTAAGTGGGATGTAGCATTTGTTGACATTGAAAGTTGATACAAAGATGGATTTACCTTGATGTGGAATTCATTCAAAAAATGATTTGAGAAAGTGTGAGTGCAAAATTATAAGTTTTTAGATAGTTCCAGTTTAAATACAAGGTGTGAAAGATGTTACACTTATGTGATCCTCGAGTAGCTTTGATGTGAATCTTTTCCTTATACATGGACACTTTTTACTCTAGTGCTGGCTAGAGGTCTTTTCCCCATGTTACCACATACATGATTCACTCATATGTGGTGGTACTTTGTACTTAGGGATATTATTCAGCTCTTACTTCAATTCAGTTCATCATCAATAGAGAGAGCTATTCCAACCATCACCTTCTCCGTGTGTCTTGCTGCGTTTGTGCTCCTTGTGTGTGCTTCTTGTGGGTCTCTTGCACTTTTACACACACCCAACAGTGGTATCAGAGCAGGTTCAGCTCCTTCTCAAGTTTCGGTTTTTCGCGTCGCGATGCGCGCACACTTTTAAGAGTGCAATTCGACTTCGGAGCATAGAACTGTGAATTTCAGCAGCCAAGAAACATTTTTGGGGTTTTACCCCCATTTCGAAGCCATTCGTGCAGTCAGAATCACCATCAGAGTGACAGTTTGTGAGCTGAGATTTCAGCATTCATTTCAGCTTTCGTCGAAGTGAACATTTTGTCACATTCTTATTCTTTTGTGAAATGGCGGACAACAATGACTTGTTTGGCATGCTTCAAGCTGAAGATAAGCTTGATGGGACCAACTATCCGATGTGGTCTTACATGATGAAGCATGTTCTTGTTGCCAAACAACTTTGGAACATAGTGGCAGATGTAGATCGAAGACCGGCAGGTTCTTCTACTTCACAGTCTATTGTCACAGATGGAGCTTCTTCTTCGAGTACAGTGGCTTCTCTTTCACCTACACAGGAGCAGCTTAGATGGGATGGAAAAGATGCTCAAGCTCATGCTTTAATTGCACTTTTTGTGAAGCGTCATATAGTTCCACACATTCGGTCATGTTCTACATCGAGACAGGCATGGGACACTCTTGCTTCTTTGTATGCCGTGCGTAATGAAGCACGTGTTGCATACTTGCGGAAGCAACTTGAGGATGTATATATGGCTGAAAATGAGTCGGTGGATGTGTATGTGACACGCATCAAGGACTTAAAAGAGCATTGGCAAACATAGATGAGATTATTCCAGATGCATCACTCATTTCTACATTGTTGAAAGAATTACCAGAATCTTTACAAAGCTTTGCTACTACACTCTGTTTGGTTGCAAAAGGAAATCCTAATATGTATGCATTTGATGAGGTTGTGTCTCTTGTTTTGCAAGAAGAGCAATCTAGAGTGAAGAAGAGTGGTTTGATTGAGGGAACACAAGCACTTGCTATCTCACAAAAGGGGAAAAGCAAGTATGGTTCAGCTTTGTGTTCATCAAAACCAAAGCCTCAAGCTTCCTCTTCCACTCATTCCTCTAATGATGGTGATTTGCAAAAGAAGAAGAGATGCAAATATTATCGAAAAGTTGGTCATACTATTGATGAGTGTAGAAAGCTTGCTAAACGCAATGAAAAGAAAAAGGAATCCGGCATGTCTATTGCTGAAAATTCAACAAATGTAAAGAATGATGAAGCTAACATGGCTCAAGATTTTTAGGCATGTGTTGTTACATGTCATTATGATGCTTCTTTGCATTCTAAATGTATGGTTGTGAGTGAGGTTGATTCGGATTGGTTCTTTAATAGTGGTGCTTCAAAGCACATAACATCATGCAAAAGATTTTTTGCCTCTTTGAAAGATGCACCTAAAGGAGGACATGTGTGTGGAAACAATGCCTCTTATCCTATCATTGGAATAGGAGAAATTGAGCTTACGGCTTCAAATGGAGGTGTGATTCTCTTGAAAAATGCATTGTATGTGCCCGGTATCAAGAAGTCTTAGTTTCAGTTATGTTGATCGCCAAAGCTGGACTTCATGTACACTTTGTTGATCATAAGTGTATGGTTCATGATTTCAGCAATGGCGATGTTATCGTGATGTCTGGTACATTATGTAATGGTTTGTATCACATGGATACATACAAGAGTGCTGCCTCGAATGCCTTGGTTGTTTATACTTCTTCCATGACTGAAATGGAGCTTTGGCATGCTCATTTTGGTCACTTGAACTTCAATAGTTTGCTTTACTTGCAAAAGAAGGACATGGTTATTGGTTTTCCTACACTTGAGTCCATTGAAAAGTTGCATGTGAAGGTTGCATTCTTGGAAAAATGCACCATGCTTCTTTTCCAAAAGATAGTCATACACACACTACAAGAAAATTGCAGCTTGTTCATAGTGATGTATGTGGTCCCGTCAAGACTCCATCTTTGGGAAGCATGTATGTTTTGTTACCTTCTTTTGATGATGCTACTTGCCATACATGGGTATATCCTATGAAAGCAAAGAATGAGGTATTTTCTTGCTTCAAAGCATTTTTAGCTATAGCTGAAATTTTTTCTTCACAAAGGCTTTTGACTATACGCACTGATCGTGGTGATGAATACATGTCACATGAGTTTAATGCTTTTCTTCGTGAAAGAGGTATTTCACACCAATGTATGGTGCCATATACACCTCAACAAAATGGTGTTGCCAAACATAAAAATAGAACACTTCTTGAAATGGCACGATGTATGGTTAAAGGAAAGCATCTTCCTGATAAGTTGCGGTCATGTGTGCAAATTATGTGTTGAATTGCTTCCCTACAAAAGCATTGAGAGTCATCACTCCTTATCAGGCTTAAGGGCTGAAAAATTCCAGCCAAATAGGGCTGAAAATGCAAAAATTTCTAGCCAAACATGGCTGAAAATCTTCAGCCAAAAGTTATCAAAACTGTTGGAAATTTCCAGCCACATATGGCTAGACATTTGCGACAAAATATGGCTGAAAATGAGCATGAAATTCAGCCCACGCATGATATAAATGTTGATGATGTATTACATAATGAACGCATGTCTATCAAGAGTGCAAAAAGTATGCCAAAGTGGCTGAAACAAACTTTGCAGGAAAGCAAATTGAGTGCACCTTTACTTGGTAGAATAAGATCAAGCTCTCACCATGCATCAAGTAATTTTGTGGACTATTCTCTTATTGCTACAGCATGTAATGAAGAGCCACTTTCTTTTGAGGATGCATGTGATGATCCACAATGGATGAGTGCTATGCAATCAGAAATGGATTCCATACATAGGAATGGTACTTGGGAGTTATGTGAATTGCCAAAAGGAAAGAATGCCATTGGTACAAAGTGGGTTTACAATATTAAGATAAAAATCTGATGGTAGCATTGATCGCTACAAAGCTAGATTGTTTGCCAAAGGATATGTGCAACAATATGGCATTGACTATGAGGAAACTTTTGCACCTACTTCACGCATGACTACCATTCGTACCGTGGTTGCATTGGCTACCCATCGAGGTTGGAAAGTGCATCAGTTGGACATAAAACTGCCTTCTTGAATGGTGATTTGCAAGAAGAGGTTTCTGTGAAGCAACCTCATGGATTTGCTATGAAAGGGAAAGAGCATATGGTTTGTCGCTTACATAAAGCCTTGTATGGTCTCAAGCAAGCTCCACGTGCATGGTATGACAAAATACATAAGCACTTGATTGCTCTTGGCTTCACATGTAGTCCGATTGAAAGCACACTCTATGTATGCAAAAATGGGGCTGATCTTATAGTGCTTGTTCTTAGGTCATGTGATGCAAAACTTGACATTCTTATGGCTGATTTGCAGCCTACTTTTGATGTCACTTATCTTGGTCTTTTGAGCTACTATCTTGGGATCCAGTTTGTATCCGTTGAGGGGGGGACTTGTTATGCATCAAGCAAAGTATGTTGAAAAACTACTTCAACATTTTGACTTTGAGGATTGCAAGCCAATTTCCACACTGGTTGAGATAGGATTCAGGTTCTCAGTTTAGGATTCCGGTGATGCATTTCACACTTCTCTTTATCAGCAAGCTGTGGGACGTCTTATATATGCATGCAACACAAGGCCGGATATACAGTATGCAGTTTCCCAGTTGAGTCGATTCATGCATAGCCCCGACACTAAGCATTGGCAAGCGGTGAAACGTGTGTTTAGATATCTTCGAGACACTTTGAGCTTAGGTCTCTTTTATGGCAGAGATATTCAGCCATGCTTGCATGCTTTTACAGATAGTGATTGGGCTGGTTGTTATGACACTCGCGTGTCCACTAGTGGTAATTGCTTTTTCCTTGGAGACTCATGCATATATTGGTTGAGTAAGAAGCAACCTACAGTGGTGAAATGGAGTTGTGAAGCTAAGTACATGGCAGTTTTCCCAGCTACAGTGGAGTGTATATGGCTCAGATGCCTATTGATGGATCTTTGCATGGAGATTGATGCTACTATGCATATTCTCACTGATAGTCAGAGTGCTTTGGCTGTTGCACGAAACCCAATGTTTCATGCACGGACCAAACATATTGAGGTGCATTATCACTATGTGAGAGAGCGCCTTCATGGAGATCTTGATTTGGTATATGTGCGTACACAAGATAATGTGGCAAACATATTCACCAAAGCTCTTCCATGGGAAAAGTTTGAAGCTTTTCGCAAAGCTTTAGGCCTATTACCTTGTGGGGGCTAATCTGTCACTCCCTGTATGTGTTCATATCATTCACTCCAGGGGGGTTTGTTACACTTATGTGATCCTCGAGTAGCTTTGATATGAACCTTTTCCCTATACATGGGCACTTTTTACTCTAGTGTTGGCTAGAGGTTTTTTCCCCATGTTACCACATACATGATTCACTCATATGTGGTGGTACTTTGTACTTAGGGATATTATTCAACTCTTACTTCAGTTCAGTTTATCGTCAATAGAGAGAGCTATTCCAGCCATCGTCTTCTCTGTGTGTCTTGCTGCATTTGTGCTTCTTGTGTGTGCTTCTTGTGGGTCTCTCACACTTCTACACATACCCAACAAAAGATTACATGGAAAATTCAATCTTTTATTTACTAAACCTATCAACTATTGTCCAAGTCATATCATTATGTGATGAAGTGATGGGAAGACCTGCGATAAAATCCATAGAAATCTGTTCGTATGGTTCGTTCAGAATGGGAAGTGGCATTAATAATCCAAATGGTTTACATGATGATGTTTTACACACTAACATACAATGCATTGAGAAACATAATGTGCAATATCTTTTTCCATGTGTGGCCAAAAGAAGAAATCTTTGCAGGAAGAAATGGTGCTTTGTATGCCTCTATGACCCATGTAAGATGGTTCATGCATTTCTTTGATGACAAAATCTTTAAAACCTTGAGTTATGCATAATCTATGTTGAAAATAAAGAAAACCATTATGAAATGTATAATGTTCATCAGATAAAGATGCACCACTGTTGAAGTCATGCCATGCATGTGAGAAATACAAATCAGATGCATAAGTGGAAACCATTTCTTGAAAAGAATGAATTTGGATGTCAGAAATATTACGCAAGACAACAGAATGTGAAAGAAATCGGTTAAGAGCATCAGCTACAACATTAGCTTTATCAGGCTAATATTGGATCATGGGTTGGAAATTTTGAATGAATGATGCCCATTTAAGATGCAGATAAGAGATTAAGCGCTGATTTATTAAATGCTTAATAGCTTGTTGATCGGTTTGATTAAGACCTCAGAGCCCATAAGATAGTGTTTCCAAATTCGCAAAGCATGCACAACCGCTAACAATTCTTTATCATAGTACTATAATTATTTTATGAGGTCTTAAGCTTCCTACTCTCAAATGCAATGGGATGATCATTTTGCATTAAAACAACAATTATCCTTGAACCACTAGCATCAGTAAGAACATGAAAGGGTTGTGAACAATTAGGTAATTGTAAAACAAGTGCATGTGAAAGTGCATGTTTGAGTTTTTCAAAGGATTGTTGTTGGGTAAGTCTCCATGTAAATTTTATTTTATTTTTCAATAACAAGGTAAGGGGCAATGCTAAATAAGAAAAAATTCGAACAAACTTCCTATAAAAACTAGCCAACCCAAGAAAAGAACGAACATCAGTGATTGATTGTGGTGTAGGTCATTCTACTATAAATTTAATATTTTTTGGATCCACATGCACACCTTCACTTGAAATAATATGTCCTAGATATTCTAGCTTATGTTGAAAGAAGTAACTCTTTTCAAGATTAGCGTAAAGCGTGCTCTCTCATAGTAAATGAAAAACTGTTTTAAGATGCTTCTCATGCTCACTATCATTCTTACTGTAAGCAAGTATATCGTCGAAAAATACAAGAACAGAAGCTTGGTAATCAAGAAAAATGTTATTCATCATTCGTGCAAATGTAGTCAAGGCATTAGTAAGTACGAAGGGCATTACCATAAATTTATAATGGCTTGTTTGAGTTCTAAATGTAGTCTTAAAAATATCACTTTGTGTCATACGAATTTGATGGTATCCCGATTTTAGATCAATTTTACTAAAGATACAAGCTCCTTGTAATTTATCTAAAAGATAATCTATTCTAGGAATAGGGTATCTATTCTTTATTGTGATATTGTTAAGGGCTCTATAATCAATGCATACTCAATAATTTTTATTCATCTTCTCTACTAAGAGAATTGGTGCTCCAAATGGGGAAGAACTAGGCCTTATAAGTCCTTTCTCTAGTAGGTCTTTTACTTGGTTTTCTATTTCCTTTTGATGTAGTGGGCCATGTCTATAAGGTGCTTTATGAGGAGGAGAACTACCAGGGACTAAGTCTATGCTATGGTCAAAGGTTTATGTGCATCAAGAAGTGTATGAGTATAATCATTGATGACATTGACAAAAAAAATGCATGAATTGAATCCTTTCCTAAATGCATAGTTTACTTGAGTATGAATAATCAATGGAAATGGCTGGAAATCATGCTGTGCAGACAAAGTAATGATTTGCCCTTTAAATTCAAAGTTAAAGGTATGTATATGGTAGTTAATGTGTGGGCTATAATGATGACGAAAAGGCATATCTAGTATAACATCGTAAGATTGCAACGGTGCAATAAAAAATGTTCGTGAATCAACATATGGGCCTATGTTAATCGTAACATCTTGCATTTCTCGTGTTACATTATAACGATTACCTTGAAATGTAGCTTTTACTTTATACAAGGAAGGAAATGTTTTAAATTTAAGTTCTTGTACTAATAAATGTGAAATGAAGTCATGTGAACTACCATCATCATGTAAAATTTTAACGAGTTTGTTGTTTATAGTACCCTGCATGCAAAGTAGATAATAAAGAGAGAGATATCATTACCCAAGGTACTTAAGTCCTTCTCCAATGATTCTTCTATCCAAAGAGAAGGAATTTCTTCATTATGGGCCTCCAGGTTATGTAATTGAGCTGCAGTTGGTTTCATGTTAAGAGGTCGCAATCGGCACTTTGTTTTTGTATGTCCAGGTTTGCCACAATTCCAACAGGTGAGTCATGGTCGCTTCTTTTGGGCATCCATCACTGAAGTTTATAGGGTAGGTGATTTGGTAGGTTGGAGAGATGAAGCAACAGGTGCAGTTGAGTAATTGGATTGCGGTGGACGAGGAAAACTAGGGTAAGATGGGGCATTAAAATTACGTTTCATGGGAAGATTTGGTTTAACAAAAGGTGGTCGTTGACGTGGTTGTTGTAGACAGAGTGACTTGGTTATGGACTGGAATTATTTCTCTATATCACAGGCGAAAGATATAGCCTCGTTGAGGGTTGTAGGACGTAGGGTGTGAAGCTTACCTTGGATTCCCACCTCCAAACCATCTTCGTATTTTTGCTGCAAGCTATCCTTTGGTACATCTTCAAGCATTCGAACCAATAGTAAATTTTGCTAGAATCGCTCCGTGTAGGTAGTAACTGTATCACCCTCCTTCCATGTAAGGGTCTTCCATGCATGTCGAACATGTAAATGGTATCGAGGAGGAAGAAAAAAGTCCTTCCCTTTATCTTGGAAAGCCTTCCACATTGTTGGATGCTCGGTACTATGCCGTAGGACATTCCACCAGAGTTGAGCTTTTCCTACTAAATAGTTAGTGGCAAATTTGACTTTTTCACTTTTAGCATATGTTTCATCAGTATAAAAATAATCAAAGTGTGAAAGCCATGAAAGGATTAAAAGGCCATCCTTACGACCATCAAAACGTAAAAACAGATAATTCTTAATGGCAATCTTGGAATGCGTGCCATTCGATTGGGCACAAACAATAGCTTTGACCACCCTCGTAAGGTTGTCTTCATTAGTTTGCATCTTTTCGAGTATTTCATCATGTTGTCGGATCTCGTTCTAAGCGCCTCATAGTTCGTGCTGCAGGAGCTCAAGTTGTTGCTTGAGTGTTACCTCCGGTAGAGGTGATTTGTGAAATCCTCCATGTTGTTCATAGGGTCCATGAGGATGTAGAGAATAAAACCCTCTTGCTAGATATGTAAAACAATTTTTGAGATTGTTTTAGCTAAAATGTAAAAGGAAGGGTTGTTCTTAGGAATTGAAAAAGTAAGAAAGAGATGAAAGTTGTGTTAAATATAAGAAAAGAGAAGTAGAGTGACAACACAAAGAGATAGTGTAGTGGTAAAACACTTCCCTTGTGTGGGTGAGGTTGTGGGTTCAAATCCTCCCACCTTGGTGAATATTAAAACTCCTTATTGCCACTCATAAATTAAAATTGGTTCACGCGTAGCCAACAATCGCCAAGGGAGCCTTGGGTGCCAAAGTAATGCCTTAGTTATGCCTTAGTCGACACCTTGGAGTAAACGTAGGTTCTAGTTCTAGAACTGGAACAGAAACCAGAAACTGGAACTGGAAATGGAAACGTAAATGGAAACGAAAACGGAAACAGGAATTAGAATCGGAATCGGATTCGGAGTCAGAATCGGAATCGAAATCAGAATCGGATTGCGAACAGGGAACAGTGAAACAGAGATCAATTTGCTAAAACGAACAGAAAGAGATCCTTCTGTAGTGACGGGTGCAAGGCTCTGATACCACTCTTATTAGGATCTTGCTTACACGCACACAGAGGTTACGAATGCAAAAAACACACAGAAAAATAGAGACGCCAAGAGACGAGACCGAATGCAGTATTGGGTGCAATCTCCCCCCATGCACTCTGTTTCGACAGTCCATAGAGTGCATGTATTTATAGGAATTTTTGATTACGTCGAAAAGATTGGTTACATGAGAGCGTCTTCGAAAAGCATGCATGAAAGTAAAAGTTGGCGACTTTTGTAGAAAGCCTTTGCTTTTAATATCAAAAATTGCAGTCTACAATGACTCTTATTCTAACCACTACTTTTCTAACTATTTCTAACAATAGAACCTTCTACGTGGGTTTATTTGCAAACTAAATTATAAATCGGATTTATTGATGTCCGCCCTAAAGTCGGATTATTGATGTCCGCCCTTTCACGCTATCACACCCTCACAAACCTTCAGCTGCTATATCAAAAACACCAAAACACATTAATACATTAATAAATTAACACTCCAAAAATGCATTGTTCAACATATTCCATAATTTATAACAACATAAGCATCTTCACTTAACTATGACTCCATGTGGAATTTCACTCAACACCCCATAGTCTCTAGTACTAAGAGACTCTCTTTTAAGGTTCTTATCTACACTAATGATAGAGTGAACTTACTCACTCTTTATGCTCCTTTCATATGTGCCCTTTAGTCTCTACAAAATAATATATTAGACTGTAATGAAGATTAATATTCTCTCCGATGGAAATGAATAGGATTATCTCGCATCATATAAAGATAAACTTTTGGATATCAAATAATATACCTCTACTTAATAAGTGTGTATGATAATTCTTTAAAATTAGCATACCATGGATAACATTGCAAAGATGCATAGGAGTGGATATGCATGTTTTTCCTTTCTTTTCTTAAATGAAGATGTATAAGTTTTTCACGAATACCTAAATAAAAAGAATTTAAACATTCCTACAACTCATCTTCATAACCATGCATATGCACTAAGCTATGCATCATGCAACCCAATCAAATAAGAGGAAACAAGAAATGAAGAGTAAAGGAGTCTTCCCTATGATGTACATTATTAATGCCAAAAATTCTAGAATAACTTTATCCACCCTCCTACACCTATATAGGGAGAAATTCAGATAAAGGTCTTTAATCTTGCCAAGCTCAAGGCGTCACAACCTCCAAGTAAGAAATTTTGAGATCAAGTTCCTTTTTTGTCTAGACCAATACCAGAGGATGTATCTTTTAAAATACACTCCACATCATGATGGAAGCTTCTAGAATATATCCCCTATCATGATTGAAGCTTCTAGAATATACACCATATCATCACCTACATTATTAATGCCAACATTTCTAGAATAACTTTATCCATCCTCCAACACCTATATAGGAAGAAACTCAGATAACGGTCTTTAATCTTGCCAAGCTCAAGGCATCACAACCTCCAAGAAAGAATTTTCGAGATCAAGTTCCTTTTCTTGTCTAGATTGTACTTCTAGTTTTGTCTATTCTATTTTCTATTCTTTTTGTCTTCTCATCTTGTAATCTTGTAGTATAAGATCTCGTGTAGTCTTTTCTTGTATCTGTTCATCCACATCAAGGGAGGTTTTGTAGTTCCAATTTTGTGTTTTATATCTATGGTCTCTAGCTGTGGGATTAGATATTGCTTGTCTTGTCTTGTAGCCAATACCTATGGTCCCATATTGTGGGAACTCGAGATCCCTTATAGCTTGTTCATCTCCATATTCGATACCAATAGTCTTGAGTTGTGGGCTTCCAATGATATTTACATATTATCATATTGTATTCCCCTATGCAATAGTCTTGAGTTGTGGGCTTCCAATGATACTTAAATATTATCATAGTGGATTATCTTGTAATGATAATCCATTGTAGTAATCTTATCTAGTATGGTCTTGATGAACACAACCTAGTTGTCCCTTGATACCATGTGCAAGAAGATTGTGGGAAGATTGATTTATTTGAAAACTAAAAGACCAAGTTTGAGCCATGTCTATAGACTTGAGACTCAATTTATGTGGCTACCTAGAAATCCACATTTGAATGCATTGAAACATGGATTGAGTTATGTGAATGTAACATTGAATTATGCTTTATCTTATGTTTTGTTTGTCTTTTATGAAAACAAACAAGTAAGTTGATGTTATCTTTATTAAAGCACTTGGAGTGAAGTAGATAAATAAATTGTGAACGATGTTGAGAGTATTATGGATATTATTTCACTTAAGGGGGATCTTTGAGATTTCAACCTCAACATGATGCATTTGGATAATATTTTGTTATAACTACTCTTCTATTGTTGGCATGTGATGGATATAAAGATATGCTCCAAAATTTCATTGCACTTCATTGACATATCTTATCTCTTGAAAGCGATGCCACACTTACTTCAGTAGCTCACTTATTACTTGTGGTTGGAGTTTCTTCATGTACTTTCCTCCATATTGGAATATCCTGTTATGTTGTATGTGGTCATTCTATATCATTATCTTTTGAAGGAGAAAAAGGAGAGGAGGAGGAGGACATGAAGAAGAAGATTTTTCTTGACTTGATTTTTGGGTGCTCCTCCTTGCATATGAATTTATATGATTGTAAGGGCTCTATCTATCTTCTCTTATTTGTATCAATCCTAGTCTCTATCATCTGCATATGAATTTATATGCTTGTAAGGGCTCTATCTATCTTCTCTTATTTGTCTCAATCCTAGTCTCTATCAATAGTTCAAATTAATTAAGTTAAGTTTATAAAAAGTAGTGATTTGAATTGAGTAAATTATTTACTTGATCTAAGGTTTGCTTAGTTTGACTTGTTGTTCTAAGTTTGTTCCCCTTAGATTTTACAATTTTTCTTCACCAAACCTATCTAGTTTAAGCACATTTTGATTCTTAAATGAAATTGACTTGATCTTATCAACATATGAAGTGGAAATTATGACCACAAGAGCAATTAAATCATGCAGGAAGTCTAATGTAGATCACTTGAGATTATGTATGTGAAGATTTTTGAGGCCCATTAGGAGTCTACTAAGCCTTCTATGGAGATGTGGATCTTCATAGATAACCATCCATTGAATTAGTAGTGCATACTCTACATGATTTAATATTAAATTGCTAAATTTCTTGGATACAAGGGGTGCATGGCTCTTGGACTTAGACGTCTGCGGAAGCACCCGAACATCACAAGGAAGAAGACAAAGTTTGGAGCACAACACACAATACTGAATGTATTACCACTAGAATGTATAGAGATAAGTAACCCCTTATGGCTATAGGCATATATACAAGCCGGGGGAAAAAACCTCCTAAAGGGGGAAAAAAGTGCCTCGACGGTTTTAGTGTGTTCACACACATCTTTACCTAAATAATATCAACAAATTCCCCCTAGGAGTGATGCGATGAACAAGGAGCTAGCGCTCATGTATAAGGAAGTGCCAAGCTATGTGGAATCAATCCACAAAAGGAAGTAAGCCCAAAGCTTTGCAAAAAGCTTTAAACTTCTCCTAGGTAGAGCCTTCGTGAAAAGGTCTGCAATGTTCTCCTGTGTGGGCACATATGCCAAGCTGATCTCTCTAGCAGAGAACCTCTCCCTGACATAATGATAATGCACCTCAATGTGCTTAGTATGAGCATGGAACACATGGTTTCTTGCAATTACCAATGCACTCTGACTGTTAATGAAGATGGTGGTGGCAGAAGACTAACTAACACCCAAATCAACACACACTCAACAATCGCTGTGAAAGCCACCCTATACTCAGCCTAACAACTGGAAGTGACCACAATAGGCTGCTTCTTGCTCAACCAAGATATGCATGAGCTAGCAAGCATGAAGAAAAAACCACTAGTGGACATATGAGTGTCATAGCAACAAGCCCAGTCACAGTCAAAAAAAGCATGTCAATCTGGCGATAATGATCCCCCCTTGGTATAAAACAACCCAAGTAGCCGGGTACCACTCAAGTAGCGAAAGATGCACTTAACCGCCTGCCAATGCTTGACACCTGGGCAATGCATAAACTTGCTCATTTGTGAGACAACAAACTGAATATCTAGCCGAGTAATGCATAAGTAAATCAAGCATCCAACATCGTGTTGATAGAGCACAACATCAAATGCATCTCCAATATCATGAAGACTCAATCGTAAACCTGTCTCCATAGGAGTGGCAATAGCTTTACAGTCTTCAAGGCCAAAACACTGCAATAATGTGTCAATATATTTCATTTGACACAAATCCATTCCACCATCAATGTGCATAAACTAAATGCCCAAATAATGATTCAAATGCCTCAAATCAGACATCTCAAATGAGGCATGCAAATCAGCCTTGAAATCAACAAGATGCTCATGAGGACTAGTGAGCAACATGTCATCAACATAAACAACAATGATCAGAAGCACATCATTAGAACGCTTAACATATAAGGTGCTTTAAGTTGAACTGTTCTCAAAATCATGTGCAATCAGATAAGCATGTATCTTTTCATATCAAGCATGTGGTGCTTGCTTTAAACCATAGAATGCCTTCTTTAACCTACACACCTCGTTTTCATGCCCTTTTTGCACAAAGCCATGGGGCTAAAAAACAAACATTCCTTTATGCAAGTCACCATTTAGAAATGCTGTTTTAATGTCCAACTGATGTACATTCCAACCATGATGACTGCAAGTGCACAAATGCTACAAACAGTAGTCATTCACCAAATAGGAGCAAAGGTTTCATCAAAATCAATGCCTCTTTCTTGTGGATAGCCCTTTGCAACAAGCCTAGCATTATACCTGTCAACTGTTCCACCAAGTTTATGCTTCAACTTGTATACCCACTTAGTGCCAATGGCCCTCTTTCAAGGAGGCAAGTCACATAAAGTATAGGTACCATTTTTCATGATACCATCATATTCAGATTGCATTGCAGTCACCAATGTTCATAATTTTGTGTTTCATCAAACAAAACAGGCTCAGTCTCATAAGAGAGACTAGAGGCAGCCATATCATAGAAATCTAATGCAAAATAGGCACTATGAGAGCCTCAACGAGTATGGTATGATAGAGATGCATCTAATCTTCTATCATGCAAAGTCTACACTAGCCATTTTGGCATAGTTTTTGCCTCCTCAATATCAACTCGCTCATCAAAAAGTGCATCATGCAAATCTGCATCAGAAATGGAATGATCTGCATCATCACATGGAACCTACAATGGCTAAGAAGTTGCCTCACTAGGACCAACACTAGACAGTCCACCTATAAAAAGAGGTAGCAAAGCATCATACAACGCAGATGAGCAACAGATGGCTTGTGACCATGCCAAGCCTCATATGGAGTGATAGACTGCACTGCTTTAGTGAGACACTTGTTAGGTACATATGCTGCACACATGATAGCCTCAAGCAAGAAACTATGTGGTAAAGCCTGCCTCTTGACCATACACCTCGCCATCTCCATGAAACACCTGCTCTTCCATTCAACAACTCAATTCTGTTGAGGTGTATATGGCAGTGTACACTGATGTTTTATCCCACGTTCAACCATAAATGCATTAAAGTCAGAAGACATATATTCCCCCACTCGATCAGAACGGAGGGTGCCCATTTTACATGCTGACAAATTTTCAGTAAAAACCAAAATTTTTTTGAAGCACATGAACACTTCAGACTTTTGTTTCAATGGATATACCCATGCATGCCTAGAAAAATCATCAATCAAAGTCACAAAGTAAAGATAGTTTCCAAAAGAGGGTGTCTGCATAGGACCATAGACATCACTGTGAAGAAGCTGCAATTTCTGAGTAGCTCGAACTGAACCATCTTTTGGAAAGGAGGAACACTGCATTTTGCCCAAAATACAGCCTTTATAGACATGTTTTATGGGTGCCTCAAGTATGGGCAAAGAGGACACCATTTTCGATTTCTGTAGGCGTAGAAAACTAGCAAAATTTAGATGACCAAAGCATGCATGCCAAAGCTTTGCATCTGACATAGCCTGAGAATCATGTACTACACATGCTGAATCATTCATAGATTTTTCATTGTCTATGAGCTCATACAATCTACGACATAAAATGCCAGAAGCAATAACCATGTCGCCATTTGGTAGATCATAAATTGTACATCTGTCATCAACAAATTTCACAACCAAGCCAATCTTGGCTAATGCAAAAAGCAATAATAGATTTTTCTTGATCCCTGGCATAAATAAAGCATTCGACAAAGTGAAAGAACTACCATCTGCAGTAGTCAAAATGATCTTACCAACCCCCATGATAGTATAAGAGGAGTTGTTGGCACATGTGACAATATTTCCTATAGGGGCAGGCTGGAGTGAAGTGAAGAAACTACGCTGTGAGGTAATATGTTTGGTTGCCCCACTATCAAAGTAACAAAAATATGAGTCTACTGGAGAGATACGCTGTTCAAAAGAAGATGGGTTAAAACTGCAAACAGTAGTAAACACCTATTCTTCCTTCTGCACAAGATTAGCAGACTCTATTTTTTGTGTAGAGGCCTCTGTAACAACCATTCTAGCCTCTTTTTTCTTTGCCTCTTTTGCAGCGAGTTTTGGACATTTCTTTATGACATGGTCTTTCCCTTTACAGTACTTACAAAGGAATTTCTACTTTTCTGATTTCTTCTCTTCTTTGTCTTCCTTCTTCGAATGTGCAACATTTGAAGATTTCTGCTTACTAGTAGATGAGCTCCATTTACTTTTTCCCTTCTGACTAGCCAGGAAAGCTTGGACTGCAACATGCATAATGGACCTCTTCTGCCTAGACTGATCTTCCTCCAACAAGATAGAGACTAACTGCTCAAATGATAAGGCATTTGGATTCCCTTTCATCATCAAATGAAGAGTAGAAGTAAAACGCTGATATGAATTAGGAAGCCCATTCAAAATGGTTTGCACAAGTGAGCTATGTGGTATAAATTCATTAGTAGAAACCAATTTTTCCTTCAAATCTTTGCTCTTTGTTAGAAAACTGTCCATAGAATCACCTTCATTCATATGCTCACTCTCCAACTATTTTTGGATGTAAGCAACACGAGCCTCATTCCTAGCCTGGTACAACTGTGGTAAGTGTATCCCAAGAATCCTTAGCCATTCTACAAGAAGGAATGTGAATGGGTGTGGAAACTGGCTTGCAATCCTCAAAGTTAAAACGTTGAAGTAGTTTTTCAACATACTTTGCTTGATGCATAACAATTCCCCCCTCAATGGATACAAACTAGATGCCAAGATAGTAGCTCAAAAGACCAAGATAAGTGACATCAAAAGTATGTTGCAAATCAGCCATAAGAATGTCAAGTTTTGCATCACATGACCCAGTCAAGAGAATGTCATCCACATAAAGAACAAGCACTATAAGGTTAGTGCAATTTTTTCATACATAGAGTGTGCTTTCAATTGGTATAAGCCAATTTGCCACAAGACTTGTAGGCCAGGGCTCAAGACAAATAATGGAAAATGAATGAGAACTCACCACCACCTTTCAAAGAACTAGACCCTTGGGAAAATCAACCTATGCAAAATTTAGAGGAAGCATATGAAGAAGTTTCCATTTTAGATAGAAAGAGGGAAGAATCGTACAACATTTTCACGTTATCAGATTATATGGGAGAATAGGAGAGAAGGTCTATAGTATTCCATGCTCCCACGATCCACGACAAGGACAAAAGGTCTCAAGATAAGACATCACACAATTTAGCAGAACTCAAGAAAACTAAAATACAATGCTTATTGATAATAGAAGAATTACTACGAGCCAAGCCACAATTGTGGAAGCAACTAGCCGGACACTTGAGATTAGAAACTGGAGAACCTACGAAGGAGAAGAAAGAAGCTAAACCTCCATCAACCATTCAAATCCCAATCGATAAAGTTGGAGAATTTAGTGAGGGAGATGAAGATAACACGTGCCTACCCATCACGATATATGACAAAAGCCATCCTAGACATCGGAGCTGGTGTAGGCGTAGCCACAAAAGAGATTTGGGAAAAATGGAGAAAACATGCCCTATGACTAATGTGCATGAAACTTCAACTAGCAGATGGTCATGTGGAAAGACCATTAGGAATACTGGAAAAAATTAAGGTGACCACCTGCCGAGTAGAGTTTGAACATACTCTAGCTATATGTTGATTTGGAAACACCAATAATTATGAAATGATTTTAGGATGACCATTCATGACACAAGTCAGAGTCGTGCAAGATTGAGGAAGAGATGCATTGTATTTACAACACCAAGGGACAAATACAAAGATAATTTACACACCTTTTCAATGGAACCTGGTTCATCGAGAAGATAATGATTTGTCCATTCATAGCATAGGATCAAGTGACCAATCATGGATGAATGAAGATGTTCAGCTATGGATGTGTAAAGAGTCCAAAAGAGAAGAAAACAAAACTCAATTATGGCCAATAGGGCATTATAATTATCGACCCATAAACAACCCAACATACATGCCTCAAATTTTCCCAGGTGAAGCATTTGAACCATACGGATGGATGGAAATATTAGTCACACTAGACGTGTGTGTAAATGAGGAAGTAATAACCATGGATGAGTGTGGTGATGAAGAAGGTTATGATGTAAATCTTTACGTGGTAATCCTTCAAGAAATGGAAGGGGAGAATTGCTAGAAAAGGAATGGAGGGAGCATTTGAAAGCATAGAGATGCAAATAGAATTTGATTCAGAGGAATGATATTTGGAAGTGATTGAGATTTGGTAGAGCAACCACTAGATCTCTTCGAAGTACTAGAACATTTTAAAAGATACTAAGAAGAAGAACAAAAAATAGCTATTCAAATGCCCAAAAGGGAAGCCAAAGTAGGAGAAGCTTAAGATAATAAGGAACAAACCAAGAAAGTGCTAGTAGCCGTGGAGAAAGAAGAGTAGAGATGTACCTACATTGGAAAAGATGTGTCTCTATAAGAAGAACAAGAATTGATAGAACTAATCAGGGAATACTGGGATGTATTTGCATGGACCTACAAAGACCTCATGGGAGTAGATCCATCCATCTGCTCCCATAGAATCCCAATGACACTTGAAGAAAAACCTTTGAAGCAATGCCCATACACATACAATGATGTTTATTTGGCAAATATTAAAGAGGAAATCGACAAACTATTAGCAGCAGGCTTCATTTATGAGATAGAGCACACAGAATGGGTATCACCTTTGGTTGTAGTACCCAAGAAGAACGGAAAACTAAGAGTTTGTATTAACTTAAAGAGAGTGAATGCAACTACTATCCATGATATTTACCCATTACCAATCACCGACCATCTCGTGAAAGTGTTGCAAGCAAGGAAGTATATAGCTTCCTCAATGGATTCTTTGGGTATAACCAAGTAGCCATTGCTATGGAGGACCAACAAAAGACAACTTTCACAATTGAGTGGGGAATATATTCTTTTAGAGTGATGCCATTTGGGCTCATCAATGCCCCTGCAAATTTCCAAAGACTGATGTGTCATGTATTCAAGGAAGTTTTAAGGAAGAGCATGGAAGTATATGTAGATGATTTGTGCACCTACCCCAGTCACAAAAGTGAACACATTCCAGAACTACAGAGGATATTTGAAAAATATCGACAATATCAAGTATGCTTGAACCTAGAAAAGTGCGTCTTTATGGTAAGGCAAGGAAAGATCTTGGGATACATTGTATCAAGGAATGGAATTTCCACGGATGAGGATAAGATTAAAGTAATCTTAGAATTTCCTAGACCTAAAAATGCGAAGGAAGTACAACCTTTATGGGTCATTGTGGGTACTATCCGTGATTTATCTACATTTACGCTATAATCACTAAGCCTCTATATGGGTTTTTGACTCAATTCACTTGGACTGAAGATTGTGAAAAGGCATTTAACAAATTGAAACAATGATTAAGTTCAACACCTATCTTGAAGGTACCCAATTGAAAAAAACCATTCCATATCCATGTGGATGCATCAAATTATGCAATAGGATGCATACTAGCTCAACAGCAGACGAAGGAAAATTAGATCATCCTATTGCATATGGCAATAGAGAGTTAAACCAAGCAGAGATAAACTATACCACTATGGAAAGAGAGAGCCTAGCAATGGTGTATGCAGTCAAGAAATTTTGACATTACCTCCTAGCCAACAAATTCAAGTTCTTTATTGATCATCAAGCATTATTGTATCTAGTCAATAAGCCCTCTAGTACAGGAAGGCTAGTGAGATGGTTCCTATTGCTGATGGAATTTGATTTTGAAGTAGTAGTAAAAAAAGGAAATACCCATGTAAGATGAGATCATCTATCTCAGATGACACACGGAGAACCACCCAATGGAGTGGTTGATGATCTACCAGATACGTACCTATTCAATTTAGAAGTGTGTCCAAAATGGGCGAAAAAGTTAATACCAATCCTCACGCATGGACCACACCACAGGATCACCAAAGCTACCAGTAAAGAATTCTTGCAATCACATAATTTACATATTGTAGGAGGAAGTTTGTACTACAAAGAACCAAATGGCATATTATCGAGATGTGTCGAAGAAGCTAAACAAAAAAATTTAATTGAGCAAGCTCATGTGAATGGATGGAAAATTCATAAAGGAGTTCACGGAACATTAATAGAATTGAAAAGATTGGGAGTATACTAGCCAAACATCCAAAAGACATACATGAACACATTAACAGTTGCCAAGAATGCCAGGAGAATACTCCAGAGGACTGTGCATCTTTACAATTCTCTCCAATAGCTCCAACTTGGAGTAAGGCATTGGTAAAATCCTTGAAAACACATGAGCATGAGGAAGGAGATAATCTAGCAAGGAAGCGAACCCTAGAAGAAATGAGCAAGGACTACATCATAATGGGAAATCAATTATTTAGAAGAGGAAAGGACAATCAACTATGGCTATGTGTCCATGAAGGAGAATATTTACCCATTTTAGAGATGTCACATGCAAATGCCATGGGAGGACATTTTTCAGCTGAAAGAAATGTAAAAATGGATCTCTTTGCAGGCTTGTGGTGGACTCTACACATGGATGCGGACATGTATGTATGAAGTTGCAAAACATGCCAACGGACCAAGTATCCTATAAAAAGAGATGATATGCCTTTAAGACTCATGATCTGTGCAAGAGCTTTTTTAAAATGGGGCATTGATTTCATAGGACCTATAAATCCTCCACCCAAGGGATCACATGCTGAATATATAATAGTGGCCACAGATTATCTAACAAAATGGGTAGAAGCGAAAGCAACGAGGAAAAATGATGCGAAAACTACCGCCAAATTTCTCTTTGAATATTTCTTTACTCGCTTTGGATTACCAATAGAGATGGTGAGTGATAGGGGAACACATTTCATCAATGAAGTAATAGTGATGAAGGTATTCCTTGTGATTCACAAAAAATCATCCCCTTACCGCCCTCAAGCTAATGGTCAGGTGGAAAGTTCCAATAAAGTATTGTGCACAGTGTTGACCAAAATAGTCAACAATGGAAGGTCGAATTGGGACAAAAAATTGTATCATGCAGTTAGGGCCTTCTGTGTGGCTTACAAGATGGCTATTGGAACCACTCCATTTAATTTAGTATATGGAAAGAATGCAATCTTACCCATTGACTTTTTAGTGCCCACCTTGCATATAGCACAACAGTATGATTGGATAGGCCGTGAACTATCCTGACAATTGGAGAAAATTGAAAAGCTGCATGAAACAAGATTACAAGCTGTAGGAAGAATTTATGCGGCTAAAAGGAGACAAAAAACCTATTATGACACACATATCAAAGATAAGGGCTTAAAGGAAGGAGATTTGGTATTAATGTACACGTTGAAACAGCATGCAAAGAAATTGCAGTAGTGAGGATATTGACCATTATTGATAAATGTAATATCAACAAGCAGAGCAGTAAACTTAGCTACCCTAGATGGTACTCCCCAACTACATAAGTGGTTGTAAAGTTAAGAGGTATATGGAACCCCTAATGGACAAAATGTTAGCACGACTTGTGGGAGTTCAAAATCGGAAGAAGGAAGAAAAAAGGATTAGATTAGAGAAGAAGCTCAAATGGAAGCTTTGGAATGAATCAAGAAACGAAAAGAGTGGATGAGACAAAGAGACAAAAGATATGCACAGGGAGAGGAACCGATACCCATGGCAAACTACCAAGTAGGTAATACAAACAATGCAAGCAATATTATTTCCCAACCATACTTCAACATAGGAATTAGGAACATGGAGTATCAACTAGTAGATGCATTGATCGACACAAGAGCGGCACTCAATTGCATGCGAGTCGCATTAGCCCATCACCTCGGAATGACCATGAGTCCCACTAAGGCATATATGATAGAAATTGGAGGAAAAATCATCAAATGTATAGGAGAAGCCCTAATGTCCCTTCATCTAGGAAATTCCACTATGAAGCTAAGATTCTTGGTATGCAAAGATGAAGACCTTATGGAAGACCTGATCCTAGGACAAGACTAGATCTTTGAGAATGAAGTCAGCATACACCTTACACAAGGATACATATCGGCCAAAATAGGACACAAAGAAGTCTTTACTCTATTAGAAGTGAGATCGCCACAAATACTTAGCACAATCTTAGCTAAGAAAATAGAACTGAAGGAAGATAGGGAGAGATCTTCAAACAGAGATGTGTATCATGAGTGTCATAAGCTAGAGTTAACTACCAGTAGTGAGGTGTTGTATAATGCGGTGAATAATTCTCCTACAAGACATGACATTGAGGGAACAATTGAGGACATTTCTCAACCCATCCACACTATATGAAAGAGACCAACATGGATGTTAACTGTCCGAAGATCACATCCATTGAATATGTGACTTGATGGGTAGGCAAGGATAAACTACCTCAGCATATCAGCATAATGCAGGAATAGATCGACCATCCAACAAAAATGCAACAAACTAATTACTGTTCGAAATCTCAAGGTGATAGACCAAGACTTCTTTGTATATGGCTTCTAAAATCATTGGTGGATGCCCATAAATCTCACCAACACATATGGATCTTGAAAGCAGTTCGAAGTGTAGCAAATCGAGAGATAGAGAAACTCAAAGAGATGTCATACCAACAATATAAAGCAAGGGAAACTTTCACGGATCGTAGAAAACCCCAAAAGACCATGACATGAAATCTAATCCAACAACATAAATAAGTCAAAGTAGACCGCATTCAAGAGTACAGGAAAAAGAACACAACAATAGCAAATGCCACCATCACAAAAATCAAGATTAATGTGGAGACCCAAGATGTTTTGAAGCTAGCAACAATACCAAAAGAGACGAAAGGAGTGAAAATGACCAAAGAGGCAAGAACAAGCACACAACCAATGATACGAGGTGCCAAAAGACTAAGAGAGATACTAAAAGAGGAAGAAGAGACTCCACCATCAAAGAGGATGCATGTATTACCTAGAACCAAAATTGAGAAGGCCACTCCTATCACTGAAACCGAGCTAAAGGAAGCTATGGAGGAGACTCACAAGTTCATGGAAGGATAGATCAATGTGTGAGTTCAAGGGCACCATTACCATCAAACTCATACCATAACATCTATGCTAGGAAAGAGACTAACCAAATTTCACCGATATCGCGAATTGGGGCTAGTCAATTCAAGTTCATCATCTGAAATCCAAGAAGAACATGAACCACCAACCATGAATGTTGATATTCTAAGTGAATCAAATGATGATGGAAAGCGGGATGAAATAAATCAATTCAAGAATTCACTTGAAGTAGAAAGCAAACAGTCAACTCAAATGCAAGAGGATACATTCGAAGAGGAACAAAGGAAAGACAAATGAATGACATGACAAAGATTCAAGTCACAAAAGCCCACTTAGATAGTCAATTTACAATGAAGATGCCTAAGTGCTACGAAGTCTACTCCACATACAGAAGAAGAACCTCAAATCTAGCTACAAATCCAGCAACCACATAATGAGACAATACATGTTGATAAGGGTAAGGATGTACAAATAGGCGAAGAATTGAGCATACCAAAAACCTAGCTAAATGTGGACATGGCACAACTAAAGCCAACGGTGAAACAAATGGTACAAAACACCATGGATGCACAACAACCACTCATGGAAGTAGATAGAGATTATGACAAAGCATTAGTGGAAAGAAATGAATTCATGACGTTGAGTGAAGAGTATTTGCTAGAATATTACATGTTCAACAAGCCCTTACAAATGAAGAGAAGGAGACCAAAGAAGCAATGAAAAAATGTACACTATTGACCGAAGAAAATCAGAAGATGCAATATCAGCTTTAGGAACTTCAAAAAAAAAATGCAGGTAATGAAGCCGAGAAGGTACACTTATTAGAAGCAAACTTTTAGAAGCTCAAATAAAAGTATACATGGATGAGGCAGATAACCTGAGAAATAGTAATAAAGAATTAATGAATGCAATACTGCTCTATTAACCTGTGGTGCAAGAAAGTGAATAAAACAATACACAAGAACTAGACGCTTAGATAGCTAAGTATGCAGATCAACTAAAGCAAGAGCAAGATTTATGAGCACATTGGGAGAAAAAATACATGTATGATACAAATGAACTTAGAAAAAGGTGGAAGGTCATAGAAGCCAAAATTGTAGAGCAATGTAAAGAAGATACAGATCAAGTCGCTTTACTTGGTTAACACCTCCTACAGAGTAATGATGCACTCTCAACAACTAATAATGCAATAATAGAGAAAGATGCAATCATTCAAAGCCTACATGCTCAATTACTACAGAACAATCAAATGGGGACACCATTAGTTCAAGGCTCTCAAGCGGCTAATGTGGAGATTGAGGTATGTCCTCCTTCTCCCCCCATACATAATTCACCAATACACGAGGAAGAAGCAGAGAAGAGTGCTGACAGAAATACATGGCCTATTGTAGAACTAAGACAAAATTAGTGGGTGCTATTGGTGTCCCAACTTACGGGACAATTTGAAGATCAAGTCGTGAAAGTTATGAAAGAAGCAAAGATCAAAAGAAAGAATTAAGAGCAGATTTTGAAGCCTTTCAGTGTATCATACGGCCTATTGGAAGAAGAAATCAAGAAATATATTAAGAGGACTACACAGAAAGAACTAGGTCAAAAGTTACACTTCAAAATAGAATAGATACATTCTCTTATACATAGGAAGAGTTTGACAAAGCAGATCCGATCAGGAGATGAAAGTTTTTGGAAAAGAATCCGACTCTACAGGTGCATTGAAAGTCTGCACCATACTTACCACAAGTAAATCCATCTTTTTGGCCAGTACTGAGAAGAAGATCCTGGATGCAATTTTGGGAAGAACAGCACTAGGACACACTCAATAATCAGTGGCTGAACTACCCACTGTTACCAAGTTCGCCACATAACTAATTACCCACCAAAGAATATATGGTACACACAACAGAATTTTGGCTTTCAAGATATGCTAGAGTCCCTCACATAGCAATAAAAATGACAAATAAAGTATTGAGCATGCTACTCACAATTTTCAAAGTCTTCAAACATGCTCAATACACATTTTTGAACTTTATAGACATTAATCAAGGCACATATGCCCTCATTTTTTATCTCTCTATCATGCCTAGCCAACTTACTATCATGGCTATATACTCACACTTGATGTTCTTACCAAGTCAGACATTCAAAGAAGCATTTTTCTTATGATTTTTTGAAATGGACTTGGACATTTTTATCAAAATGACTTCAGAATTAAATGTTGGATTGCTAGCCTATGAATTCAGTTTCTTTCCAGATCATAGATAGGCACCAAATTATAGAGTAAAATTAGCACAATGGAAGGAACTGATGATACGTGAAGCCAATCTAGTGAATCAAAGAGAGCACATAGTCATTCAAACATACTCACATCACCAGCCAAAGCCTATCAAGGATGACAGAGTTCAGGAGGAGGGACATGTGGAGGGGGAATAAAGTAGGAGAAGATAAAGAAGAAAATAAAAAAGAAAATCTGTTTAATGAATAAAAACCACCCTCTGCCCAAAAGGGGTAGAGGTTGAAAAGCGGAAAAGAGTGACTAAGGTAATGACACTCTTAGCCACTAGGTGCATGTGGTGAAAAGAAGTAAACAGGCTTCAACAATACAACATGGCCAGATGTGTGAGCACAAAGATTTATCCAAAGGCCAAAAGTTGGAAAGAAGTAGAGGCTAAGAAGTTGAAACAAGTGACTAAGACAATCACATTCTTAGTCACTAGATGCATGCGTGGTAGCTCAAATTATCACAACAACCCAAATGTATGAATGTATGGAATACCAAGGGGAGGTCGGAAGCACACAACTTAGGATCAAATAAAGTAACAAAATTTTTGAAGGTCCTAACTGTCTCCTGGACCACTGGGTGCATGTATGGAAAGAACAATAAGCAAGCCTTGGACAAGAAGCAAAGCCTGTCAAGGGACGACATAGACAAAGAGGGGGAGAGTGTTGCATAGTAAAGAAGCTCAGAGAAGGAAGCCCCAAAAATTTTGAGATAATGGGCATAAATTTTCTTCTTCAAGTTTCTATGAAAACCTCATGAAGCCATGTAAATGCACTAGAGGAGTCCTCTATATGCCTAAACCCCAATGATTGTAACATAGTTCTTGTAACATAGTAGGAGATTAGTATTTTTCAATAAAAGTTTCAGCCTCTTGTGTGAATGGACCAATTTTAGGGCACATGTATATAAGTCACTTGGTGACTCTTATCAAGGACTTTTTGTCATTGTGAGAATTGAAGCTGAATTTCAAATTTTCCTCTTTCTTGTTGATTATCTTCTTCTCCAAGAGTTTTTGTGTGTGTTTCATGCTTAAAATGTGTGTGTTGAGCTGTTGTCTAGCCTTCCCATCACTTTTGAACTACTATAGTGCATGTGTGAGCCTTGAGGAGTAGTGGTGCATGTGTTGGTGTTTCCCGCCATTCGCTATTTTGCTCATAACTTGAAGTATGTTTGTCAGATTCAACCAAAAATACCAGCATTAGATGCATCTCATCAAGAGCTTCAAAAAAAACTTCTATTGACCATGTTTGGAGGTATGATATTAGAAAAAAGTTTGAATTTGTGCTTATTGTTGTAACCGGTATCGCGGCGTGCATTTTCAAAGAAGTAGTGACTTGGAGAGGTAGTTGAGGCAAAACACAGGCATGATAGCATAGGCACTTTTCTAACCATCATGTGCACACATGTATTCATACACTTGGTACGTCTAATCTCTCGGATTGATAATTAAACGTGTATTGATCCACCACTATATGCACTTGCGGGGCGATTGAGGTATAATCTCATTGACAGAAGTCCCTAAGGCTTCACGATTAGGTACATAGTGTGGATGTCCATATTCATAGTTGACTGGTCATTGTCTTCTTGGGATTCAGCTTAATAGCTTGAATTAATTAATCCAAATCCTCTATACCTGTGAAATTTTGTTAATATTTTGCCTGGTTGGTTATGAGATATCACCTTTTCTTGATGGTAATGATGGCCTTGTACCGATAAATTGACTTGTCCTTCTATGTACTCATGGGTCTGTTCTAGAGCTTCTTGTCAGTCTACCTCTGTTATTGGTGTCGGCTTTGCGAATTGTGTTCTCAGGAGGACATGTATCCTCTTCACCATTGGAGTTGTCTCCTCTTCAAGAGCTTCCCTCAATCATTTTTCTCCTCACATTAAAGTTTGTGAGCTTGTTCTTGCTTCTTCTGTAATACTCACACTTTTCCTCTTTTTAGGTACAATAGCAGTTTTTGCATACTTGGCCATTTCAGCTAAAGAAGGAATCTCATGAAGATATTCTCAGATTTTCAATGCATGATAGATGAGCACCGTCAAAGCTACACTTCCACAAAGAAAAAATTTGTGCCCCAATTGTTTCTTAGCTTCAAATAAGCACTCTTGAATATAGAGTGTTAGATTTATTTGGTCGCCCACTTGGTTGATTGCGTGAGACAAAAGTTGAACTACAATCTTTTGCGGTGTGGTGTACCGATGCATGTTTGGAAAGAAAAAATTTTGATGCACCAAAAGAACTACTTCCTCAATATCAATTTGGTTGATGTCCAAAAATGTTCTCTTTTTGGCTCCATGGCTTTCATCCTTTAGGTCTATGATACCATCTTTTCTCTGCATTGAAGACTCGTGCTTCTGGCATTGATGGCATATCTACCGCAGGATGTAGCGTGTTTATCACTTGTGATCATCTTTGGAAGTCAGGCTTGTGAATTGAAAGCTCAAAATACTGATGAATACCAGAATTGTTTAGAACCTCTAGGGTCAAAGGGATTTCATGCTAGATTTTGAAATCTCGTGACATGACTGGGAATTGATGACTTCATATTCAAAAATCCAATCTTGACCTAGGATTAGTTCTTCTAGAAGATCTACATCTGTGAACCCCAAAAATCTTTGATTCATGGTGGTATTTCCCAATACATAGGGACATCGAAACCTCTCCCTCACACTCAATGAATTGCCCTCTAATCCCTATCATATATGCTTTAGTAGGATTAATGGTCATTTTGAGATCATTGGTTAGTGAGGCTCTCACAAAAATGATCAGAAACACATCATTTGCATGCTGAACATATAAGGTGCTCTCAGTTGGACTGTTCTCAAAACCATGTGCAATTAAGTAGGCATGTATTTTTTCATACCAAGCACGTGGTGCTTGCTTCAAACCATATAATGCCTTTTTCAACTTGCACACTTGGTTTTCATTCACTTTTTGTACAAAGCCACGGGGTGAAATACATACACTTCTGCATGCAAGTCACCATTCAGAAATGTAGTTTTAATGTCCAACTGATGTACATTCGAACCATGATGAGCTGCAAGTGCACCGATGCTATGAACAGTAGTCATTCGGCATGTAGGAGCAAAGGTCTCATCAAAATCAATGCCTCTTTCCTGCGCATATCCCTTTACAACAAGCCTCGCCTTATACCTATCAACTGCTCCATAAAGCTTATGCTTTATCTTCTATACCTGCTTAGTGCCAATGGCCCTTTTGCTAGGAGGCAAGTCACGTAAAGTCCAGGTACCATTTTTCATGATTTCATCATATTCTGATTGCATAACAACCATCCAATTTTTAGAACTTTGTGCTTCATCAAATGAACCATGTTCATTCTCATCACAAAGGCTAGAGGCAGCCATAGCATAGAAATATGATGCAAAGAAGCACTATGAGAGCCTGAACAATTACAATATGATAGAGCTGCATCTGATTTGCTATCACATAAAGTTTGCACCAACCATTTTGGCATAATTTTTGCCTCCTCAATATGAGCTCTCTTATCAACAAGTGAAGTATGTAAATCTGCATCAGAAATGGAATGATTTGCATCATCACATGAAACTTGTAAAGGTTGAGAAGTTGCTTCATTAGGACCAACACTAGACTGTCCCCCTGTAAAAAGAGGAAGCAAAGTGTCATACATGTCTTTGGAGCTAACTAATGTCTCCTTTGTACATGAAAGTAATGGCTGAATAGCATCTTCGACAAAAACAACATCATGGCTAACCAAGATGCATTTAGTCTATGGATGATACAGACGATAGCCTTTGCTTTCATAACTATACCCAACAGAAATACATTTCACTGCTTTATCATCCAATTTTCCATAGGTTTGTTGTCTTTTACATATTTCTCCTTTGCTTTTGCCATCTTCTTAATCCATTTGTTCTTAATTTTATCTCTTACTAGATTTCCATCTTTGAACCTCTTTCATTCTTGAGATGTTTGTTGGCTCTTTCGAGTCTTCTATCCTCTAGGGTGAATATTCTACCTCGTGTTCCCTCTTGGGGCTATCTGCTTTCTTATTCTTTAAGTTTTCCTTGGCTTTAGCTCTAGTGATGGCCTTCAATGGGACTATATATTCTTTCACTTTGTGAGAATACTATTACCTCGATTACATTGATCTATGTAGTCACTAAAACTTTGGACAATCTCAAACTGATGCTCTTTGCCACAATCATTGCAATAACCTTCTCAAAACCTTGGGGGTGGGGGTTGCTATGGCATTGTTCATTCTTTAATAAAATGATCTCCTCTGCATCTATAGCAAGGTCTCCTAGGTGCAAGTGGCCTTGTTGTAGGTCTTCTAGGAGCTGCATACATGAGGTTGGTATATTAAGATCCATAAGAGTTCCCATAGTTGTTGTGCTCATAATATTGTTGTTCATAAGAAGATTCATACTC
Source organism: Ceratopteris richardii (assembly GCA_020310875.1). Taxonomy (NCBI): domain Eukaryota; kingdom Viridiplantae; phylum Streptophyta; class Polypodiopsida; order Polypodiales; family Pteridaceae; genus Ceratopteris; species Ceratopteris richardii. The sequence continues at coordinate 108,771,035 of CM035431.1, forward strand.
TATGAGATTTTGAACATAGGAGTAGTAATCTCAATAGATATGTTCATATCCTTGATTAAGATTTTCCGTACTAATTGATGGTGGCACATGTTCTATAGCTCTCTCATGGTTTTCTTTCAGTTGTGTGTACTTGACATGTACTACATTCTAAGGATGTGGGGGTTGTTGCCCTAGCACAAGTTGAGGTTGGCTGTATCCTTGATGCTCATATCGTCATGGAGCCATGGATGGCCATTGATATGGAGCATCTCTTGGAGCATTTCTACCATGTTCTCTCAATGGGTATCCAAATGGCATATGTTGAGGTGGTGGGATTTGTGTAGATTTCCTATTATAAGGGTAGTTTTTAGTGGTATGATTGCTATATATCTATTCCATGTGATAGTAGGGATTAGGCCCTTTTGATGTGTGACTATTGTATTGGTATGTCTATGAGGAAATAGTTCCTCGTCTCATGTGTCAGACATTGATCCACAAGGATTATGGACTGATCCCTATGGATCAATGTCTGACATAACATCAGACATTGATCCATAGCGATCAGTGTCTAACATTGTGCAATCATGAGATGGATGGTTGTTGAAAAGTGGACAGCTTCAATGAAGCTTTAAGACATTATTTGGAGGACCCTCTTATATCTCTAGTTATCCCTTTCATCAGAATGTTCAAAATAAAGTGTGCTCATAGGAACACTATCTTAGTTAGTTTTCATAACACATATGAATAAACCCTTGTGTCAACCATAGAAAGTTATGTATGAATCCACTTGCCCTTTGTTTGATCCTTGACTTAAAGAATTCTCCAAAAACTTGCATATATGCCTTCATATGCTCCTAGATTTTAAGACATCGTTCATCGACATATAATCTTTTATATAAAGTATTATACATGCATGTATCAAGGGCCACTTTCCAAATTGCTCTCTCGTAGGAGTTGTTTACAGGATATATGTAGACAATATAGAGGCATCTTCTATCAAATCTGCCCATCGTGTGTTCTTGGTTATTGTAGCAGTGTCATTGAGATGATCAAAATATTTTCTTATGTCATATTTTCTATTGCTCTCTCATGAATGCAATAAGATGAGACCCTCGCAACAAGGAAGTGAGATCTGCTGACAATGTGAAGACTATGCCTACAAGGTCAATATTATATGTTGATCGATTTGTGTGATAGACTACTGCTATTGGAAGTAAGCTCGTGGGTCAACATTATATGAGGACCGATTTGTGTGATGAATTATAGCCATTGGAAGCAAACTCATGGTAATTCAAGTTTATGCTAATTCATTTATATATGTCTTATGAGGATTGATGGGACGTATGTATAAACGCTCCATATAAATTGAATTGGGCATATACACAATTGGACTGCTACAAACGTTATTGTATAGCAAGGTTATGATGTCTTTCCATATGTATGATCTAACACTTATGGTAATGTGTTGTAGAGAGAAGAAATACATAAGTTGAACAACGACAAGTATATGTACATATTAAGGATATGATGTTTGTAGGAGTATGAATTGACATATAAATTTATGAGTTGCAAATCCAGAGATACATAAATTTTGTTGCTGAATGTGTTAACTTTCATTAGTGTCCAAACAATTGAAATACAAGTCTTGTAGAAAGTAAAACAATTTATAAAAGGTATAATTTGTATTGAAATTTGGAATAAGAACTGAGTCATTTGACTTATGAAGTGCATGATATTTGTTGATGATAGGATGATGAGGATTATGGTTTATGCATAACATGATGCAGGTATAGAAAAGAGAGAAGAGGAAAAGAGGTAAAGTTGTGATGCCTACTATAAGTTATGATTGACTCCCAGGTTTAAAGCATTTATTTGAGATTTAGTACATACAAAATGATATAATCATGTTCACACTGATTTCTGAAGAAAAAGGTAGCAAACATTCATATATGTGATGTCGTTGACATATGCAAGTTCTAGGGTGAAAAGACGAGTTGATTGTTCTAGAGATAGTTGTACACATTCTAGTTTGGTATACTGCTAAACATATGGATGAAGTATTGAATGCCCAAATAAGAACAAGTGATACTCATGTGACATTCAAATTAGCTACAGGTTCCTTACATATCTTGATGGGCACTCGGAGATAATGCATTACTAGCTTTCCTATATTGTGGGATTTTTCTCATATCCTTCTTACTTGTTGTAAGATCAAACGAGTTATATATATCTATTATATGCTTGCAATGCTCAAGTGATGTACTCTAAGTGGCAATCATTAAGGCTAGCTCATGTGCTAAATTGTGAAGTTAAATGTACAATTTCGAAGTGTTGATGTAATAACTTTTTGTGGAAAGTGAATGTATTGCCAATGTGGATCATGTATGACTCATGAGGAAATAAGCTTGTAGTCATGTGCAGCCAATGATCTATAGGTACAAATAAATTAAGTGATAATTTGTGGTGTGAAAAATAAGATCCATACAACTTCGGTTGTGAGCTCACCACTCTTGTGTGCTAAAATCGATTTTCAACATGGTATTAGAGCCAACCTTGGATGCCTACAAGCTTATGTAAAGCTATAAAGGCTAGTGGAAGTTTGTCAAAACCCTTTAGAGCTTGAAGAGCTCAAGGTCACTTATACTCTAGTAAGTGTAGATAACCATTTGAGCTATTGTTTGATGTAATCTACAGGTCCATTGCAAGAAATCAAAGGTTCAAAGCAAAGACCATCTATCAAGGAGAAGCCAACAAGAAGAAGGTTTCAAGAAGGTGAAGAAGACTGCAAGAAGATAGCTTCACAAATTAAGAAGGATGCAAGAAGGAAGCTTCACAAATAAAGAGGGTTGCAAAAAGGAAGCTTTGGAAGCTTCACAACTAAAGAAAGCCTCAAGGGAGAAGCTTTGAGGACTGCAAGAAGGAATGTTGGAAGAGCTTCACAAAGAGAAGGCTAAGAAGAAAATCTCACAAGAGAAGAAGGCTCAAGAGGAAGCCTAAGGTATATCTCTCGTTCCTTACTCGTTCCTTACTCGTTCCTTATTGCTCTATTGGTTTCTTGAAGGCCTTGACCAAGACAAGTGGACGAGAGGTTCACTTCAAAGTCAAGAGTGCTAAAAGAACTTTGGAAGAGTCAAGGACTCAAGAAGAAAGGTGAGAAAGGAGGCATCACCAAAGTCACCCTGGTCAAAGACAAGCTAATATTGGAGGTAGCTTGCGCCTTAGTGAAGGGAAGCTTGCTCAAAGGAGCTTGAGTATTCAAATCGCTCACTCAAGAGGAGTTATAGCAAGAAGGATTACTCATCAAAGTTGAAGCCAAAGGAAATCCAAGGTATGAGGATTTCATCTAGGTTGAAGAAGCTCACTCAATGGAGAGTTAGAGCACTAAACTTTTGGAGCACCTAGGTAGTCAGTGCTCAAAGGAATGCTTCAACATGGGAGGTAAAATCTTCTTGTCTATGTTGTTTTTTCAGATTTCCATCAAGAAGTTTTGGAAGTTGTTGATGTATGAAGCATCACAAGAAATGAATTAATGTGACACTAGAACACCTCTATGGTCACCATTAACTCAATTCTTCTCCAAAATTTGAGAAATTAAATTGAGAACTTTTCTTCTAAAGAAATTTCTAGTATGACATACCTTCACTCTTTTGCTTATTTCTCTTAGTGCAATACTATTTCTCCAAGATCTTTTGGTGGATGAAATTAGAAGAGAAGAGATTTCCAACAAGCTATTATTTGCTAAAAACAGAGCACTACACATCATATTATGGCCTTCACAAGATGACTATGTATGAGCTGCCAAAATTGAAAATTTGGCCTTTTAAGTAAAAAAACATGTTCCTACTATATGCACATTCGATGCCTAGCATCGAGTTCCAGCAAGAATTTGATGCCAGGCATTGAGTTGGTGTATTTTAGGCCATTTTTGCAGCACCTAAACTACCCCTGTAATATCATATGTTCTATGATGTCCTCATCATGGCAAATTAGAAACTTTACCCTCAAAGGGACATCCTTTAAGAGGATAGGAATGTTTGCCTCATCGATACACATAGTTTCCATGCTTGCTAAGCCCACTAAATAAGCTTCTAATGGCTTGATTTCCATGCCCAATCCTTTACAACATGAGTAACTAATTGCACTAGTAGCAATCGATCAGAGATTTGATTTTCTTATGTGTAGTGCCATGCCTTAGCTCAACTGTGATGAATGTTCATCTATCAATGATGCTAGGATGTGTACTCTTTTTTATGCACATAGCCATGTGATATCTTGGGGCATTTGGGTTGACATCTAGGGCTTTTCACCTTAAATTATTTCTCCTAATGCACTCTCTAGCCTCTATCTGTGTTTCTTCTCTAATCCTCAACTCTTCTTCTTTTTGCTTTTTATCCATGTTGAGTTTCATTAGCATATCCTGTGTAACAAGTTCTTGATATAGCTTGACTCGATATCCACTTATATAGTTTGGCAAGGTGTCACCTTCTAGAGTGGCCAATTGAATTGCACCACTAGCGAAAATTCTATTATTGACCATAGGTCCATATCCTCATTTTTCTAATTTATGGCATGTTGTTTTAGTGTATAAACCAGCACTAGGTCTCCCTCTTTCAATCCTTTATCCTTGACATGTGCATCAAAGTATGCCTTTTTCCTTTTCTTTGTAGCGTAGATGCTTATTGCCGCTACTTTTAAAGTCGGGATTAGGAAGTCTAATAGTAACACAACATACTATCCAAATACCATATAAAATGGGGTGGCATTGAGTATCATTTTGTAGGCAACTCGGTAAGCCCAAACCGCATGATAAAGTTGTTTATCCCAATCAAAGCATTTATTATTTACCAGTTTTGTCAGTATGTTACATAGGATCTTATTTTTGCTCTTGACTTGTCTGTTAGCTTGTGGATGATAGGGGACAGACTTCTTATGTATCACCAAGAATTCTTAACAAAGATTTTCAATGAATTCGTTCAAGAAGTGTAACTCTATTGGTAACACATATCCAGTGAACACATTCTCGAATAAGAACTTAGCCGTCTTTTGAGCATCATTCTTTGTCATGGCTTTTACTTCTACCCACTTTGTGAGGTAATCTCTGGCTACAATAATGTACTCTACATAGGAGTTTCTAGTTGGGGGGTTAATCAGATCTACAAAGTCTATACCCCACTTTGAGAATGCATGTCTTCCCATCATTGGCCTCAAGGGCATCTCGTCTTTTCTGATTGGATATTGTGCATGTTGGCATGCATCAAATTTCTTCACATAGGTATGTGCATCCATATGAAGAGTGAGCCACCAAATTCTTGAGAATAGAATGGTCTTTATTACTCGGTCAGGTCCAAAGCATCCACTTGCAACATTGTTCTGTGTAGTTTCTAAGATTCTCAAATAGTCTGATTCGTGAATGCACAATGTTAAGTAACCATCTTTTCCTCTTTGGTATAGGTTTTCTTCTACTAAGGCCTAAGCCTTTTGATCCATGCTTCATTTTCTTGATAGACTATCCTTGCTGGTTAGTGTTCCAGATCTCATAAATTCTAACAATGGAACACTCCATTCTGGAACTAATGACACATGATAAAGGGTATGTTGGAGACAATGTCATGTCCAAAACTCATCAGGGGCTTGTGGTCTCATTTGTCTCAATTAGGGCCTAGGGTTAGGAGTGGTATACATGACATTGGAGTACTATGGTTCCCAATTTTGTTCCATAGGGGGTCCCTCATATTGGTATGGATAAGCCTCACTATGTTTGGGTGACTCTGTGTAATAATCTCATGGACTATCCTCATGGGTGTAGTCATAACTTTTAGCATGAGTGTCTTTTTTTGAGACCAAAGGATTCATCAACACAAATGCTCTATTAGGGTTCTCCTCTACTACTGCATACTTAACTAGAATCACATTGGCAAGAGGTGGCAATTGGTTTTCTAGGATTAGTTGTGGCCTATATGGTGCTTGATATTGTTGTTGATATTGAGGCTGATATTGAGGTTGATATTGAGGTTGATATTGAGGTTGATAATGAGGTTGATATTGAGGTTGATGAAGTATTTCAATGCCATTGCACCATAGTGCACTCTCCTTCTTGAGAGCTCCACGATGATATGCCCGGAGTAGAAAACCAAGCTCTTGAGGCCGCACAAAGTACTTCGCACAAATGCTGCAGAATACACAGAAAACACAGTACACATGGAGCATGAAGATAGAATTCTTAGGTCTTACAAATGCGATTGAACTTACTGTCTGTGACTGACCAAGCCACTATATGTTTTATTAAAGAACATATACAAGGAAGTGTCCGATGGCCATTTGGCCTTTCACATGGACACTAACGGTAACAATCTCCCACTAAAGGCCAATATGGCCAAAGTAACTATGGGAGAAAAATAAAGAATGATAAAGAATACCGGAGTGTAAGTATACAAACTATACCTCCGACCTGATGGGCATGTTACACAGTATACAAGTGACTGTGTAAGATCAAGAATCAAGTAACCCCCATCAAGTGACAATAGTGTCGAAAGCTATCCTGTGGTAGAGATTTATTCAAAGCATCTGCAGCATTATCTCGAGTGTGAACCTTCTCAAGAATAATGTGCTCAGTGGCTAAGCAATCTCTAATGAAGTGATACGTCACCTCAATGTGCTTGGTCTTTGCATGATAGACCGGATTCTTAGCCAAAGCAATGACACTATGACTATCACTGAGCAAGCGAGGTAAACCCATATCACAAGCGAGATGGGAAAGCCACAATGCTTCCTTACATGCCTCACTTGCTGCAACATACTCTGCTTCTGTGGTGGAAACAACTATACATTCTTGAAGATGAGATCTCCAAGAGATAGCACCTCCAACAAAATGAAAAATGTACCCTGATGTAGACTTATGATTGTCTACACAACCAACATAATCAGAATCTGTGTAACCAATAATGGATGCTTTCCCTCTACCTAAGGATAGACACTTGTCCTTAGTGCCACTTAGATATCTCAAAATCATCTTGACTGCTTCCCAATGTTTCTTTCCAGGATTAGACATATATCTGCTCACAACTCCCAGTGCAAATGCAATGTCTGGTCTCGTAGCTACCATAGCGTACATGAGACCACCAACAGTAGACTGATAGGGAATTTTGGTCATGAATTCCTTTTCCTCATCTAATTTGGGGCAATCATCCTTGCTCAATTTCACATATGTGGGTAAAGGTGTAATCAATGCCTTTCCACCCTGCATATTGAACCGGTGAAGTACTTTGGAAATGTACTCACTTTGAGACAAGTATATGCACCTTTTACTCCTATCACAAGAAATGCGCATGCCAAGAATATTTTTGGCATCCCCCAAATCCTTCATATCGAATGTCTGACTCAACTTCTTTTTGAGAACTGACAAATCATAAGAGGACTTCCCAAAAACCAACGTATCATCGACATAAAGTATCAAGCATATCAAGCTGCCATCTAAACATCTATTTGTGTAGAGATAATCATCCTCATTGCTTCAAAAATAGCCTTGAGATTTCATAAAAGCATCAAACTTTTGGTACCATTGTCTAGGGGACTGTTTAAGTCCATACAAGCTCTTCTTAAGCTTACAAACTAGACTTTCCTTGCCAAGAACTACATAACCCTCTGGTTGTTCCATATAGATCTCATTTGTAAGATCTCCATGCAAGAAAGAAGTTTTCACATCCATTTGGACTAGATCCAAGTCCTCCATTGCAACGAATCCAAGCAACATGCGCAGGGTAGTCATCTTGAGACTGGAGAGAAGATTTCCTCAAAATCAACACCATGTTTGTTGCTTAAAACACTTTGCAACGAGTCGTGCTTTATACTTTGGAGAAGCACTATCTGATGTGAATTTCAGCTTTTATACCCATTTACATGGTAAAACTTTCCTTCCCTTTGGAAAAGTTACTAAATCCCAAGTATCATTCTTGTGAATAGAATCCAACTCACTCTTCATGGCACGATCCCACTTGAAATGATCCTCTATCTGCATAGCCTCTTTGTAGCAAGAAGGCTCACCGACATCTGTTAGCATAACAAAATCTAAACCTGGAACATATCTATCAGGTGGATGTGAGACACGTGCAGAACGTCTCAATGGTTGCTGAACAAGAACATGTGCAGACTCATCTGAATGGAAATTCTCTTGAACATCCCTATGTGCAACATTTTTATGCATGCTAATTGGAGGACTAGTATCCTCAAACACCACTCTTCTCACTTCAACCTCATTAATGGGTTGTTTATGCATCTTAGACTCATTGAAAATGACATCACTACTTCTGATCACTGTCCGTGTTTTCAGGATCCCATAAACGATATCCAAATTGTCCTTCTCGACCATATCCAAGGAAAATGCATTTCTTTGACTTATGGACCAACTTTTGTCTAAGATTCTTGGGTATATGAACATATGCTTCACATCCAAAAACTCGAAGATGATCGTAATATGGTGGCTTCCCTGTCCACAACTCTTGAGCCACTTTCAGACCTTTGGAAGTACTAGGTGAAAGGTTAATCACATGAACTGCAGTCAATACTGCCTCTGCCCAAAAGCCTTGTGAGAGGTTTGCATGATGCAACATAGAGACTACTCTATCTTGAATAGTTCTATTCATCCTCTCAGCTACACCATTCTCTACTGGGGTATAAGGAGTTGTAAACTCTCTACAAATCCCTCTAGACTAACAAAAAAGGCTCGATTCATGTGAGGTATACTCACCCCCGTTATCTGAACGTAAAACCTTAAACTTAGTTCCTTTTTTAGTCTTGACTGAAGCAAGCCATTTTCTGAAAGTAGGGAATACCTCATCCTTCGATTTGATAGGATATACCCAAACTTTTCTAGTAGCATCATCTATGAAAGTGACCAAGTAGAGAGAACCACCTAAGGACCTAGTAGGCATAGGACCACACACATCTGTATCAATGAGATCTAAAGGCTGAATTGAAGAGTCAATGTGCATTCTATGCACATTTCTGGTTTTCTTTCCATATTGACAATGCTCACAAAATGAAAAATCAGAGAAAGATAACATAGGTAAGTAGCCAGAACGAGAAAGATTTTCCATTCCACTACGAGATATATGGCCCAAACGACCATGCCAAATACAAGCCATAGGATGTTCAGTAACAACTAACAAGTGTTCTTTCGCTGATACAAATAAAGGATAAAGTGAGCCAACTTTGCTTCCTTTTGCAATAACCATATTGCCCTTTGATATGCAAAATGCCTGAGCATAGAAGACCACCTTGTAACCAAGGTCATCAAGTTGATCAACTGACATCAAACTGCATGATAACTGAGGTACATGGCGTACATTATGCATAGTAAATTTTGAACCATCAATGTATTGCACAACCACATCTCTAATCCCCACAACATCACACTCGTAAGAGTCACCAAGTCTCATGGTACCAACAGACTTTGCTGCATAATTAGATAACCATTCTCTGTGCAGTGTCACATGAAAAGAAGCAGTGGGAAAGAGAATCAGCCATAAGCACCTCAGATGGCACAATACTATCAAGTGTCAACACATCAGCATCATCATAAATAGCATTAATTTCTTCAATCTTCACATTCAAAGTAGATGGTGCAGGTAACTATTTAACATGCCCATCAACGTTCTATCCTTTACCTTTAGCATTCTTTGATGCATAATAGTATTTCTTCATATGTCCTTTCTTATGACAATAATGACATTCAATATCCCTCTTCCTTGATTTACTTCTACTCTTATTCCGTTGACCATTCTTTCCTTGTTCTTTCTCCTGCCACGTTGTTGATTCTTGCCTTGGTAAGAATCACGAACATTATATGCATCTCCACTCTGAGTGCCAACCATAGATTTTCTACGAATCTCCTCACTCAAGAGTGCTCCACATATGTAATCATAGATGAGTTTACCACCAAGTGCACTATTGCTAATAGCTGTGCAAAATGTATCCCATAATGATGATAGGGTGCATAACAACAATACTGCTTTCATTTCATTATCCATATCCATTTTTTGAGCCTGTAACTAGGAGAATATAGCATCAAACTCATTTAAATGAGCAACAACACTATTTGTGTCCTTCATGCAAAGGTCATATAATTTTCTCATTAGATACATTTTATTTGATGCCGTATCTTTTTCATATGTATTGCATAACTTCTTCCAAAGCTCCTATGCACTTTCACAGTCTAATACTGTAAAGTAAACATTATCTGCCAAATGCAAGCGAATGGTAGACTTGACCATTTCATCTAAATCATCCCAATCATCTTTATCCATGTCAGCAGGCTTCTTTGAAATCCCATTTACTGGCTTCCATTGCCTCATTTGAATCATCACATCTTCAATCTGATTCTTCCATAGAGCAAAGTTTGTGCCATCAAATTTTCGGATCTCAAAATGGTCTTTGCTCTCCAAGTTATAGCTCCTCCTCAAAACACTGGCACTAGACCTTGATCCACCAGATGTGCCTGCAACCTCTGATGCCATGATGGTAGAGAACTAATTAGAATGATAATGGAGCTAGAAGAGTCCAAATGCCAACGAATGAGTGTATCAAAGAGTAAATCGACCAATGTATAGTTGAATAAACCAAGAATTTGGAAAAATTTTGCCAGAGTATCCTCTGTAAAATGAGCATATGGCCAGTGTCAAAATATCATAAAATTGCAAGTACTAACATGTTTACCTGCATAATGAATCACTGACTCCACTACATATAATCAGTTACCCAATAGAAGCCAACTAGGCTTATCGAGCACCTATGAACAACTATCATACATCTCCTATGGTGAGGCTGGGTAAGTCTTCCACCTACATCACCGAAGAGACCCTGACATTTGGGTGTCTCCCAGTTAAGAAAACCTCACCACGACCCTCTTTTTCAAATGTAAAAGGCTTTATGCAATAATGTAACTCCTATATCAATGACCACATGGACGTACATAAGCGGTATCCACAGAAGCATATGTGGTGTGTATGTGCTCAATATATGTAGTAAAATGACACTAAAAGGCTGAATGCACAGCCCAAAAACTAGCCCACAACACCTGCAAGTGTCTGTCAACTCTGATGTTTTAGGCTTAAAAGACCTGCATAAATTTGTAGTAGTTGCTCCCACCAAAACTGAAAACCTTTCCAAAAACCTGCAATTTTGCGAGTGTGGCTGAAAACACAGCCTTAAAGGTTGATATTTATTGTCGGAGAAGTACAAAGAACACTCTTCTTGATGTTTGTGGACCTGTGTGAAGAGAACTATGTGCAAAAGTACTCCAAAATGGCTCCAAAAGACACCCAAAAATGCTTCAAAAATAGGCTTTGAAAGCAAAGAATGAAGCTTTGAGGGACCAAAACATGTTCAAGATAATGTCAACCTTAGTATTTCCCCCTCTTCACACACCACAAGAGTGTAGCTTAGTGGCAAGAGATTGCCACAGTTAAGCGGGCTCTAGGGGGAACAGTACTAGGATGGGTGACCTCCCGGGAAGTACCGAGAACCTCTATATTCCTTGATTGTTGAGGTCCTCCCTGGCACGCTACCAACAATGCCAAAGGTGACTTCGGTGACTCTGATGACAAGGGATGCCAAGGTCTATGCCTTGGTCGCCACCTTAGTCGTAAGCCTTGGAGAAAGCTGGGGTGCTCGCTTTGCTCTCACAAAAGGAACAAAGCTTTTTGCATCGAATTGCTTTGATACCAGTGAAGTATTTTGATGCCACTGCACCACAGTGCGCTCTCCTTCTTGAGAGCTCCAGGACCACATGCTCGAAGTAGAAAACCGAGCTCTTGAGGCCACACACAGCACTTTGCACAGATGTTGCAGAATACACAAAAAACACAGCACACAGGGAGCACGAAGACAGACTTCTTAGGTCTTACAAATGCAGTCAAACTTACAGTGTGTGACAGACCAGACCACTATGTGTTTTATTAAAGAACATATACAAGGAAGTGTCCGGTGGCCATTTGGTCTTTCACATGGAAACTAACGGTAATAGTTGATATTGAGGTTGATATTGTTGTTGTGGCATATAATACAATTGTTGGTATTGGTTCTGATACCTACCATGTTGGTAAGGTTGCTAATAAGTTTGTTCGAGAGCCTGACTATTGTACGAACAAACTTGAGCTGTATGGTTCATGCATTTTTTCTCAATAGTGCATATGGAGCATTCAATTCTCTCATGTTTGGTTTTGCATTGGGAATACGTTAGCCATGTGGTCACCTCCACAAGTATAACATCGCTTCATCGAGGTGACCCTTGGTGTTTGTCTATTCTGAACTCCTAGCTTCTTGACAACCTGTTCAGCTATCTCGACTATCTCAGTGGAGGGTGTGGAAGTATGACTAGTAGAACTGTTAGAGTCTTCTATGTCAATACACATTCTCAAGCATTGATCTAGTGTGTTTGGACCCTTAAGATATATGTATGATCCAAGTTTCCCGCTTAGCAATCCATCTAAAAACAAGGAAACTTCTTTTGCTTCTGTACGAAATTCAGGTATGAGACATCTTTCCACATATTGTTAAAGTATGTGTCCCGCTAGCCGAACTATTTCTTGGGGTGTCTGCTTAAAGTTCTGGATCAAGAATGATGTGTTATGCCTCGTGCCCTAGGCACAAGAATAGGGTGTGAATTCCAAGGTATGTGTGGAATCATGAAAATGATAATTCGAGTAACAACCTTAGGATCTGCACAACCTATTTCATGAGGCTCTAACCTAAAAGCTTTACCATGTTTTTGTATGATTTTTTGAAAATAGTATGTCTCTGCAAAAAGCAAAAAGCCACTCAAATCTATTTTGACTAATTTTAGTGTTTTCGTAGTAAATTCATGGCCAATTCTTGATGGATCACAAAGAATTGGATCATGGCTTACTTTTCTAATGATCTCATCACTAAATTTGGAAAGCAATTGAGCTAGTGGCTTTATTTTCTTATCTATAATATATTTGTATTTTGTATCTTTTTTTGGCTCAAATCTATGAAAGAAATGATGCTCATTAATCCAATCATGTAAAATTGCATACATTTCTAAAGATGCTAATGGTACAAGTTTTGTTTTAGCATCTTTTCCCTCATGAATTTATCTATTTCATCTATGACATCAACACATGAGACATACTCAAATATTCCACATATTTTTTCATTGTTTGCAATCAAACCATCAAATTTTAGTTGATTTTCATGTTTTCTAAGTTTCTTGTTTATTTTTGTTTGTAAGAACTGAGTATGTAGAAAGGAAATTTGACCCAAAGAAAAAACAAAAGAAAATTGTTCAAGGACAAAAGATTCAAAATGCATGAAATCAAGGACATAGGTACCACTATTACCTCACGTAACAGTGGCACTTACTCAAAATCCTGTTCAAAGTGCATGAGAAGATACTTCCTCAAAATATGAAGATTTCTAGGATGATTAACGCAGATAGTCATAAACTAAAATGAGTTCAACCCATCATGTGAAACAATTCTTGCAAAGGCACTACCATCATCTAAGACTTTAGTTTCCATGCCTTGTTCACAAATGAAAGGTTATCCTAGAATAATTGTATAAGAACAATCTTCATGCACAAAGAAATGATGATCTTCTTTCACATCACCCATACAGAGGGGTAGATTATCACGAGCACCTAAAAGATGACTTGGAACATTATTATCCACTTTTCATTCGCCATCCATGGTCTCTATCTATAATCCACCTACCTTCTTCATAAAGTTCTTTCGATACTACATTGGTTTTTGAGTCAAAATCTATCAATGCATGATATGGTTTAGGATTGTTTCGGAGTTTGACCATAGTCTATGTGGTTCCCCTTGCCCAACGTTTTTGAGAGAAATATCTTTTTGGCTTTCCATTAGACTTATCTACATTCCCAACCATAGGTCCTAAATAGTTTCTATGCACATACTTATCATCCATTTCATGTTCATTTACTTTTAGATTGGTTACTTTCGGCTCATCCATCTCTCTGAGTTCCTCTTTAGTTGTTATTGTCTCTCTTCTTCTTCTAGTCATATTAATTACTTCTTCCTTTACATAAGATCCTGACATTGCCAAAACTTCCTCTACACACAGAGTTATTTCAGGTTTACAAATCTTCTCGTAGATGACTCTTTTGTTGTCAATAATCTTATCCAATTGAGAAATCAATTTATAAGGTGGAGGTTTCTTTGCTGCTTTTTATCCTACTTCCTCAATTTTCTCTCCTTCTCTCATCTCTTTTATTTCAATTTCTTATTTCTAAGTTTTACCTTTAGATGGTCTCCCTTTTCCTTTCCTAGGGCTCTCCTTAGGCTCTTGAATTTGTTCATTTGGTGTTTGTTCCTGAGCTTGCTTCCTAGATCTTGTCACTCTCATATCTTGTTCTTGTTTCTCCTCATCTCTCTTTCATTTCGCTTCTACATTTACTTCATGTGCATATACTGAAAGAAGGTCAAGATGTTCATTCCAATGAGTTTTTGCACGTATATTAGAGCTACATTCCTTAACCATCTGTTTAGTCAGTTTACCTTGACAAGAAGCATCACACACAGTTTTCCAAAAACAATCATCATTTTCATCAAGATGCAATTTGTAAGAGTGGGAATTTTGGCTTGTAGAAGCTTTGTAGAACTTATTCAAACCTCCTTTCCCAAAGTTGCTTCCTAGAGGACATTTTGTGGTAAATTCATAAAGTTGTCTACCAATTTGCAAAATTGAACTCTCTCTTGTGTCTCTCAAAGAGACGTACATGTCCAATAAGGGTGGTCAAGATCATCACACTATATACACCTTCTCGATTGGTTCAAAGGCTTTTTAATTGGTTCTTGAGTTGTAGGTTTCATTTCCTATCCTTGCATAGTTTTAAGAGCACAATTTTAGTTAGCAATGTTTCCATGTTTTTGGAAAGAGGATCTATCTTAGATTCTAATTGAACAGTTTTAGGATCATCTCTAGGTTGATTTGTATGCTCTACATCATGCCTAGGCAACTCCCATTTTTTGGTCAACCCCTAGCACTTATGTGACTCGAATACCTTTCTTGTCATTGTGCTAGGAGATGAACCTTTGCCTTTATTATCTCCCAATCAATAGTTAATGCATTGGCCATATCTACATATTTAAGTCAAGGTTCTAAATCTGTTTGTTGGGACTCCTCAAGCATTATCTAAGAAGATTTGTAGCTTATCAAGTTCTAAGGCCATCCTATATGTTTGGGGTCATTGATTAAACATAACTTCAAACTCAGTCATGCATTGCATGATATGCATGTCACTTTTAGAACATTCTATCCATTTTAAGAACATTGCCCTGTTATTTTTACTATAAGCTTCATATGCAAACTCAATTAAGAGTTTTTCTTAAACTTTTCTCATGTTAAATTTTTTGCTACTCGTAATTTGATATGCTCTCATGTAAAGCCATTTGAAATTTGCCAGAATGTATCTCCCTTATTGGTGTGCAAGTTGATCAAAATAGCGACAATATGAGGTTGCGTTTAATACATTAAATTTCCCCTATCTAATTTGATAAAATCTATAATATTCTAGATTTGTTGTTCTATAAAATTTGATGCCATACCGTTTAAATCAGAGACAATAGAAAGTAGAGAAATGTAAGAATGTAGTTCCCAAAGAATCCCTTCTATTGCATCTTCTCGTGAGATATCATTTTTGTGTTGTTGTAATTCTTGTATGCTAGTGTGTAAAAACAAGTCAAACAATGTGAAAATGTGAACGTGAAAGGATTCCTTTTATGCATGTACAATGAAAAAAAAACACACATGACTTGGTTTGCTAATGAGGGTCCAAGTATGTGCATGTGCAAATTTCAATACATTTTTGGTTTTATCAAAATCCTGAATAGAATGAAATTTAAGAGTATGTTGTGTGTGCAAACGTAACCGCTTTTATCTGTCAATGGGAAGGGTGAAGCAAGGAGGTTCAACCACTTGTAAGTCTTTGTGGAGGCGCTCAGGTCAAGTCAACTAGCCCTCAATGCCAAGGAGATCTTACACGGTTGCAGGCCAATAGCTTCTCTCAAAGACAAAGAGGCTACTACATTACTCTTTCCAAACATAGGAATGCATATGCAACATGAGAAAGAATATCACGTGAATCGCCAAAGTAGTGTGGAATTTCACGTTGGGTTCAAAGTATTGGATCTCAACAGAAGCGGAACAAGAGAATGACTAACATTTGCACATATGATGTATCAGAAGGCAACAATTAATACATTGAAGTGTGTCCGATATGGCAAGAGAACACTATCGAAGATAGATAAGATATTGGGGGGCTTTTGCTGTGAGTGAAATCAGAATTTGCAAGAGAACACTATCAAACATAGATAAGGTATTGGGGGCTTCTTCTATGAGTGAAATCAAAATTTGCAAGAGGATTTTATTGAAGATAGATAAGGTATTGGGGGCTTCTTCTATGAGCAAAATCACAATTTGGAAGAGAACACTATTGAAGATAGATAACTAATGTGATGTGATGCTTTGTTTGTTGTTCATCAATTCTTTTCATGCGGAAATCCTGGGGTTCATCCCACATCTCATATTGGCCCAAACCAAGTAGTGGCACTCTATCAAGAATGTCAAAAACAATTCCACGATGGCAAAAGTAATCGGTTAGATTGAGCCTACTGAAAAGTTAATAGACCAATGATGTGCTCCTTTTGTTTTTTCTATCAATTTTTTCGAAACCTATATGTTTTACTTCCAACAAAAAGCTTTTTTTTTTACCTTTTTTTGATGTAATTGATGAATCTGCTGGACTAAAGTTTCCATGCAATCTTCAACTCCATGGATTTGAGTTGGAACTATTGCTTGGTGAAGCATCAAGTCCACTCAAAATGAGATTCTACACTGGAGTTTTTAGCATTTCCTTTGTCATTTAAGCCAAGATTAAGTCCTTCTTTGGCATCTACATGGAAGCTTGACATTTCATGAAACACCACATCTTTGCTTATCTTCAGCTTGTTGGAGTTTGAGGTCTATGGAAGCACGCATATAGCACAAAGGAAGAAGAAGAAGCTTTGAGCACAACACAAAATACTAAATGTATTACCAAGAGAATGTACACAGATAACTGACCCATTCGAGTGATAGGCGTATATACAAGTCCGGGGAAAAAACCTCCTAAATAAAGAAAAATTGCCCGATGGTCCTAGTGTGTTTGCACACCACTACTAAAATATATCAAAAAATCCTCCCTGAGAGTGACACAGTGAACAAAGGTGGCACTCATGTATAAAGAAGTTCCAAGCTATGTGGAATCAATCCACAAAAGGTTGTAAGCCCAAAGATTTGTGGAAAGCTTCAAACTCCTCCCTAGGTAGAGCCTTTGTGAAAATGTGTGCATGCGCTTAGTGCGAGCATGGAACACATGGTTCCTCACAATTGCCAATGCACTCTGACTATCACTCAAGATCGTGGTGGTAGAAGATTGACCAACAACCAAATGAGTCATAAGACATGTGAGCTACACACACTGAAGAACTATTATGCAAGCTGCCCTATACTTAGCCTCACAACTAGAAATGGCCATAGTAAGCTGCTTCTTGCTTAGCCAAGTATATGCATGAACTACGAAGAATGAAGCAAAAAACACTAGTGGACACATGAGTGTGATAGTAACCAGCCCAGTCAGAGTCAAAAAAAATTGGCGGTCGTGATCCACCCTTGGGATAAAACAATCCAAGTACCGCTAAAGTAGCAAAAGATGCGCTTAACCACCTTCCAATGTTTGACACCTGGCCAATGCATAAACTTGCTCATCTATGAGAAAACAAAATCAATATATGGCCAAATAATGCATAAGCAAATCAAGCATCCAACAACATGTTGATAGAGAACGTCATCAAAAGCATCTCCAGCATCATGAAGACTCAATCATAAACCAGTTTCCATAGGAGTGGCAATAGGTTTGCACTCTTCAAGGCCAAAAAAGTGCAATAATGTGTCAATATATTTTGTTTAACACAAAGCTATTCCACCATCAACTTGCATAAATTGAATGCCCAAATAATGATGCAAATGCCCCACATCTGACATCTCAAATGATGCATGCAAATCAGCCTTTAAATCAGCAATATGCTTCTCATTCGGACTAGTGAGCAGCATGTCAACATAGAAAACAATGATAAGAAGCACATCATTTGTATGCTTAACATATAAGGTTCTCTTAGTTCGATTATTCTCAAAATCATGTGCAATCAAGGAGGAATGTATCTTCTCATACCAAGAACATGGTGCTTCCTTCAAACCATATAATGCCTTTTTCAACCTCCACACCTTATTTTCATGCCCTTTATACACAAAACCATGAGGCTAAAAAACATACACTTCTTCATGCAAGTCACCATTCAAAAATGTAGTTTTAATGTAATAAAGCATCTAACAATGTAAAAGAACTACCATTACCAGTAGTTAGACTAATCTTAAAAATTCCCATGATAGGATCACTACAACATATCAGAGGTATACAGAGGCTTCTACTAGGGCAAATGCACGGGTGTCATTTTCCCCCGATGCTGGTGTAAGTTTTAGCATATGCAACGGTACAAAACTACAGGTATATGCACTGGTATGATCATTGCTATGGGCGTGGGTATGTCAAGCATTGGTATGGGCATCAGTATAATTGTCGGTATTAGTTCTGGTAATCCCTTGGGCATAAATGCCGATATTGACGCTAGTATGCAACTGGGTATAGCGACATGCCTACTAGTGCCTATACCCGTGACCATATCTGCAAAATTCTTTTTTGGACAGAGTGTGTTGTCTCTTACTGTAGCAACATTACCATGTTGTTGTGTAGCAAAAGACAATACACTCTACCCAAAACGAACTGAGTACATGTGACATGTACTCTAATGGCAAACAAAACATGATTTGATAAAGCAAAACACTGTGGAACACAAAAGAGATGAACTGAATGAACCATGAACCATGAACCATGAACAAAAGAGATATATATTTCATAAATGAAGCATGTACAAAAGTGTGGCAAACCACTACCGTATATGAGCCAAATACAAAATGTGCCAAAGCACTGCCATATAGGAACCAAATACAAAATTATGATGCACCACTGCCATATATGAGCCAAATACAAAATTGTGGCTTACCACTACCATACACATGCCTAGAGGGATCAACACATCTATATCTGCAATCTTGCAACAAAGAACATTCATGAAATGAGACAAATTGACATGATATTTACAAACAACAACTAAAAACACCAAACCAAGTTTATAAGCTTACCTCATCATAGATGCTCCCATGAAACGACTGCACCGCATCCCTCCAAGTCCTCCAACAGTGCAGCCAATATCTATAAGCCTCCTCGTTTCGTGTCGTAGGATGAACCACTGCCAACTCCTACAAAAAATATCAAAATGTTAAATGAACATACATGACGTGCTTAGCACAAAAAAAAATTCAATAATCAAAATGATACTTACAAAGTCGTGGTGCATAGTGTCATATCGGCCACTACCCAAATGTGAAGGTCCAACTGTATCTAGACGTGTGGCCACCACATCTCACTACTAACGATATCAGTATGGAGTACTACTGCTCATCGTGAATCATATCCCATTCCTCAACATCTAACCATACAAGCTTTGATAAGCTTGCTCTGAAAGCATCACGAGCCTCCGATCATTGATGAGACATAACCTCACATGCCTTGTGCTAAATCCACTATGAGCTAACAATAGGATGCCCATGTGCTGGCCAGAACTCTTGATAGATCGTCTTTGTGATATATTTTTTATGATCTTTGTCCTGTTCACTCCATTTCAACATGACAGAGTGTCCAAACTGTATGGAACAAAGTTTTGTATACCTTGATGCATGGCCTTTCCGGTACTGGAGCTCCATCACGTATACTATACACCTTGGAGTTGTCATGATCATGAGCACCCCAAGGTGTACGTTGTGGAGGTGATCGCAATCCGGGTGGATCGGGTCCGATCGTGGCACACACAGGGTGTATGAAGTTAATGAATGTTGGAAGTTTTAAGGACGTGAAAGTGAAATTAATGTTGAGTATGGAGAAGAGAGAGATGTTGAAATGATTATGGGAATGGGAATGTAGGAGTGCAAGTTAGATTTATGAACATGTATGATAAGAATGAAAGAGAACCATACACACGAATCAAATTTGGAAGGAAGAATGGTCCATTGATGGAGCTTCTTAAACACTTCCTAATTCTAATCCATATGCGTAGTCTTCTTTGGATGATATGTATGCATGACGAGAATAGATGGAATCCTTACACATAAATCAGTTTCGAAAGGAAGAATGGTCCAATATTGGAGCTCCTTATACACTTTCAGAAACTAATCAATATGTATGGGTATGTATAGATTATAAGCATGCAAGTGAATCATGATGATAGAGTTTAATCACAAGCTCAATGAAACATCCTCACTGGTTCAACGCAATACTGCGGAGCCTTCTCACACATAGAAGAAAATAGAAGACATGTAAAAATACTTAAGAGACTGAGAGACAAGAGACAAGAGACAAGTGACAAGTGACAAGTGACATGAATTAAAAGGATTTGAATTAAGATACATGTATAAGATCGTCGTGATACGTCAAGCTAAGCAGTCTACTGATCAAAGGTAGTTCCGACCCTCAAACCATGACAGTTCAACCGAATGTCACACGTAAGAAGATGAGTCCCACTTCATTGACCCTATGTATGTCTATCTAGGCTCGTAACGTCTAACTAAAGAAGTCTAAGACTCACTAAAACCAGCTCTAACTCACTCACATGCTCCACCGAGGGTGAGTCAAGATAGAGATGCTGGTTTCAAGAGCCTATCCTAGATTGGAGTTCTAACTTAAATTTGAAACTAGGTACTATACTCATACTATCCCACCTTGGATCCTCACTCGCTCAACCGAGGGTGATCATCTCAAGGAAACCTTAAGCTAGCAAGAGCCCTATGGATGCCTAACAATGATGCTCTAGGAGTTTGGAGGGGGGTTTATATAGTTTTTTGAATGAATTTGGGCCCTTGGATCTAGAGAAATCAACTCTCAACTCTAGGATCACTACTTTCGATTACAGTCGTTTGATTAATCAAATCAATGGCTTGGAATTATTCTTTCTATCAAATCTAGTGTAAAGGAGTGAAATTTAGGCACCTTGATTCTCCACCATTGGTTCTGGAGCTGATATGGACCGTCGGATTAGTGCTGACATCAATTTGGATAAGATAAGCCACTATTTTTGGAGAAACTTTGCATTATTGATCTTTGATCATTAAAAAAGGCTTATCTGGTGAAAAAACTCGTGGATCCTCCTTGCTTTATGCTTTAGTGCATCTCCACCCTTGAATATGAGCTCATCTTGACCGTACAACGTGGTTCAATCATTGTTTGCCATGTGACAACCCTTCAAGCCTTCAACTTTCTTATTTTAGGAAACTACGGTGACCTTGAAAACTCTATTTTGTGCTCTTTGATCCTTCAAATATCCTTTGATGAAGATAAAATTTTGTAGGTCTATGTTTTGAAAGGCCTCTTTTAGGAATATGCAGAAAAAACTCCCATCTGAATCTCCCTTGTACAAGTTTGACTACATTTGGAAGCTTGCAAGGTCGCATTAAGGTGTCTAGGAAGCTCTGATAGCCTTCAAACTTTGTAGAGATATGTAGGCTCATATGGTCTTTATACATGCCAAACCATATGGCTAACAAAAATTCCTATACAAGATTTTGTAGGGTCTAAGTGGAAAAATTACATTTTTTACAAAATGCACATGGCATATCAATGTGCTAGAAAATCCATTTTCATGTGAAATTTGGACTATAGACTGCATTTGATAGGATTTACAAGTATATGAGTTTTCATGTGATTTGGAGACATTGAAATTTTTGCCCTAATTTCCAAAGTTTGACCAGCTTTGACCGCTACCCTAGATTTGCTCAATTTCTTCCAAAGTTTGCATGTGAACTCCCTTTGACATCCTTGGTGCATCTTGAACTTCTCAGGGAATTCTGGCTACCTTCATCGAATGTGTTTCCTATAGGCCTTCATGAGTGAGAGACGAGAGAAAATCTCGACGACAACGTGTTGTACAATGTGGCATCCGTCGCACTACCTCGACAACATCCACCTCCTCTAGAGCCATCTGTAGATCCACTCCTCGAGCCTCCTCCTCCAGAGCATGACCTTGACCAATGAGATGGGCCAACACCTGTATCGTGTTGAGGTGTCAAACACATACGTCGACTACTAGAGCCACTAGGAGATGGCTGAAAAGGTGATTGTGGTGGAGTCATAAAGCCAGGAGACGTCCCTCTAGTCAGAGTAGCCCCGCCTGTAGGAGTGATGCTGGCGGGGGTGATGTTGATGGAAGTAAGGTCGGTAGGAGTGAGACTAGCATGAGTGAGGCCGATAGGAGTAAGGCCGAGGGGAGTGCTACCATGAGAGATCTAGTACTATGATGCGGCAGCCATATATGCGGGAGGTACGTGAGATATAAACTCCAAGAGCTGCTCCTCTATCATGGAATGTGGAGTGATCGGAGGATTGTCTCCCATCATGCTCTACAACAAAAACTCAAATAATTAGCATATGATAATAATGGAAATAAGAGAAATGGTAGTGTACATAACAACATAGCAAAAAAAGACACAAATTAGTATGTACAAATGTTTGCTTCAAAAATCCTGTATTCTAGCATCCTCTTAGAGATGTGATGCACAAAAGATATCTATCTCTACATTGGTAACTTCTAGATCTCTTGGTATGCTAGCTTCTTCTTGAGCATCGTTCTCGTACAACATATTGTCTGTTACTTCATTGTGTATCTCATTTTCTTCAAAGACCTCTTCATCTCGGACAATGATCTCTTCCTCCTCGACTACCCAATGAATCTCAGAGTCCACTACAGATGGAATTTCTTCTACATCTATGTTCTTGCAAATTTGTCTACTATGTGGGGAGACTTGTAAAACAAATAGCCACTCTAGTTCTTTCGAATCTAATGAGTGTGTATCTATAGGTGTGAGTGTGTGTGTATATATGTGAGTGTGTGTATATGTATGTGAGTGTGTGTGAGTATGCATATGTTTGTGTATGTATGCATATATTTGTGTATGTTCATGTGTATGTATGTGTGTGTACGTATGTGTGTGAATATATGTTTGTCTATGTATTATGTGTGTATATGTGTATAAGTATGTATATGTGTGTGTACATACATACATACATACATACATACATACATACATACATACATACATACATACATATATATATATATATATATATATATATATATATATATATATATATATATATATATATATATATATATATATATATATATATATATATATATATATATATATATGTGTGTGTGTGTGTGTGTGTATGCATATGTGTGTGTATGTATGTATGCATATGCATGTGTGTATGCATATGGGTGTGTATGTATATGCATGTGTGTATGTAATATGTATGTGAGTGTATGTGTGTATAGGTGTGAGTGTGTATGTATATATGTATGTGTGTGTGTATACGTACATGAGTGTTTATGTATATGTGTGTATGAATGCATGCATAGACATGAATATGCATTTGTCTAGGTAATATGTATGTGAGTATATAATATGCATGTGTGTATGTAATATATGCATGTGTGTATGTAATATTGTATTTGTATGTATATGTGTATGTATGTGTGTGTATGTATGCATGTGAATATGTGTTTATGTGTGTGTACCTATGTGTGTGAATGTGTGTGTATGTGTGTGAATGTGTGTGAATGTGTGTGTACGTATGTGTATGTGTGTGAATGTGTGTGTACATGTGTGTGTGTATGTATGTGTGTGTATGTATGTGTGTGTACATATGTGTGTGAATGTATGTATGCATATATTTATGTAGGTATGTGTGTATGTACGTATGTGTGTGAATGTATGTATGCATATGGTTGTGTACGTATATGTGTATGTATGTGTGTGTACATATGTGTGTGAATGTATGTATGCGTATGTATGTGTATATGTGTGTGTATGTATGCATGCATATGTATGTGTATGCATGTGTATATGTGTGTATGTATGCATGTGTGTATATGTGTGTGTGTATGTATATGTATGTGTATGCATGTGTATATGTGTGTATGTATGCATGTGTGTATATGTGTGTGTGTATGTATGCATGTGTATACATGAGTATGTGTGTGTATGTATCTTTATCTCTCTCTCTCTCTCTCTCTTTCTCTCTCTTTAATCTCTCTCTCTCCCTCTCTCTCCCTCTCCCTCCCTCTCTCTCTCTCTCTCAGTATTTCAATGGCGATGCAACACAGTGTGCTCTCCTTCTCGAGAGCTCCACGACGATATTCTCGGAGTAGAAAAATGAGCTCCTAGGGTCGCATGCAATACTCCACATAGAGGCTATAGAATATGCAGAAAAAACACAGTACAGGAAGCACGATCACAAACTTCTTAGGTGTTACAAAATGTGGTCGAACTTACAATTTGTGGTTGACCAGGCCACTATATGTTTTATTAAGGAACATATACAAAGAAGTGTTCAGTGGCCATTTGGCCTTTCACATGGAAACTAATGGTAACAATCTCCCACTAAAGCCCAATATGGCCAAAGTAACTATGGGAGAGAAAAAAAGAATGATAAAGAATACCTGAGTGTAAGTATACAAACTATAGCTCCCACCTAATGGGCATGTTACACAATATACAAGTGATTGTGTAACATCATGAATCAAGTAACCCCCATCAAGTGACAGCAGTGTCGAAAGCTATTGTGTGGTGGAGCTTTAGTCAAAGCATCTACAACATTAGCTTGAATGTGAACCTTCTCAAGAATAATGCACTTAGAGGCTAAGCAATCTCTATTGAAGTGATACCTCACCTCAAAGTGCTTGGTCTTTGCATGATAGACCGGATTCTTAGCCAAAGCAATGGCACTCAAAACTGTCACTAAGCAAAGGAGGTACATGTTGAGGTAAACCCATATCACAAGCAAGATGAGAAAGCCACAATGCTTCCTTACATGCCTCACTTGCTACAACATACTCTGTTTCTGTGGTGGAAACAACTGTACATTCTTGAAGACGAGATCTCCAAGAGATAGCACCTCTAGCAAAATGAAAAATGTACCCTGATGTAGGCTTATGATTGTCTACACAACCAGCATAGTCAGAATCTGTGTAACCAATAATGGATGCTTTCCCTCTACCTAAGCATAAACACCTATCCTTAGTGGCACTCAGATATCTCAAAATCATCTTGAACGCTTCCCAATGTTTCTTGCCAGAATTAGACATATATCTACTCAAAACTCCCACTACAAATGCAATGTCTGGTCTCATAACTACCATAGCATACATGAGACTACCAACAGAAGACTGATAGGGAATTTTGGTCATGAATTCCTTTTCCTCATCTGATTTGGGGCAATCATCCTTGCTCAATCTCACATATGTGGCTAAAAAGTGTACTCAATGCCTTTCCACCCTTCATATTGAACCTGTAAAATACTTCAGATATGTACTCACTTTGAGACAATTATATGAATCTTTTACTCCTATCACGAGTAATGCACATGCCAAGAATATGTTTGGCATCCCTAAAATCCTTCATATCAAATGTGTGACTCAACTTCCTTTTGAGAATTGACAAGTCATAAGAGGACTTCCCAGCAATCAGCATATCATCGACACAAAGTATCAGGCATATCAAGCTGCCATATGAGCATCTCTTTGTGTAGAGACAATGATCCTCATTGCTTCGAGAATAGCCTTGGGACTTCATAAAAGCATCAAACTTTTGGTACCATTGTCTAGGGGACTGTTTAAGTCCATACAAGCTCTTCTTGAGCTTGCAAACTAGAATTTCCTTGCGAGGAACTACATAACCCTCTCCTTATTCCATATAGATCTCATTTGTAAGATCTCCATGCAAGAAAGCAGTTTTCACATCCATTTGGACTAGCGCTAAGTCCTGCATTGCAACGAATCTAGGCAACATGTGAAGGCTAGTCATCTTGACCACTGGAGACAAGATTTCCTCAAAATCAACACCATGTTTTTGCTTAAAACCGAAGCACTATGTGATGTGAATTTCATCTTATATACCCATTTACATGGTAAAGCTTTCCTGCCCTTTGGCAAAGGTACTAAATCCCAAGTACCATTTTTGTGAATAGAATCCAACTCACTCTTCGTGGCACACTCCCACTTGACATGATCCTTTGTGTGCATAGCCTCTTTGTAGCAAGAAGGCTCACCGACATCTGTTAGCATAACAAAATCTAAACCTAGAATATATCTGTTAGGTGGATGTGAGACACGTGTAGAGCATCTCAATGGTTGCTGAACAGGAACATCTACAGACTGATCTGATCGAACATTCTCTTGAACGTCCCTATGTGCAACATTTTTATGCATGCTAACTGGAGGACTAATATCCTGAAGCACCACTCTTCTCACTTCAAACTCCTTAATGGGTGGTTTATGCATCTTCGACTCATTGAAAATGACATCACTACTTCTCATCATTGACCGTGTTTTAGGATCCCATAACTGATATCCAAATTGTCCTTCTAGATCATATCCAAGAAAAATGCATTTCTTTGACTTATGGTCCAACTTTTTTCTACGATTCTTGGGTATATGAACATATGCTTCACACCCAAAAACTTGAAGATGATCATAATATGGTGGCTTTCCTATCCATAACTCTTATACCGCTTTCAGACCTTTGGCAGTACTAGGTGGAAGGTTAATCACATGAACTATAGTCAATACTACTTCTGCCCAAAAACCTTGTGAGAGGTTTGCATGATGCAACATAGAAACTACTCTCTTTTGAATAGTTCTATTCATCCTTTTCAGCTACCACTAGGGTATAAGGAGCTGTAAACTCTCTAGGAATCCCTCTAGATTGACAAAAAAGACTGAATTCATGTGAGGTATACTCACCCCCATTATCTAAACGTAAAGCCTTAAGCTTAGTTCCTTTTTTAGTCTCAATTGAAGCAAGCCATTTTTTAAAAGTAGGGAATACCTCATCCTTCGATTTGATAGGATATACCCATACTTTGCAAGTAACATCATCTATGAAAGTGACAAAGTAAAGAGAACCACCAGAATCTAGCAAGCATGTGTGGGAAAGAAAATCGGCCATAAGAGCCTCACTTTGCACAATGCTATCAAGTGTCAACACATCAGCATCATCAGAAATAGCATCAATTTCTTCAATCTTCATAGTTGAAGTAGATGGTGCATGTAACTATTTAACATGCCCATCAACTTTTTGTCCTTTACTTTAGCATTCTTTAATGCATAACAGTCTTTCTTCATGTGTCCTTTCTTATGATAATAATGGCATTCAATATCTCTCTTCCTTGATTTACTTCTACTCTTATTCCGTTGACCATTCTTTTCCTTGTTCTTGCTCCTGCCATGTTGTTGATTCTTTTCCTGGTCAGAATCACGAACATTACATGCATCTACACTTTGAGTGCCAACCATATATTTTCTACAAATCTCCTCACTCAAGAGTGCTCCACATATGTCATCATAGATGATTTTACCACCAGGTGCACTATTTGCTAATAGCTATGCAAAATGTATCCCATGATAATGGCAAGGTGCATAACAACAATACTACTTTCATTCATTATCCATATCCATTTTTTGAGCATGTAACTAGGAGAATATAGCATCAAACTCATTTAGATGAGAAGCAACACTATCTGTGTCCTTCATGCGAAGGTCATATAATTTTCTCATGAGATACACTTTATTTGATGCTGTCTCTTTTTCATATGTATTGCATAATTTCTTCCAAAGCTCCTCTGCACTTTCATAGTCTAATACTGTAAAGTAAACATTATCTACCAAGTGCAAGCGAATGGTAGACCTGGCCATTTCATCTAACTCATCCCAATCATCTTCGTCCATGTTTGCAGGCTTCTTTGAAATCCCATTTACTGGCTTCCATTGCCTCCTTTGAATCAACACATCTTCAATATGATTCTTCCATAGAGAAAATTTTGTGCCATCAAATTTTTGGATCTCAAAATGATCTTTGCCCCGCAAATTATAGCTCGTCCTTGGAACACTAGGACTAGAACCTGATCCACCAGATGTGCCTAAGACCTCTGATGTCATGATGGTAGAGAACCAAATAGAATGATAATGGAGCTAGAAGAGTCCAAACACCAATGAATAAGTGTATCAAGGAGTAAATCAACTATTGAATAGTTGAAAAAACTAAAAATCTTGAAAGATTTTCCGAGAGTATCCTCTCCAAAATGAGTGTATCACCAGTGTCAAAATATCATAAAACTACAAGTACTGACATGTTTATCTGCATAGTGAATCACTGACTCAACTCCATATAATGAGTTACCCAATAGAAGCCAACTAGGCTTATCTAGCACCTGTGAACAACTATCATACTTCTCCTATGGCAAGACTGGGTAAGTCTTCCACCTGCATCACTGAAGAGGCCCTGACATTTGGGTGTCTCCCAGTTAAGAAAACCTCACCAGGACCCTCTTCATCAAATCTAAAAGGCTTTATGCAAAAAACATAACCGCTATATCAATGACCACATGGATGTACATAAGCCATATCCACAAAAACGTACATGGTGTGTATGTGCTCAATATATGCAGTAAAATGACACCAAAAGGCTGAATTCATAGCCCAAAAACTAGCCAACAACACCTACAAGTGTCTGTCAACTTTGATGTTTTATGCTAAACAAACCTACATAAATTTGCAGCGACTGCTCCCACCAGAGAGAGAGAGAGAGAGAGAGAGAGAGAGAGAGAGAGAGAGAGAGAGAGAGAGAGAGAGAGAGAGAGAGAGAGAGAGAGAGAGAGAGAGAGAGAGAGAGAGAGAGAGAGAGAGAGAGAGAGAGAGAGAGAGAGAGAGAGAGAGAGAGAGAGAGAGAGTGTTGTGAGCCGCCGGATTGGCATTCTGTATTTTCATAATTCTTATATTTGCCTATCCCACACGAACTGAAAGGTCGTTGCGAAGTGATGTATCTGTTTATCAATTAATGAAAAGACATTGCGGTGACTCTCCGGTAACGACAAGCAAGATCGCCAGACTGTCTGTCTGGGCGATTGCAGCCTATGGAGACGTCGTCATAGTGCAGCATTCGTGATATCGGAGTATTATTGTTCTTACCTTTGTTTAATTACATTAAGTTGTGATTAACACAGTGAGGTTAAGTACGGATAATAAGTTTGTGCAATGGTAATGAATAACTCCGGTGTTACGAACTGTGGAAAGTCTAACCAGAGTTTTAAACATTAACTTGTATAAGAGTTCGATACTGAACATTAACGTATTGTGGTTTGAATAAGTTAATTGGGAAAATTAAGTTACAGGGCCTCTGATTTATCAGTACCCTACCACTCCCAAGAACCCGAAAGAACTTTAAAATGTCTGTAATGTAAAAGCGCATTTTAACACTAGTGCCGTCTGTGGGAAGGTGGCACAGACTGTGAATAATCAGTAAGGTGGAGTAGTATGCAAGTGGTGCAGAGGTGATATATGCCAGTTACTCGGTCCGACGAGTCGTATCCAAAGTACAGGAGAGACCAGCATCCCTCGATAGTACCAAATTTGTTAGGGACACCCCCAGGCGGTAGAAGCACCGATCGGTTAAGCCCAGTTGTCGAAGGAGCGGAGCCCGATAGCAGTGATTCTGGTAGAATTCCGGTGACACATGAGGAAATTCAGGTAGATTTCGGTGTAATTTGGGTGCAGTCTGCAGAAGGTACAATAACTTCGGAGTGTACAGGGACGCAGTGCGTAGTTGACCCGACACCATCTGGTCAGGATTCGAACTTTTCCGAGGATAAAGTGGTGTTACCCAGAGAAATCATTGCCGGTGAAAGAATACCCTGTTTTGGGGAAAGTTCGACAAATTTCGGTGACAGTTGGGTCGCAGTTGCAGGTAATTTAGAGTTTTCGAGTGACCGTGTGACACTCCCTGGTGAATCTTCATTTCGGACACCATTGTTCGGGGAAAATTTGCCTACTTGGGATATCAAAGCTGAGGATAGGCTCTTCGATTTGGAGATCCATAATAGATTGAACGCTATTTTCAAGCCGGAAGGTGAGAAGTCTGACCACACAGATTCCGAAGGACCAGAAACACCTCCTCAGAACTCAGGAGACAACAACGGTACCACTAATAGCACCATGAGTGGACAACAGCAACAGCAGCAGCAGCAGCAACAGCAACAGCCACTTCCACTTCGACCTGTTCCAACAGGGGTGACGTACACAAAGTTCGGTGGCTTTCCAGGTGACCACCCTGATCCACATGTGCGTACCTTTGAAATAAGTTATGTTGTACTGAACCATCCAATCGATCCGGCGTACAAGGCCATCGTATTACAGTCAACATTAGTCAATGAAGCGGCGAGGTGGCTAACAGAGTATGATATCAACCATTTCGTTACCTATGAGGCGGTAAGGGATGCGTTTTTGCAGAGGTTCCGGTTGAAGAAGAACCCTGCCGAAATTTTCGATTACTTGCAGAACAATAGACAAAAGCCGCACCAGACTGTTCAGGAATATGCCACATTATTTAGAACTCATTTAAGACAATTGCCTCCGGCACATGCTAATTTACCGGATGATGTTATAACCCAGTGGTTTATTAAAGGGAGCTATGACACTGGATGCAGTTATTGCCATGGCCCTGCAACTAGAGCATAAGGTTGGAGGATTCACCGAAGACTTGGAGTGGCTGAAGGCAGTAAAAACATTACAGAGGATCCGGCTAAACAGTTGTATTGCACCAAGTGCAAAAATCCAGGGCACACCAGTGCTACATATGCCCTTAACCAGGTGTATTGTGCTATCTACAATACCACCGGACACTCAACCGAAAATTGTGCGTATAATGCCAAAGTGCAGGGACGAGCAGTTGTAAACGCCATTACACAAGAACTAGGGCAGCCAGCAACTCACTATGTGCCACCGCAGATGCGAAACAATCAGCCACAAGGATACCGAAATTACCAAGGATAGCAGAATACCAATTTCAATACAAACCGATGGCAGACAGGTACATCAGCGGAAGGTACTTCCTTGCCACCACCTCGTTGTCACTTTTGCGATGAGCTTGGCCACATCTGGAGATTCTGCAAGGATGCAACCGAATATGACAAAAGAAAGAAAGAGCATCAGAACCCGATGACCAACATGGTCTATATCTCACCAGTGGAATCACAAGCAGCAGTGGTCCAGACAAGATCGGGTAAGCAGCTGCAACCCGTCGCCGAGGTGTTTGAACCGGTTATCGATGAATAAGAGCGAATGTATACCAAAGCTAGCCAATGGGCATCTAAAGAGCAAACTGTATTCCCTGATCCAGTTCCGGTGACACAGGCTCCCTGCCAAAGGCGAGAGCACATGAACAAGACTCTACCCCAGTAATAGGAGAATCATTATCAGAATCAGTGAAGAGTGCAATTCCAACAGACCAGGTATGGGATATTCTCTCGAAGGCTTCAATTACACTCCCTTTGGGGCAGCTACTCGCCTTGGTGCCTGGAGTTAGGCAGCAATTCTAGCAACATGTCAGTCCTAGATCTACCAGTACTCCGGCGACTGCAACAATACAACCGGAAACTGACTCTACGGTGGGTCATTCAGTCCCCTTAATAACTGTCTGGCATAAAAATCACAAGATTACGCAAGTGTTAATTGATGGTGGTTCGGGTGTGAACATAGCAACTGCAGCTCTCTGCAAAAAGCTGGGGTGGACCCAGATCGAGCCCGTCCTATTCTTTCTCAGAATGGCATACCAATCTCGAGTCCATCCGGTGGGACTAGTATGGAATATCCCGATTACTTTGCAGGGTACCACGTTCAAAATGACTTTTGTCATCTTAGAACTGTCAGAATCCAGCCTCGACTATAATCTTCTTTTTGGTCGACCCTGGTTGAAACAGGCCAAAGTTATACAGGATTGGTCAGCGCAGGAATTGACTTTCAAAGATAATCACCATAAATATGTTGTCAAACTGGATGCCATTCAGCCCTGTGAGCTTCATGCTAGACCCTATGTAGCAGAGCCGGTCCACATGTTGGATGGCTTATCTGACGATGAAGAAGAGGCGTTTTTGAAGAACAATAAAGATCTGATTTCCTTAGGTACTGTAGATCTTCAAGCTGTAGCAGACAACTGGAGCCCGGCAGCCTGTACGGTTGTTCCCGTGACCGGAGATGCAGATGCAGATGATAGTGTTGCTATGGATGGAGCCACTCTACATCAACTTTTACAATCAGCTAACGACTTAGGGAAACCTTGTCAATTTTATGTCCCGGAAGACCAGTTAGTAACCTATAATTTGGGTGATGAAGTTAACCCGCGACCTATTAAGATTAAGGCAGGACTGTTCGAGGCATTTCAAGATGATTTGATCCGACTCCTGCATGAGTTTTCTGATGTTTTTGCTTGGGACTATCGTGATATGAAAGGTCTTGATCCACGGATCTATCAACATCAGGTTGTGCTTAAGCTAGAAGTGAAGCCAATTAAACAATCCAGTTACCGAATGAATCCCAATTATGCAGCACAGGTCAAAGCAGAACTCGATCGGTTATTGAAGGTAGGATTCATCGTACCAATCAAACACGCGGAATGGATCTCTCCGATCGTGATTGTTCCAAAGAAAAATAAATAGCTCCGAATCTATGTGGACTACCGGAAACTGAATGCGGCCATGGTACCTGATCCATTCCCTCTCCCCTTTCTCGACACAATGCTAGACAGGGTGGCCGGGCATGAGATGTATTCATTTCTCGATGGTTATAGTGGTTATAACCAGGTGTGCATGGCCGAGCACGACATACCTAAAACAACCTTCATTACGAATTGGTGTGTGTATGCTTGTATAGTCATGTGGTTTGGCTTAAGGAATACATTTCAACGGTGTATGCAAGAATTTTTTTCACCCTATCTGACTACTTTTATGCAAGTGTACTTGGATGACTTTTCCTTATTTGGTAAGATTGCGGCGCACCTGTATCATTTACGGTGCTGCTTTGAGAAATGCCATGAATATCGACTCTGCCTAAATCCGACAAAATCTGTTTTTGTGGTTTCTTGTGGTAAACTCCTTGGCCATATTATATCTGCACAAGGTATCCAAGTCGATCCAGACAAAGTCGCAGCTGTGTTGGAAGCACCCGTCCCTATAACGCCGAAAGAAGTTATGCATTTCCTGGGTCAAATCCGGTGGCAGACATCTACGGTGGCTAGCCCATTTAGCAACACCACTTAATCGGCTAATGACTAGTACTCCATGACAGTTCAAATGAACCCCAAAATGCCAAACTACTTTCGATCCTCTAAAAGGATTATTGACGCAAGCTCCAATTTTGCAACCTCCTGATTGGACCCGCCCATTCCATGTCTTTGTAGATGCATCGGATATAGCTATTGGCAGTGTTTTAATGCAGCAAACGGATAAATGGTTTCGGCCTGTCTCCTATGCAAGTCACTGACTCGCTTCTGCAGAAAGGAATTATTCAGTTACCGAAAGAGAATGTCTCGGGTTGGTGTATTCAGTGAAGAAATTCCGGCATTATTTGCTTGACCGAAAATTCACTTTCACGTGGATCATGCCGCACTTGTATATCTGGTCCGGCAGCAACATTTAGGTGGTCGCTTGGCTCGTTGGGTTTTATTGCTACAGGAGTTCGACTATGAAGTGATTCATCGATCCGGTACAGCACATGCCTTAGCAGATTTTCTCTCTTGGTTGGATTCCGGTGAAGCTCCGGTGGGCATTGATGATACCACACTAGCAATTTACGCTGCTGACCTAGCTCCTGACGAATCTACCGAACATCCGGTGGTGCCTACTTACTATGATACGTTGTTAACTTTTTTGACTGATGGATGTCTTCCTCCTCATACGCCTCCTGCTATGCGGCGGAAAATTGCAGTTTACAGTCGCAGATTCTGGTTGATTGTAGGACAGTTGTACTACACGGATCATACTGGTGTCTTACTTTGCTGTATCCCACCACATGAAGTAAATTCGGTTATTGCTATGGCACATTCTATACCCTCCGGTGGACATTTTGCAGCAGATCTTATGCACCAGAAAATTCTACAAAGTGGGCTTTGGTGGCCTACCATGTACAAAGACGTGACTTAGTTTGTGCAGTAGTGTGACACTTGTCAACGATCTAGACAACCATTACAATGCCACTTCTTTCCTTTGCAACCTGTCTTACCTTTGGAACCTTTTTAGAAGTGGGGTCTTTATTTTAGGTCCAATTACACCACCAGCGACTCTTAGCAATAATCGCTACATCCTAACATGTATAGATTACGCTACCAGGTGGGCAGACGCTTGGGCCTTACGGTCCGCCATAGTTGTTTCGGTGGCAAAATGCGTGATAAAGGACGTATTCCCGCGTTATGGACTACATCTAGAACTTGTGTCAGACCAAGGAACCCATAAGTTGCTAACAATTTAATGTGAGTACTAATGCATACTTTTCAAATTCTGCATAAACTTCTAGTTCACCGTACTATCGTCATGCTAATGGGTTAGCTGAAAGTACCAACAAGACGTTGTTGAGTATGCTTTGCAAATTGATCGTGGAATCTCCAGAAAGATGGGATCAGTTACTACCTGCAGTTTTATGGGCATACCGGACTACATACAAAGTTGCATCCGGAATGACCCCTTTCAAGCTTGCTTATGGGTTGGAAGCAATCGCGCCGATGGAGCTTGTAGTGCCAAGCTTACGTGTGGCCCTAACTCAGAAGTTACTACCCGAAGACTCTTTGTCCTTTCAGTTGGATGCACTCAGAGATTTGGATGAACAACGTTGGGAGAGTTTTCTGACTCTTCAAGAAGTTCAGTTGCGGCAAGCCCGTATCCATGATCGGTTCCTCAAAACTCCAGTTTTTACGGTGGGTCAACTTGTGCTATTTTATAATGCTAAATCAAATCGTTCTGCTGGAAAATTTAAATTACGGTGGTTCGGTCCTTACCAAATTAGTGAGCAAGTGGGGCCAGCTACTTTTCGGTTGACTACCTTGATTGGAGTTCCTCTTCCTAAAGTAATCAATGGTTCAAAGTTGCATCCATATCACCAAGCGCCTGACCGTCGCTAATGTATTCTTTGTTTTTTTGTGTGTCATTTATTTATTTATTTTTATTTTTATTTTCGGATTTTGGGTGAATAACTATCGTAAAACTCCTCGTTTGGATATCTAATTATGAGTAATTGCCGCCCTGTGTTATTGATTCTGCTCATGCATGCACGCCGTAATTATGAAGGTTATCATTTCCATACCGCGCGATGATTAGGATTTTCGATCGCCTCCCGTTGCCAAGTGTCTACTTAATCTTCTTTTTTCACTGTTAATCGCATTGTGTCTGTGTGTTCTGTGCCCTGTGTTTTTTGTGTTTGCTGTGCATTCGTGTTCTTGGGACTTCACGTGCGCATCATGGAAGCGTTAGCCAATTTCGCTACCTTCCGTGATGGACTCCCTCAAGATGTGAGTGAGTTCTTGCGTATTCGCGGCCTGTTGAACTTCGCTCAATTGCCTTGGCATTCAATGGAGTATCAACTGTTTTATGCGCAGATCATTTTTGCCATCGCTGCCACACTTGCTATGGAGCAGAGTTGGCCGATTACATGTTTACCGTCTCCCGTAGTAATCATGTTAGCTTCAATCGCTGAAGCATTTCGTCTGCCCATGGAAGGATTGGAGAATGGTCATCTCCTTCCGATAGCCACCATGGTCGAATTGTTCCCACAGCATTCATCGAATGAGTATGCCATTTTGTGTCGCCCTGACCCTGAATGCACCGCCTTATAATTCTTAGTAGCTATCCTAAATTTACAGAAACGTACCTACGGGATTTCATGCCCATTTTATTCAATGATTGACATGGCTTCTCGTGAGCCTCTCAATTTTGCCTCTTATTATTTCCGGTGCATTCACCGTGAATGCGTTACGGTTATTAAGCAAGTTAACAAAGGTGATCTTCCACGATCACGCCTTCCCCACATCCTTACGTTCCTTTTTCCCACCATTCAAGCCGCGCAACCTCCACCCAATGCACCGTTCTTACTGCATGAAGAATCCACTCGGATGCTTGAAGATGAAGACGAGGATGATGATGGCGATTTGTTTCAACTCCTTCGCCAGAAACGCTGTCGTATAAGCCCGTCTAAAAGCCAGGTGCAAGGTTCCAATGCAGCCAATGAAGAAGAAATCTTTCATGACACCGCAACTTCTATCCATGTCGATTCTTCCGCCCAATCTTCTCCGAATAAGCAGCAGGAACAAAGTGCGTCCACCACAGAATGTGAAGCAATTTCTTCGAAGGAGGATTCTCAGCACCAGACCCAAGATGATGTGTGATCCATTGTTGTTGAGATTGTTAATGAAGTAATTATTGCAGTTGATGCTGTAGTTGACCGACTTGAAGAGACTACGTAGCAGAATCCTCGAATAGTGTTGGTGCCCAACACTCTTATACCCACTCCTCCACCAATGAATCCGGTTGAGCCCATTGTACCTGTTCAACCTATTGTCCTTGAAGCACCGGATTCCTCATCCTCTTCGCCTAATTATTCCCCACCATCTTCCAATCATCTCTTCTTAGCCTCTTCATCCCAGCCACTTCCTCCTCCTCCTCTTCCAGTTCCCATGTTTACTGAATTAGAGTCCATGGGTCGAATGCTAATCCAATTCTCACAGCAGCTACGGATGCAACTCAGAATGGTCACTGATAATATTCGCCAAGAATTGCAGCATAAAGTTGATATCTTAGAAGCAGATATTACTCCACTACAGGAAGAAGTCGATGCAGTTAAGGCAAAAAATCATGGCCTACACTTACAAATTCAACGGCTTGAAGATCAGCTAGCACAGAAAGATGGTTTGCTGAGTCAAAAGGATACAGAAATCAGCACGATGAAGCAAGAAATCACTCATAAAATAGATGCAATGACTGCCATAGGCAATGAACTGCATAGCACACGGGAAGCATACATCATATTAGAAGAAGCTTCTCAGTCTCTTGCCGCAAATTTCCTTAAAGTTGAGGCAGAGCTTCATAAAACTACCGAAATCCTGTTCAAACGTGATCAAGAGTTACAAGAAGAGCTTGGCAAGTATCTCCGTTTGAAGAAAGAATTTGAAGGAGTGCAGAAGGAAATAGACGCTTATTACAAAATCATGCAGTTCCAGTCTGAAGAACTGGAGAGAAGAGAAAAGGAGGTCGGTTATCAAGCAAAGCGTTTATCCAGAATAGATAAACAGATTGAAGATATGAGATTGAGCCGTGACGCAGCTCTTGCAAATGATTTCTACGTGCAAGAGGCCTTTTTGCAGACACAGGCTGACATTTTAATGTGTCAAGTGATTGCCGCAAGCTCTGTTCGTACTGACGCACAGTTAGTCGAACCAGAAACTTTAAAGTTAATGCTGGATTCTTTGAAGCAGAAGATTTCCAAAACTTTCAAATTAGCTCGCACCATGTATATACAGGGCATTGTAGATGAGCCCTAAATTTTGTTTCCGTTGCGGGTTCAAGTCCACCGTGTGTGCCAATGTGAGCCGCCGGATTGGCATTCTATATTTTCATAATTCTTATATTTGCCTATCTCGCACGAACCGAAATTAGTTCGTTGCGAAGTGATGTATCTGTTTATCAATTAATGAAAAGACATTGCGGTGACTCTCTGATAACGACAAGCGAGATTGCCAGACTGTCTGTCTGGGCGATTGCGGCCTGTGGAGACGTCATCGTATTGCAGCATTCGTGATATCCGAGTATTATTGTTCTTACCTTTGTTTAATTACATTAATTTGTGGTTAACACAATGAGGTTAAGTACGGATAATAAGTCTGTGCGATGGTAATGAATAACTCTGGTGTTACGAACTGTGGAAAGTCTAACCAGAGTTTTAAACATTAACCTGTATAAGAGTTCGATACTGAACATTAATGTTTTGTGGTTTGAATAAGTTAATTGGGAAAATTAAGTTATAGGGCCTCTGATTTATCAGACCCCTACCACTCCCAAGAACCCGAAAGAACTTTAAAATGCCTGTAATGTAAAAGCGCATTTTAACAGTGTATAGAAAGAGATCTTTGTGTGTGAGTGTGTGTGCACAAGACAATGCAAGTCATAATTGAGTTCGCACGTGCAACTTCGATAGAAACACTAATAAGTTCAAAACACGTGTAAAATGTCGAGTTTTTGCTCTCGGGTCCTAGTATGTTTAAAACACCACACTGATAGGGGCATCGATATGAGTGCCGGTATGAGCATCGGTAATGTAATTATCAGTGCTCATATCAATGCCTATACTGGTTCCCATATCAATTCCTATACCAGCGGCCACAACATATACCGATGGTCAGTTTCAAATGGTCATACCATCAATTTAGTGACCATTGGTATGCCTAACGTGAACACTCCAAGCATTTCCACCGATCATACCAATGCCAGGGGTGGACGGTTTGTATGGACAACGTCAGTATGCCCCTAATATGTTGTAGTGGATAAGAGGATATTTTGGCACATGTGATAGTATTCCCTTTAGGGGCAGGCTCAAGTGAAGTGAAGAAACTATGCTATGAGTTAATATATTTGGTTGCCCCACTATCAAAGTACCAAAGATTTGAGTCTATTGTAGACATACACTCTTCATGAGAAGATGGGTCATAACTGCAAACAATAGTAAACGCCCATTCTTCATTGTGCACAAGTTTTGCAGACTCTGATTTGGGTGTAGAGGCCTCTACAACAACCGTTCTAACCTCTTTTTTCTTTGCCTCTTTTGCAGCCAATTTCAGACAACTCTACATGTAAGAGAAATGAAAAAGTGATATGTGTCATACTATTCATCACAAGTTGAGCTTGATATCTCACAATTGTAAGGGAGGATACGTACTATCACTCTCACAAGGTTTTCAATAACTTCAAGATTTACACTCTGGAAGGCTCACAACATAAGGTTTTCAACATAGATCGAGAAGTGGTTGAGTTTGTGTTTCTTGATAAAAAGGTCATTAGAATCACATGAAGAGGTATACGAACATGGTCTTGATAAGAAAATGACACATTTAGAGGTCTTTGAAAGCGGCATACAAAATATTAAGGTAACCCTTAGGGTGTTCAACATAGATCGAGAAGTGGTTGAGTTTGTGTTTCTTGATAAAAAAAGGTCATTAGAAACATATAATGCAGAGGTATAAAAAGATGCTCTTGATAGGAAAATGACCTAGTTAGAGGGCATTAGAAGAAACATAAAAAATATTAAGGTAAATCTTGTACGTAGGGGAATCGGTTTGGCTTTGGCCTCTTGACACGGAGATCCAAGGTTCAACCCCTTGGCTAGATATGTAATGACTTTGCCTAGTTAAAGTAGTTGTAACCGAGTTGTCACCTTGTCTAAACCTAGCTTTCTGGGATACAGAAGGTACGATGGGTACTATGCCCATTTAGTTGTACAATTGCACTTTTAAAATTAAAGGTCAGGAGAGTAGCCTTTCAGCTCAACCTCTCTCTCTCTCTCTTTCTCTCTCTCTCTCTCTCTCTATATATATATATATATATATATATATATATATATATATATATATATATATATATATATATATATATATATATAGTACTTGTAATAGTTCATATGAATAAGAACACGTATATGGACAAAAATATATTAATACATCACTCTAGAATTGAGAGAGCTATTTGCAATTCATGTACTTCTAACTTGAATCCTTATTACTTATCATCTACGGGTCTATCAAATAATGTAAACTGAACTTTCGGTTAAAAAAAAAAAATTATAACAATAATTTATGATTCAAACTTTACTTGACACAAATTCTATAACTTTCGGCCGAACATGATCTTACAGAAATAAATACAAGAAATAATCTTATCAATGTACTTGATTGGCCCCTCTAGAAAGATCATTGTTGGACCCTTATCTATAACCCGAAAAGAAGCACACAGTTGAATCCAAAAGAGCAAGAGTGCAACATTGGTGTTGACTTGCAGAGTAGGGGCCACCTAGCTTGGTCCTTTAGAAAGGAATCCATTTGAGATAGGAACCCCACAGAGCATTAGACAATGCTTCATAAAACCATCTTTTTTTTTTCATATTGCCTTTCATAGAGACAACCTTTTGGTCGGATGTATTCCCACCTACCAACCATATTTGAATGGCCGGACAGTGGCTATAAAGGACCCTCCTCCCTTTCCATACCTTATTGGGAACCTTGAGCCTTTAAACAAAGAAAAAAAACTTCAAAAAGAAAATAGAATTCTTTTATCACATGACAAGAAACTTTTGAGTTCTTACCCTAAATGAATATCCCTTGGAAAGCTTGATACACTTGGGATGGGAATTAT
The DNA here is from genome assembly GCA_020310875.1 of Ceratopteris richardii. NCBI lineage: Eukaryota > Viridiplantae > Streptophyta > Polypodiopsida > Polypodiales > Pteridaceae > Ceratopteris > Ceratopteris richardii. Next base: position 108,811,470 of record CM035431.1, read on the forward strand.
ATAAATTGTGAGAGAAAATCAAAATAGATTACTAGTGCCTATGTTGGGCCCCTTTTACAAAACATGCTTAGTGGAGGTAGTTGCTGCACATATCTTTGGGTTGATCTATTCTAGACATCAAATCAATAGCACACTTTATCTTTCCCTCTTTGTGCAGGATAAGGGGGTTCTATTGATATGCTTCACACAATGGATTATCAATGAATATCCTTTTGGGTTATCCTTTATGCACAATGGCAATAAAAGTGTTTATAAAGTAGGTTTGCATGACTTGTATTTCATTGTATTTTGTTTTGAAATTGTAAGAAATTGAAAAGCAACCACTATGAAGGGGTGAACACACCTTGACATATAGATTCCATATGAATAATATAGAAGTGAAGAGGGATTGAACCCAAGACCTCATCCGAGCCACCCAGTTCATTGGGACTGAGCTTTGGGCTATACTCCTCTAATACACATTGGTTCTTCTTGGATACATTGTGTGTTTGTGAGGGATAGAGAGAGACCCTTCCTAAGGACACGAAGAGGAAGGGAGAGGAGGTAACGTCTCACGAGCATTGGAGTCCCCAAAATCAGGAATAACGCTGGCTGAAGCTGCTTTCACGCTCATCCCTCAATCCCGCTTGGGTGGCCGCCACCCTTTCCTATTCGTACAATCGTAGCGCCTATTTCGTGTTCTCACACACACGCAGCGCGCCGTCTATCTTTGTTCCTCTTTCTGTGTATCAGACGTTGGTCGTTGCTGTGTCTCCTCCAAGCGCCACCCAACAGATCATTTTTCATTGCAATTCTCCGATCCGAGTCGTTTGGTAATCAGACTCCATATCCTGTTTCTCTCCCTGCATCCTCCCGCAGATAGAAGTCAAGCGTGTTCATTAATGCAATCTTTATATGTATTATACACGCTTCATCCATCGCTGCGTTGTTCAATTCTCTGTCTGTGTGTTTAAATAGAGTACGCTCTGTGCTTTACAGATGCATGGCCTTCAACTGTCGCAACGAAAACAAGGTTAACAAAAGGCCAGGTGTTTGACGCGGAATCCTGAAGTAGGGCATGTGGTAACCACGATAAAGAAAAGAAGAAAGCGATCCATTATAGGAAAGGTTGAGATGGGGCCGCTCTGATTGCGATCATGTAAGCATTTCATAATTTAAAACCAAAGTTCTAACGCACACGCACAAACAAACAAATATACTACTCATACATACACATGCAGACAGACGCCCGCTCACAGACACACAGATAAACACCCCCAGAAAAATTAAATCGCCGCACCCATGTAGCAGTTTGCAATCGCCTCTAATAATCTCATCCTCCCTGAACCGTCTTTGCTCACTTTGCGACCTCTGTACCGTGCTTAGTTCCATTGTATGGCCGGATTTGTAGTTCAGCCTGAACTTAGAAGGAACTCATCAATGGCGCCTCCTTCTGTACTAACTCCGATTGCCATTCATGAGCTTGGTGATATGATGGGCGGGGTAAGTGGATCCTCGATGGACGACGTTTTGCATTGTGATGGTGTGATGGAGGAGAGAAACTGTGACTGTGAGATTGTAATAGGACAGGAAGCTCATGATAAAAATGCAAAGGGAACTAACTCTTACCCTCATCTTTTTGATCTTCCAAGGACAGGATGCAATAGTTTTTGCAATGTTGTTCACAATCAGATGAGTGAAGAAGATAATTTTTTCGTTGAAGCTAATTACAAAAATCAGTGGGCCTCTTTAAAGCCATATGACGAAGGTCTGAAGGATAGTTCTGAACATAGACATACAGGAAAAGAAGACATGTTGCACGATCAACTCAGTCTTGCGTATAAATATCATGGTTCAAAGCTCTCAGATAAGAAAACCTGTTCGGACGAAGCCCATGAATGCCAAGAGAGAAAAGGCAGACAAGGTCCTGGATATGGTGAGCGAGAGAATCGGGCTACCAGAAGAATTATGCAACATGGCTTTGGAAATGGGGAACAGGAGAACGAAGTTTCAGAATTCTCGGATGGAGGTCATCTCTATGGAAAGGACAAGATCGATGGCATCAGAAATAATGCGGGAGTGCATTCCAGTGCAGAGGAAGCTGAGAAGGACGACACATATAAGCACGCCCACGCAGCGGAGGATCAAACGACTTTACTGAAAGAAAACAGTGATTTTGACGGAGGGCGTGAAAGAATGATCAATCCAACGCAGAGTGTTGATATCTACGGAACACATGGAAATGAAGAGAAGGAGAAGAGTGCGAGCAAAGTTTCCGAGCTTCTTCAAAGAGTTGAAGAGAAAGGTGGAGATGTGGACTATGTGCACAGGGGCCAATGGCTGAGGGCTGCCATCCTGGGGGCGAACGATGGCCTCGTCTCTACAGCATCGTTGATGATGGGGGTCGGTGCTGTGAAAGATGATGACGCCAAAGCCATGGTCGTCTCTGGACTGGCCGGTCTTGTGGGTGGAGCCTGCAGCATGGCCATAGGGGAGTTCATCTCAGTCTACTCCCAGAGGGATGCAGAGAGGTTTGACAAGAAGCAGAAGACGAAGGCGTTGGAGAAGAGGCGGCAACTGGATGAGGAACGGGAGCGACAGCAGCGCCGCCGTTTTGCGGAGGAAAATCCCAAGAGCAGCAGTGATCTGGAAGAAGGAGAGCTTTTAACATTGAGGAAGCTGCTCGCAAAAGACGCGACACCGGAGGTCGGTGTCGAAAATGGTGCATTGAAAGATGTCAATGCTAGCCACGAAAGGTGGAAGGGGCCTACACAGCTTGATAAGGTTGACGTGAAGGTGGTGACCGAAGAGGAGGAAGAAGATCCCTCAGGAGGCCCCAACCCCTGGGAGGCAGCGGGCGCCTCCGGGCTGGCGTTCGCAGTGGGCGCAATGGTCCCGATACTGGCGGCGGGCTTCCTACAATCACACGCGATGCGCATCGGCGTGATGATGACCGTATGCAGTTTTGCGCTGGTGTGCATGGGCGGTCTAGGGGCGAAGCTCTCCGCCGGGAGCGTTGTGAGAGGCTGCGTACGGGTGCTTCTGGGAGGATGGGCGGCGATGCTCCTTACCTACGGCCTTCTCCGACTCTTTGGCACCTCAGGTGTCTGAAATTACAGACCTCACCAACACGAAGCAGCCACAACCATTGCGCGGAACCGCGAACGTACACACACGCACACGTATATATATACACACACACACAAGCACACAGAGCACTCAATCCGCTGCCGAATAAGCATAAATACGTAAAGACCTACTATGATCCTTAGGATTGTCATCATCTGCTTCGTCGTCTGCTTCCGCTAGATGTTTGTTTGAATAAAAGGGAACTGAGCGGCCCTACACATAACATAAAGTAGATAAGATGAGAAGCTCACAGGCGATGGCGGACTCTCAGACAAGGAAGGTGAAGGTAAATAGGCAAGTTTCTAACCCTCTTTCCAATTTCCCCTGCACTCACAGCATTCACCTCCTCCATTTCCATTTGCACTCACAGCATTCACCTCCTCCATTTCCATTTCCCCTGCACTCACAACATTCATCTCTGTCCAACACTCTTTCTTCGGATTAAGCATCTTCTTCTCCGCCATAGACACAGATAAAATAAGGTAATTGTATTGTACCAGAACATCAGAATCACTGCGTATTTGAAATAATTATCTTGTATGGCAGTATCATTATATCCTAATCCCAGACATTATATGCTAATCCCATACGTAAATCAAAGGGCAAGAAAAGATCAATGCTATTTCAAGAATTTATCTCCATGTTTACTCAGTACGTGCTTAAGCTCCGTCCATGTAATCAATGAAGGGCTAGCTAACAGTATGTTATGAGCACATGTGTTTCCCTTGTTAGAAAATTCCATAGGCGGGTCCCTCTATGATATTTGTACGCACAAGAATGCACATTGTTTTCACAGTTTTCTCCACACCACCAGCTTCCTTCTTCTGTATACAACTCACCTTAAATCATGCACTAGTGAGAAGACCTGCTATTTACTGAACATTCCGGAGGAGAAGATTTTTTGTTCCATTCAACTCAGGTAATGCATTTGTAGGAGGAACTTGTATTTAATGAAAATCTTGGAAGGAGATGGATATTTTCTGCATTCGAAACGTATGCACTTATTTGGTGACAGCTTGCTTCTTGTGTAAGTGTAACTGTCCAAACTTAGTGACCTTAATGTCTTATGTATTTTAATTTCATTTCATCAGAACATTCAAACCCCATGTATGAAAATGGAGTTCTCTCTCTCTCTCTCTCTCTCTCCACTTCAAATTCAGAACGTTTCAATGAACTAGCATATAGAATGATTGGAACCCATGTAATAATCTTTCAATGTAGAGCTGCTTGTGTGGTAGAGACGATCACGAAACACAACTAGGACACGAGACTCCCTGTATAATGTATGGTATTCCTCATAGGAAGGATCAAATATAGTAACAAAAATAACTACAAATATGAGTCCTTTTCAAGGTAGTGTGCTTTTTAAGCATGCGGATAAAAAATATAGTACGCATATTATAAGGTAATAGCATTGTAAAACTAAGAGGAACGAATTAATTGAAAGGTGATGGAAAATAGTTCAGGGGATAATTCAAGACTAATTTCTAAAATTCATCTTGTACTAATTTCCTTTTAGAGAAATCATTTAACTTATTTTGTAAAACCTTTTAAGATCTGAAAATGTATACATAAACTGACTATAGTCAAATGGTCTTAACACATATAATTACATTATTATGCCATTAGGGCAAAAAATGGCCAAAAGGGGGTCGTTTTTCAATGAAGGATGAAGAAAATCAACAAATATGCTCTTTCCAAATGTACAAGAATATAACATTTTTGTCTCTTTGAATCCTACAAAGAAAGGCTTATTTTTAGTAGATATGCTCTAAAAGCGCTACTAAGGCGATGGAATTTTTGTATTTAGTATATAATTCTTTGTTTTCTTACAAAAATGGATATTTTTGCACACCACACAATGAAAATATTTAGATTTCCAAGAGAGAAACGTTTTTTGAAGATACAAAATATTTTTGGGTTCACAAAATTCTATGATTTCTTGTACACACTTGATACATCAAATCAGAAGTTTATGAGTCTTAGTTTTCCATGTGTACATCTAAATTTTTTCCTATAAATACTCACAAAGTTTGCGAGTCTCAATTTCCCCTTTTGAGCATTCTCAATATTTATTTCTATGAGTGTTCGAATGACTTTTACTTCTTGTCATCCTTCTAATTGTGTAACCTCATGTCAAGTTTACAACAAAAGAGAGGATTCCTTATGGAAACATCTTTCTGTGCAGATTAATAATTGGATGACTATGCTTCTTAGTTGTAGAGGTGCCCATAAAGTGAAGTGAGCTAGAAGAGATGACACAAAAAAACTTTGGAAAGGTCGTATTCTTAGTTTCAAATTAAGAAGACATAGCTCGTTTGCAAGAGTTCAACATATGTACGGTGCTAAGTATTTGGTGTGAAAATCATCTGCATTTCCTATCATATTGTAAGTGAACTTAAACAATGCTCTTTAAACACTTTTAGTTGTTTTTTTTACAAGATATCTATTTTTGTATTACAGATAATTTTCCTCCCAATGTTCAAGAGTGGAAACCTATTGAATGTTTAACATGAACATTCAAACATCTTCATAAGGACTATGCACAACTTATGTATGCACACAAATCTGATACATTTTTCAATAGCATTCAATTATTTTTTCACTTTGTAGAACATTGGCTACCATTAGGGAGGAATGCATGAGGAAATCTTGTACAACTGTTGTTCCTTGGATCTCTTCATTAGATTGGGGGATTCCTGATCAATTAACAGGTACACATTTTTTGTGAGAGATCAAAGATGGCATTAGAAGGGCAACATCAGCAAGCTAAATTTCTTGAAGGATTAAGATTCAATGGTTTTTGCCTCTTCACATTTTTGTTCCATGTTTTAAAAACATTTTGTTACAGAATAGAAATTAAAAACAATGTGGTTGAATCGAAGAGTTTCAATTTTAGAGATTGGTGATGCTTTAGGTAGGGAATGGGATAGCAAAGAAGTTCAAAAACTAGATGTCATCATTTTATGTAAAGTTAGTAAAAGTTCTCTTTCAATTTCATATTAGATATCTACACAATATCTAGTGTTAGGATATGATTACTGAAGGTGGAAGAAAAAGATTGGAGTCTTGAGAGCCTTGGATTCAATGGATAAGTTTCCAGAATTTGAATTTGAATAACTCATACATTCAGATTCTCAACCTAGGAAAATAGTTATCATTGCAAATTGGAGACTAAAAAATATAAGAGATCTTCTAGAGTACCTTGATGAGGTTTTGTTGGAGTTTGAGGTCTACGAAAGCACGTGAACAAGATAAGGAACAAGAAGAATCTTGGAGCACAATACACAATATTTGTTGATATATTTAGGTAGTGATGTATGTGAACACTCTAGGATCGTCGAGGCACTTTTTTCCCTCTTTAGAAGGTTTTTTCCCCCCGGCTTGTATATACGCCTATTGCCCTAATGGGCTACTTATCTTTGTACATTCTCTAGTAATACATTCAGTATTGTGTGTTGTGCTCCAAGCTTCTTCTTCTTCCTTGTGTTGTTCGCGTGCTTCTGTAGACGTCTAACTCCAACAATTGGTATCAGAGCAGGTCGCTGCTTCATCTAGGGCATCCTCGACACTCCTCCGGTTGCAGTCTCAGATTTGCACGAAATTTGGTGAGCATACCTACGACTACAGGTACTGCAAATACAGGTGTTGAAGCTGATGGAGATGGTGTCAAAGATGATATTCTGCAGATTCCTATTTGTGCTGCTATTTCTGCTGCACCTACTGTAGAGCTAAGAAGAGCATAAGGCAGAGAAAAAGAAGGGCCCCAAAATTTTTCCAATTTGGACACTCTATTTTTGTATTATAACCATTTTTGTAACATATTTTCCGATTTCTGTTGCAGAGCTAAGAAGAGCATAAGGCAGAGAAAAAGAAGGGCCCCAAAATTTTTCCGATTTGGACACTCTATTTTTTTATTATAACCATTTTTGTAACATATTTTCCATTGTAAATGCACTAGAGGAGTCCTCTAGATGCATACCCATGGAAATTAGTAGCTTACCCATGTAAATTAGTAGGAAATTAGCCTTTTAGTGAATAAAGTGCCGGTCTCTTGTGTGAAAGGACCATTTTTAGGGCACATGTATATAAGTCAATTTGTGACTCTTTGTAAAGACTTTTTGCCATTGTGAGAATCAAGAGCACAGAATTTCGAATTTGTGTCTTCTCCTTTCTGTATCATCTTCCTTGTGAGCTTGTGTGCATGTGTGTTGCCTGAAAAGAGTGTTAGGAAGTGTTGTCTATCCATGAAAGTGTTTGTTTGCTGTGGTTAAGGTGTGTGTGAAGTGTGGGAAGTGCTGAAGTGTAGGAAGGTCATTCCCATGACTCAGTATTTTGCTCATAACTTGAAGTAGAAGTGTTAGAATTGATTGAAGATACCGCCATTGGAAGCGTCTTTGCGAGAGCTTCAAAATGCATATGCTATTTTCTATATTCGGAGCTCGAAGCTGAGAGAAAAGCTCAATTTACTGTTGGCTGCTGCTCCAAGTATCGTGACACATGACTGACAGTTGAAGCTTGTTTGGAATAGTCTTAGTCTTGTTTGCACTCTTTGGGAAGCTCATTTGCATTGATCATCATTTGAATGCATGTCTTCATACACTCGGCTAGGTTTTGATACTCTTTGGATTGATAAATAAAGCGTAAATCCCCACTATATGCACTTGAGGGGGATTGAGGTATAGTCTCTTTCTCCACAAGTCCCTAGGTTGGATCTTAGGTACACACATTTTTTGCGCCATTGCCGGGGAATGTCGAATCAAACCGAGGCATCCGTGTGATGGTAAGTAGCTCGTAGCATTGAAGCGAGTAGAGGAGTTGTGAATTTCTCTTCTTTGGTAAGTCACACTCATCTGCACTTACTACTTCTCACTCTTGAAGTGTGTGTAGTGAGTTGATAGTCTAGGGAAGTGAGTGGAGTGAGTGGAGTAGGAGGAGGAAGGGAGTAGGTTAGAAAGTTAGAGTAGCATTCAACCTTTGTGCCTATTAGTCTTTTTAGTTAGGAAGAATTTTTCAAAAGTATAAAATCTCCAAGCAAGTAGTGAGAAAGAGAGAGATCGCAAGCCAGATATCGCGTGAGCTCGAAGCAAGGTGTATGGATCAAGGAGAGGGAGCACAGGTGGGAGAAGGAGCTAGAGGGTCTTAGTAAGGTGAGTGCATCCCTACATCGCTGGAAGTTCTTTCAAATATCGATCAGTGTAAGAAAACGATCTGCTATAGTATCGTGAAGGCCATCCCGGGGTAGAGAAGGATTATTTTCCTGATACAGGCTAAGAGGAGAGGGTAGCTAAACTCTAGGAACAATCACATGCACTCAAAATCCAAAAAACACTTGCAAAAAATTGGAAAAAGGCCAAGTATCGTGTTCTCCTGTGGTTGAGGTATTGCGATACCTAGATATCGTGAACTCCTGTGGTCGAGTATCGTGATACTTGAAGTTGTCAAATATCGTCTACCACAGAGAAACACTCGCGATACTAAGCAGATATCGTGTATCGTATATCGTGATTTTTTCAGTGATACCTGATGAATATTGTGTATCGTGACAGTTAACTTCACGATACCTGGTAGAGATCGAGTATCGTTGGAAAACTCTCGCAACATTGAACACATATCGTGTATCGTGGACGAAGCTTTCTCGATAGTTGGTGGATATCGAATATCGTCAGAAATTCCTCGTGATACGGGTGAAGTATCGTGTATTGTGGATTAGAAAATGATATCTGCGGAGTATCAACTATCGTGGAGATTTTCCTTGTGGACTATCCAGTATCGAGTATCGTGATCGGCTCGCGATACTGGAGGAATATCGTGTATCGTGTTTCCTCGAATATCGTGTATCGTGTTTCCTTGAGTATCGTGTATCGTCGCCCATAAGTATCATGTATCATGACCTTCTCAGGTGCCTAGTATCGTGTATCGTTTTGCTCAAATATCAACTATCGTGGTACCTTTTTAGTGTGTCAGATATCGAGTATTGTGAAATACTCTTTTTGGGTGAAGTATCATGTATCGTGGTCTTTTTTGGGTCAAGTATCGTGAGTTGTGGATTCATTGTCAGTCTTATTCCAGCCAAATTTTCTCTAGAATTTTGACCCTCAGTAAAGAGGTCTAGGAGCTGGAGGTTGGTTAAGGTTGATCAGAACTTTTAAGTGAATGAACCTAAGGTCTGGGAGAACCCTAGGAAGCCGAAAGAGTGTGATTTCTTCTGTAGGAAGTGTAGCGGAACCAAGTAGTCGTTCACATTATTCTGAAACCTCGAGTGAGTCTGAAGAAGAAATTCCCTTGGCTTCAAAGGATATGCAGAGTTCTGTACCAATAATTGGCATGATGTCAATTATTGAGGGTGAATATCGGACATCTTTGGAATATGTGAACACTAACCAACATGGGATACCTATCTACCTAGATGGTCTAAACCGATCAGTGGCCAGACTAAAGAAAGCAACAGACGCTTACCTAGTACCTAGGCCAGCAGTTAAGTATGCAGGAGGGTTTTATATGGACAAAAGAGAGATTCAATATGTTGTTATGGAACATCCTGAAAGCATCAATGAACAAGGGGAAGAAGGTGATGCTAATAACCTTAATGAAGAGGGACATGCGGATCAAGTGACCACCCCTAGAGGGAGATCCAGGGTTGTTAGGGTTTGGAGAGGAGACCTAGTTCCCCAAGATGACTCCTTAATGGATGTGTATTTGATCAATGGAATGGAGCATCTCCTCAGAGCCCACTCTTCATTATCGGAAGTAGCCCCTAACCCAGTTACTGTCTACGAGTTACAAGATCCTGAATTCCCCACCATCATCACATATTTGGACAAAAACCAAAGGAGGTACTGGCCTCTAACGGAGTTAGAAAGAGCAGGGTTGAAATGTCAGAACATTCCAGTGTTCCCTCCTAGGGATCAAGCGACTACTTCTTAGAACCCTCAAGGAACCTTTCAAGATAATTCATATCAGCATTCTGAACAGACTCAACAAACACATGTACCTGTCAGACCACATGTGCAGTTTGCTATGCCGGCAAATAACCCTAATTATCGGCCACAACCACCTATTGAACCAAGGAATAGAGCTCCGATCCCAGATAGACCACGTGTAGTAAGGGGACCATGTATACCTCTCGGAAGACTAGTTTTCCCTGTGATGCCTAGACCACCTGAAGCAGGAAGAAGATTAAGACCTATTCAAGTTGCCAAATGCATGAGAAACCATTATGATGGCTCTAGTGAACCTTACAATCATATAGATGAATTCAAGCAAGTTATCAGAGCCGAACAAGTGGAAGATTTCTTGATCCAATATGAATCCTTTGGTCTAACTTTGACAGACACAGCTTTAGCATGGTTCCAGCCATTAGATCCTAATAAATTTCAAAACATGGAACAAGTCGATTAAGAAATAATTGAAGAATTCACCAAGTCTGAGATTAAAAACAACTCGTCATCATTTATCCATAACTTTAAGCAATCTCCGACAAAATCAGTGAGATTGGTAGCAAGAAGATTTAAGCAGTTTGTGGATAGATGCCCAGTTGAAGAGAGACCCACTCAAAACAAAATGGTGTCATTATTTTTGGAAGGGTTAGTGAATGGATCATTAAGATCATTGGTATATGTGAAAAGACTTCAAACTATGCAAGAGTGTATGAAAGAATGTATTGATCTAGAGGACAACCTAGCAGAAGATCTGAAAATACCTCAAGGTAACGTAAGAAGTGAAGATTCCGTCAGCAGTACATCAAACCCTAAGAACAATGTGAAGGAAATAGCCGACTTAGTAGCAAAGAAACTGAACGTTCAAGTACAGAGGAACTACTCCAACAACCCAATGAGAGTACCCATGCTTAGAAGATGTATGCATTGTGGAGGTGATCATCCTTCTCATATGTGCACTAGGGGAATAGTCCCACCACCTGCTTATGCTTACACTAGACCACCCGTCCCGAGGCCTCTACAATATTGCAGCATAGAACAAAAGTACACAAATCACAGCACAGAAAACTATCCTTATAATCGGCAATCAAGACTAGCACAACCTCTCATGAGACCTTATGGATACCCTCAGAGAGATCAAGGAGGAGAAGCCTTCAGATATCCCACATATCAGCAGCAGGCACCATTACCGCGACCTTATGCTTATCAAAGTTACACTCAACCACGACGGGTGTTAGGGCAACAACCGACCCATCCTCAGAATGTGGTCCCAGTGAAAATGGCTCAACCTAAAGAAAACTTAGAGAGAGCAATAGTCCCAGCCACACCTTTGACTAGTAATGAACCATATGACTCATCCTATGACCATAGTCAAGGAAACTATTCCACTTATGAGAGCTCTATGATAGAATATGTACAAATGTACGAACCATATACCTATGGCATGGAAGGACCAGATAGTTCTTACGGATATGAGCAGGATTATGTGTCATTGATGTACACTGCTCCCAGAGCACCCATACCCCCCCGACCTATTAACAGACCACCTGTACCTAGAGGACCATGTTAGAGATGCAGAGGTGATCACTATATCAGAGAATGCACACTACCAAACCCACTACCACCACAGCGAGTTTGGGAAGGATACTGTAGTGATTGTGGTAAAGAACACCTTTTCAGAGATTGCCCCAAGAACCCCAACAAAGTTAACTCCAACGTGCAGATCAATGTGATAGAGGTGGTAGAGTCGTCAGGGAGTGATAAGGAGTACACCGTGTCATTGAAAGCAATATCAAGAGCTAAAGCCGGAGAGACACCAGAAAAAACTGGGGAGAATGACCAAAGCGACAGAGAGGTGAATACACCCACACCTCAAAGAGTTGAAGACTCAGAAGAACCTGAGAAAAGTGTTACAAGTAAATGAACACAAAGATGGAAGAATCGTAGAGACAGGATGAAGGAAAAGAAACTACAACAAAAGAAGGAGAATGAAAAGAATGAACAAGATAAAAAAGAAAAACGGAATTTCGAAGGAGAAAATCAGAAAGGAAAGGATAAAAAAGAAGCGGTAGGATCAGTGTTAGCAGATACCATGCCAGAAGAGTTAGCCAAGTGGATTTAGGCATACCAGGCACGAATAAGAGCGGGACCTACCATTGAACAACATGAAAAAGAATATCCTAGAGGTGACTTAGAGAGGGAAAGGTTGGAGATATGCAAGAAATTAATTGAAGTAGCTCAACAGACCTTAGAAAAACCTGTTCTTCAACTACCCAATTCACGAATTCCCGAAAAAGAATTCCGAGAGTGTGTCATCCCTAATGATCCTGAGAAAGGAAAGGAAGTTGAGACATGTAATGGAAATTACTGTGAGGATAAAAGAGAAGGATCCATTGTTCCCAAAGTAGATGGGGAATGGCCTAAAGACTTGTGGGCAAGGGTCGAAGAAGACAGATGGAAGAAAGTGGAAGGAATTGAACCACCCTTTGAAGAGCTAGAAGCAGAAGGTGAAATAGAAGATTCAATACCTGAACTGAATTCAGAAGAATTAGTACAATTGGACAAGAGCGACAAGGAAGATGACAGTGTGAAGGTTTTGCCAACTTACACAGTAGAATACGAACATAATTCGTAATTATACTGCATTCCCTCAATAAGAAAAAAAGAGCAGGACCCCTCAATCCAAACATCGGACATCATCCAACACCTTAGAAAGGTAAAAATCCCTTGTACTCTGACATTGGAAGAACTTTTGAAGGTCAAACCACATTTGAAGGAGAAATTAACCAGTCAATTGGAGATCAAGCCAGAAGAAAAGGAGATGCCTCATGAAGTGACAACAGTCAAAATCCAAGCCGATAAGGTAGGAGATTTCAGCGAAGGAGATGAAGGAAACACTTGCCTTCCAGTTACCTATAGGGGTTACACCACTAAAGCCATCTTAGATTCTGGAGCTGAGTAGGAATCGCTACTAAAGAAATCTGGGAGAAATGGGGAAAACCAGCTCTAAGACCAACACGCATGAAGATACAAATGGCAGATGGACACACTGAACGACCCTTGGGATTATTGGAAAGAGTCACTTTCACCACTTATGGAGTTGAATTCGAGCACACCTTAGCGATCTGTCAATTTGAAAGGGCCAGTAATTATGAAATGATACTTGGAAGACCCTTCATGAGACAACTAAAGGTAGTGCAAGATTGGGGAAAAGATGCGGTATACTTACAACATGAAGGAACCAAACCAAGAATCAATCTCCACACATACACGTATCAAGATGTTCCCCCCTTGCAATGGAATGAGATTCATAAGGAGGAAGACGATCAGTCGATTCACAGTATAGGTTCAAGCGACCAATCATGGATGAACGAAGACACTCATCTATGGATATGCCAACTACGAAAAAGGAAGAGGATAGAAGGAAAGGATGGCAGCAAAGGCAAGGAGTTGCTAGATCTGTACAAGATCCAGCTTACATGCCTCAAGTATTCCTCGATGAAGAATTCAAACCTCATGGTTGGATGGAGATTTTAGCTACTCTAGATGTGTGTGTAAACAAAGAAGTGATAACCATGAATGAATGCATTGACGAGGAAGGCTATGATGTTAGTCTATACATGGTAGTTCTTCAAGAGGCTGAAGAAGGAGAAGTAATTGAAAAAGAATGGAAGGAGGATTACGAGAGCATTGAAATGGAACATGAACATATGGAAATAGAAAGTGGAAATCAAGAAGTAAGTGTCATAGCTAATGAAATAGATCAAGAAAGGACGCAGGAAGAAGAGTCTGGGTTAGAAAAAGAACAAGAAGATGGAGAAAATAAACCACAAGATCAATTTGAAGTGCCTGCCCACTTCAAAAGATATGAAGTAGAAGAGAGGAAAATTGCTATTCAAATGCCAAAACGAGAAGCTCAGCCAAGAATAGCATATGACAACAAAGAATAGACCAAAAAAATAGTAGTAGCCTTGGAGGAAGGAGAAGAACGATGTACTTTTATAGGTCAAGATGTCTCATTGGAAGAAGAGCAAGAGTTGATACGACTCATATGAGAATACAGGAATGTCTTTGCTTGGACATATAAGGATTTGAAGGGAGTAGATCCATCTATTTGTGCCCATAGACTCCCTATGACATCAGAAGCCAAACCTTCCAAACAAAGACCGTACACATATAACGATGTTTACTCAGCAAAAATTAAGGAAGAGATCGATAAGTTGCTAGATGCTAGGTTCATTTATGAGATCAAACACACAGAATGGGTGTCACCTTTAGTGGTCATGCAAAAGAAGAATGGCAGGTTAAGGGTATGCATTAATTTGAAAAAGGTAAATGCTGCCACCATAAGAGATAGTTACCCATTACCCATCACGGATCATCTTTTGGAAAGAGTGACAGGAAAGGAAGTTTATAGTTTCTTGGACGGCTTTTCAGGGTATAATAAGGTAGCGATTGCTCCTGAGGACCAACATAAAACAGCCTTTGCAACTGAATGGGGAGTATACGCTTTTAGGGTTATGCCTTTTGGTCTAACCGATGCCCCAGCCACATTCCAAAGATTGATGTGCCATGTATTTAAGGAGTTCTTGAGAAAGAGTATGGAGGTATACGTGGATGATTTATGTACTTATTCGGCTATACGATCAGAACATATCCCTTAACTAGGAAAGATCTTTGCCAAATGCCGACAATATAGAGTATGCCTCAATCCAGAAAAGTGCGTCTTCATGGTTCGACAAGGAAATATATTAGGACATATTGTCTCTAAGAATGGAATCTCAACTGATGAAGACAAAATCAAAGTGATTCTGGATTTACCGAGACCAAAGACTGCGAAAGAAGTACAAGCATTTGTGGGACATTGCGGATACTACCTAAGATTTATACATATGTATGCCATAATTGCTAGACCTCTTTATGCATTATTATCTCAGTTTAATTGGACAGAAGAATGTGAAAAGGCCTTTAACAAATTAAAGAGTCGATTGAGTTAAGCACCAATCCTTTGAGTACCAAATTGGAATAAACCATTTCACATTCACGTGGATGCTTCCAAGTTTGCCATTGGTTGCATCTTAGCTCAACCCGCGGACACAGGGAAGTTAGACCACCCTATAGCCTATGCCAGTAGACAATTGAATCAAGCGGAGCGCAACTATACCACGACTGAGAGAGAGGGTTTAGGGATGGTGTACGCAGTGAAGAAGTTTCGACACTACTTATTGGCAAATAAATTCAAATTCTTCATTGATCATCAAGCTCTACTATACTTAGTCAATAAGCCTTGTAATACGGGACACCTAGTGCGCTGGTTTCTATTGTTGATGGAATTTGATTTTGAAGTAGTAGTCAAGAAAGGGAATACCCACATTAGAGCAGATCACTTATCAAGAATGACACATGGAGAACCACCCATAGGAGTACCGGATGATCTGCCAGACACGTACCTGTTTAATCTCAAAGTATGTCCCCAATGGGTAGAAAAATTGATCCCTATACTCACATATGGACCTAAACATGGGATCACACAAACCGAAACCAAGATCTATGGAAGACCAAAAACCTTCATATCATTGCTGGAAGCTTATATCATCAAGAATCAAGAGATGCGTGGAAGAAGAGGAACAAGAAATGTGGCTTCAAAAGGCACATGTAAATCAATGGAAAACTCATTTAAATGCGAATGGAACATGGCAAACACTGAAGAGATTAGACATATATTGGCCAACCATGCAGAGGGATACATATAACTATGTATCAGCCTGCCCAACTTGTCAAGAACGAAATCCAGAAGAGAACTCTACGTTATGCTACTCCACAGTAGCCCCAAGGTGGAGCATGCCTCTGGTGAAATTCTTGAAGACCCAGGAATACCCGGAAGGGGCCACTCTAGCAAGGAAACGTGCGCTCATAGAACAAAGCAAGGAATATGCTCTTATAAGAAAACAACTCTTTAAGCAAGGAAGATACAATCATTTACGAATGTGCTTTCATGAAGACGAGTATCTTGTTGTCTTAGAGATGGCACATACAGGAGCTGCAGGAGGACATTTCTCTGCAGATAAAACTGCAAAAATGATTCTCTTTGCTGGAATGTGGTGGCCAACTCTACATCAAGATGCAGCAACATATGTTCAACGATGTGATACCTGTAAGACAATAGTTACGCAATATAACACAGGAGCAATAGCAGAGAAGATAACAGATATAGGAGAATCTCAACAATTTTCTACTAGCAGCAAGTACAAAGATGATGGCGTTGTCCACCCGTGCGCTCTCAAGGTAGAGCTTAAATGGTGATCTAGACAACTCTAGATAAGGAGATACAAGGTAGAGGTATGCTGGCTCAACTCAATGTCTTAGGTAGTGCAGAAGTCATGTATATATAGGATCATGGGTGGCCTGCCATGGACGGCTATACATGGGCGGTAGAGCGTGGGCGGCCACCGCCCGCGTAATTGCCATACACGGCTTAGACTGGTTGAACCGACCTAACAAATATAAATGATTTCTGACTCCGGACCCCACAATTGGGGACCCTGGTAACTCCCTTTCCTTATAATATCTTACATGGTCCAATATGACCTTCATCCAACATTCAAGTTGGGATTCCCATCAATTGGGTAATGCACACTTGGCTTCTCCTCATAAAGGGGGCCTTACAAAATGTGCATACAATCATGAGGGGTAGACATTGATCATACTCTAACACCCCCCCTCAATGTTTACCGATGATAAATCAAGTAGGTCTCGGTCCTATGCCCATCTGTTGAAGATGCTTGTTGAGCTGCTCTCTTCCAAGTGCTTTAGTGAATATGTCAGCACAATTTGCCTCTGTTGGGCAATATTCTAGCTCCACAATTTCATCTTCAATTAGCTCACGAATGTAATGGTACTGTACTTCTATGTGCTTGGTGCGAGCATGAAATACTGGGTTCTTTGCAATAGCCATACAACTTTGATTATCACACTTGAGTACAATTGGCATATTTTATGGAAAGCCTATATCTGCAAGAATTCTCCTTAACCAGACTGCCTCACAAGAAGCAAAACAAGCTGCTTTGTACTCTGCTTCAGTGGAGGAGAGTGCGAGAGTTGGTTGCTTCCTACTTACCCAAGAAAATATTCCTGAACCAAGTGAGAAACAATATCCAGAAACTGATTTTCTAGAATCACAATCTCCAGCCCAATCTGAATCACAATATCCTTGGAGTGTATCACCTGTGGTATACAAAATACCAAAATCCAAGGTTCCTACAATGTACCTTAGAATTCGCATTCCAGCATTCCAGTGACTCTCCTTAGGTTTGTTGGAAAACCTGCTTAACACTCCAACAGCATAGCAAATGTCTGGTCTAGTGTTGCACAGAAAAATAAGACTTCCAACGAGCTTCCTATACTTCTTAGCATCTACATCAGGCATGTTATCATCCATAGATAGCTTATGATTTACCTCCATAGGTGTGCTAGTTGGTTTGCAGTCCATCATTCCAAATGCCTTGAGAATTTCTTTGGAATATTTTTGTTGTGAGATGAAAATGCCATCCTTCCTTTGCCATACTTCAATTCCCAGACAAAAATGGAGTAGACCTAAGTCTGTCATTTCAAACTCAGTGCCCAAGCTGATCCGAGTTTGATTGATGAGTTCCTGATGATCTCCTGTAATGATCAAATCATCTACATATACAATGACAACAACTAGCTTGCTATCCCTTTTCGTTACATACAAGTTAGCATCAGAAGTACTTCTTTCAAAACCCATATTTTTGAAAAAATGATCAATTCGTTGGTACCAAGCCCGTGGAGCTTGCTTAAGTCCATACAAAGCTTTCTTCAACCTGCAAACTTTATTTTCTGAATTGGGCACCTCAAAACCTGGTGGTTGAGATACATATACCTCCTCCTTGAGGTGACCATTCAAAAATGCAGATTTGACATCCATCTGGAAAATAGGCCAAGACTTTTGTGCAGCTACTACAAGTACCGTCCGAATAGTTGTCATGCGTGCTGTTGGTGCAAAAGTTTCTTGAACATCAAATCCTTCAATCTGTGAAAAACCCTGTGCAACTAATCGTGCCTTATACTTTTCTAATGTTCCATCAGCTTTATACTTAGCTTTCCAAATCCATTTAGTACCTATTACCTTCTTCTTTGGCGGCAAGTCGACTAGATCCCATGTATCATTTTTGAGTATACTATCATACTCAGACTGCATTGCCGCTCTCCAATCTGGATCATCAATGGCTTCTTCAATGGTGGTAGGTTCCTTTATCGAACCCATGATATCTGCCATTAGAGCCATGTTAACAATGTGTTCTGAGGCTCTTCTTTGCTCCTCTATTCTCTTTGATCTTCGTAATCCATCCGATGATGATTCTGGTGCATCTACATGTGGATTGTGATCATCAAAGAGCTGTTGTGCCCACTTCGGTAGTGGCTTACGCTGTGCAGCTACAATTGGTTGGCTTTTTATTGAGGAAATTTCTCCATCAGATGTTTCCTCCTCCTCAACTTTAACCTGTCTTTTGATAGGCACACGGTGAGATATTTCTCCGTTTGATGAGATAGTAGATTTACCTTTATCTTCTACTAAGTGTGGTCGTTCATCAAACACCACATCTCGGCTGACAAAAATCTTCCTTGCCTCAGGATCCCATAACCTGTATGCTTTAGACTCTTCACTATATCCTAGGAAGACACACTTTTTGCTTTTTGAATCCAACTTTGATCTTGTTGAATCAGGAATATGTGCATAACAGAAACAACCAAAAATTCTGAAATGCAAAACTGAAGGCTTTTTACCAGAATATGCTTCTTGAGGAGTCATCCCCTTCAGAGCTTTTGTGTAGCTTCGATTGAGGATGTAGACTGCTGTATTGACTGCTTCTGCCCAGAATGAATCAGGCATGTCTTGAGCCTTTAACATACAACGAGCCATTTCAACTACTGTCCTGTTCCTGCGCTCAACAACGCCATTTTGTTGAGGTGTATGAGCTGTGGTAAGTTGCCTTTTCACACCATGCTCCTTACAGTAATTGTTGAATTCTGTTGACAAGAATTCACCTCCTCTATCTGTTCTAAATTTCTTCAGTTTCCTTCCTGATTCACTTTCTACATACTTATGCCACGCTTTAAATTTTTCAAAAGCATCAGCCTTCTCTCGAATGAAATAAACCCACATCTTTCTACTATAATCGTCGACTAACAGCAAGAAGTAGAAAGATCCTCCTAAAGCAGGTGTAGACATTTTACCGCAGAGATCAGCATGTACCAACTCTAGAGGAGCTTGAGATCGATTGCTGGTCTCTCTTGGAAATGCCTTTCGTTGTTGCTTGCCCATCATACAAGCTTCACAAGGTTCCTGCAACTCTGAAAATGCAGGCAAATGAGCAACCATCCCTGTTCGTTGCATCTCCTTCAAAACTGCAAATCCGAGATGCCCAAATCGTTGGTGCCATAACCTGCTTACATCTTTATCTTCTGTAGCAGTTAAAGCACTTAACTCATACAAGTTATCCCGTCGTGTGCCTTTACCTACAACATTACCTGATGAATCCATGATTTCCGCACCACTCTTATTGAAGTGAACTTCGAGTCCACGATCTGTTATTGCAGAAACTGACAACAAATTTCTTTTGAGTGTAGGTACATAGAGAACATCGGATAACTTTTTCTCAACACCTGGAGAAGTGATAAAAGAGATGGTTCCAGTTCCTTCAGCTGGACACTTGGAGTCGTCTCCCACCACTACATTGATGGATTCCCGTAGAGGCACTAGGGAACTATACCAATCCTTTTTACTAGTCATATGGCGAGAAGCTCCACTATCTAAAATCCATGGCTCATCAACACGAGCTTGAGCAGATGAACATACCTCTTCAATAGCTACCCAAAGTTCCAGCTCTGTGTTGTTTGCAGACTCTTTGTTCTTCCATGATGATTTTACAGTCCCATTCCGTTCATCAGCTTGCTTCTTTCTGCAATCCTTGATGGCATGGCCTTTCTTTTCACAATAGAAGCAACTTCCTGTGAACTTTTTCTTCTTTGGCTTCTTCTTTGATCCCTCTGAAGAGCCTTTACCTTTTGCATTTGCTGAGAATGCAGCATCAGTTGTACTTTGCCGATTCTTCAGCCGCATCTCTTCTTCTAAAAGCATGGCACAAAACTCTTCAAATGTAAGAGGAGTTGGCCTTACCTGAGTGTTAAGGGCTGTTACTAATCCATCATACTTTGCTGGAAGAACACGTACAGATCTTCGAGCTAGCTCTTCTGGTGTTATAACAACACCAACTGCAGCCAATTGATCTTGAAGATGCTTTATCCGTTTGATAAAATCTTCAGCCTTTTCAGAATCAGAATGCTTTTCATTTGCCAACTGATTTTCTAAATTCTGTATCCTAGTGTGGTTCTTGGTCTCATATTGTCGAGCCAATATGCCCCAAGCCTCATGTGCTTTAGTAGTATGTTGAACTAAAGTAAGCACAGAATCACTTACACTAGTGACAATCGCACATAATGCATCAGCATTCCGCCTCTTCCAAGCTCGTAGAAGATCTGGATCTGGCTGAATCATCAATCTTGAATTTGCTGGATCTTCAACTGGTATAGGCTCTGGATCCAATCCCATCGGTCCCATGACAGTGTCAAGTAATTCATAGGAGTCCAAAATTGCAGAAATTTTGAACTTCCAGAGTGTATAGTTGGTTCCATCCAGCTTCCCTTCAGTGAATGCAGGTGGACGAATTCGAATAGGTGCAGCATTAACATTAGGTGAAGCACCAAGACTAGTGTTCGACGATGAAGCCATCATGTAATCACTCGAATAATCTACTGATATTCTAGTCTGCTAGTAGGCTAAAATAATGATACTTCTCAAGCTATTCGAACCTTACAGCTCTGATACCATGTAAGACAATAGTTACGCAATATAACACAGGAGCAATAGCAGAGAAGATAACAGATATAGGAGAATCTCAACAATTTTCTACTAGCAGCAAGTACAAAGATGATGGCGTTGTCCACCCGTGCGCTCTCAAGGTAGAGCTTAAATGGTGATCTAGACAACTCTAGATAGGGAGATACAAGGTAGAGGTATGCTGGCTCAACTCAATGTCTTAGGTAGTGCAGAAGTCATGTATATATAGGATCATGGGTGGCCTGCCATGGACGGCTATACATGGGCGGTAGAGCGTGGGCGGCCACCGCCCGCGTAATTGCCATACACGGCTTAGACTGGTTGAACCGACCTAACAAATATAAATGATTTCTGACTCCAGACCCCACAATTGGGGACCCTGGTAACTCCCTTTCCTTATAATATCTTACATGGTCCAATATGACCTTCATCCAACATTCAAGTTGGGATTCCCATCAATTGGGTAATGCACACTTGGCTTCTCCTCATAAAGGGGGCCTTACAAAATGTGCATACAATCATGAGGGGTAGACATTGATCATACTCTAACAATACCTGTCAACGAACGAAATATCCAATTAGAAGAGATGACATGCCGTTGAAACCAATGATGAGTGCCAAAGCCTTTACTAAATGGGGAATAGACTTCATAGGACATATTAGCCCACCAGCTAAAGGATCCCATGTCGAGTACATAATTGTAGCCACAGACTATTTGACCAAATGGGTTGAAGCCAGAGCCACCAAGAAAAACGACACGAGGACTACAACCAAGTTTCTCTTCGAGAACGTCGTCACTAGATTTGGATTGCCTATAGAAATTGTGAGTGATAGAGGCACACACTTTGTGAATGAAGTGATAGAAGCACTACTGAATGAATTCTTAGTAATTCATAAGAAATCAGCCCCATATCACCCACAAGCCAATGGACAGGCCGAAAGTTCAAATAAAATCTTGTGTACAGTTCTCACAAAAAATTGTCAACAATGGTAGATCGGATTGGGATAAACAATTACATCATGCTTTATGGGCATTCCGAGTAGCCTACAAAACAACCATAGGTACTCCTTTTAACTTGGTGTATGGACAGAATGCGATTTTGCCAATTGATTTCTTAATACCCACTCTCAGAGTAGCAACAACTTATGAGTGGACTGGACATGAACTATCAGCTCAATTGGATCAAATGGAAAAGTTACATGAAACTAGGTTACAAGTAGTAGCAAGGATTTATGCTACTAAAAGGCGACAGAAAGCCTATTTTGATGCTCATATTAAAGACAAAAAACTGAAGGAAGGAGATCTGGTTTTGGTTTATACTTTGAAACAACATGCAAAGAAATGGCAGAAAAGAGGATATGGCCCGTTGATCATCAATTGTATATCTACCAGTAGAGCCATCAGCTTAGCAACCCTAGATGGAGAAGTTTTGCCAAACTATATCAGTGGATGTCGAGTGAAAAAATATCTAGAGCCATTGACTGAAGAGATAATTTCACGACTAATAATGGGTAAGAATAGACGCATAGAGGAAGAAAGAATACGAGAAGAAGCTAGACAAGAAGCACTAGAGTGAATCAGGAAACGAAAAGAGTGGATGAGAGAGAGAGAGATGACAAATATCGACAAGGAGAAGAACTCATCCCAATGGCTAACTTCAGAGCCACTGAAAACCTAGGACAGCAAATGACGCAACCATATTTGAATTTGGGTGCTGGAACAAAAGAGTATCACTTAGTGGATGCACTCATTGACACAGGAGCAGCCTTAAGTTGTATCAAGTATTCGTTGACCCAGAAACTCAAGGAAGAATTACGCCCTTCTAAGGCACAACTGATAGGAATAGGAGGAAAAATTACTCAATGTATAGGGGAGATTACCTTACCTCTACATCTCGAAAACAACACGATGAAACAAAAACTCATGGTTTGTCATGATCAGGACTTATTGGAAGAGCTCGTGTTAGGCCAAGATTGGATATACGAATATGAAGTGACTATTCAATTGGCCCTAGGATACATCTCGGCCAAGATAGGATATCGTGAGGTATTCAACATGTTAGATGAACGATCAGTCAAAGCCAAGGATATAGACCCGAGAGCTCACTCAAATGAACTCGATGATGAATTTATGTTCACTCGCACTATGGAAATCCCTTCATCGAATAGTTCATGTGAGGATACACCGAATCTCGATTGCACACAATCTTCTAATCCACTAAATCACCAGATTAGTGTCTTACCCAATAACAGCCTCAGTAAGGAACCAAGCACAAGAGAGACTAGTCAGCACGACTGTCAAACAACTACACACATTAGAATATACCCTATTCCTTACACTACAAAGGCTTGGATCAGAAAAGATCAAGTGACAGCATATCTTCAACAACAGTACTGCTCTCGACATCGGAAACAACAACAGAATGAGAATGCAAGACACATTGGACACTCAGTTCCACAAAGAATTGCTAGAGTATGGATTCCGAAGAAGGTGATAGCCGCCCAGCTGGCCCGAACGCAAATATGGATTCCCAAGTCATGTGATCAAGTGACAATCATCAAAAAGGACGAGCCAAGGCACAAGGAGAATCAGTATGATCGAAAGGCAAAACGATCGAAGATAAACCACTACAAGACAAAGCAGGAAACTCGACATGCAACAAAAATCATTCAAAGATTCGAACAGAAGATGAAGCAAAAGTACTACATGAAAAGTACGACATTCTACAAGAATGCTAGGGATATAGATTATCCCAAGGGAGTAAAGCAGATTTGGATGCCGAAAGACAAGACAATCTGTATGCATCAACCAAGTAATTTGATTTGCACACATTTGGAGTTACCAGAACCCAAAGTATGCATGATAGGGCCACAATACAAGGCCAAGCATTTGGCAGATTCTTCTTCTACTTCAGGATAGTGAAGCACATTTTCCCCTTGGGGAATAGGAGAGCACTTGTACATAATCTAAGAGAATAACTCAAGATTCAATAACTGCTTCGGCTATGAACTAACTTTATTGTTTTCTTCCAGACTAAAACATAAAATATAGAAAAGTATGAAAAGTTCCAGGTATTACCTTTCTCACACCCACGGGGAAGGGATGACACAATACTGCTCAATATTGAGTGCAGATGGCATCTTCCAATTCCGAGGCTACGCAAGAGGAAGAGGTCCTGCTTCTTCCCTTGGAATCAATCAGGAAAGCAAGAGGCCATTGGTTTCTTGATGATCAACCAGTGTCTGAACTCATTTTCATGGCAACCATCAAGATCATGGATAGGGATCACTATTTTCCAATCATGTCACAAGATTTCAAGACTATCATACAAGGATTACCGCGCATGACAGATGTCTGGACACAAGCAGGAATTGATGCATTCCTCAAACTACCAATATATCTGCCTGATTTTAGAGATGTACACAAGTGATGAACACACTTCAGTCGGTACCGAATAAGCCATCAGTCCCAGAGGCAAGAGTACTTGACAAAGTTCGTACATGGAAAACAATTCAATTCACTCATGAGCTAATCAACAGAGCTTTTGGATGGAATCAAGATGGACTCACCAATGTCAAAGATTAGTGTCATGATCCGAAAAAGAGAACATTTTTGGAAATCAACAGAACGGATATTGAAGACTCTGTTCGCTTAGTGCACTAGCATTTTTGCTTTCCGATTATGCATAGATACACAGCACCTCAGAAAATTGTTGTGCAATTACTCTCACATGCTATGAGGCAAGTAGGAAATAAAGTAAATATGACTCCTTACATTCAGGATCGCCTATTCGAAGCGAAGAAAAAGTGGGGTCAAAAAAAGTTTCTGAATGGTATTTCAGCCTTGACCCTACTCATTTATGAGGCACTTGACATGAAGAACTGCTTACGCTTGATGCCAACCTCAACAGAGCTAGCAAAATATGCAAAGTCTTCAATGGTTCCAAAGAAAAAGAAAACAATTATCTCTGTTGAAGAAGTGGGAACCAGTTCAAAGAAACCCATGAGAGGGACTAAACGCATAAGAGAGGAAGACGCTCAAGAGACACCACAATCAAAGACGACACATATATTGCCAAAGATCCCTGTGACACAACAACCGATTACGAAAAGAGACCTCTCTGCAGCCCTAAAAGAAACGCATCAATATATGCGGGGGCAAGTAAATTTAAACGTTCAAGGTCATCATTACAGACAGGCAAGCCAGGAAAAGAAACAAAAAGATAAAGAACATACTCCAGAACAAACTGCCAGATACAAAGATTTGGGCTTAGAAGATTCGAGCTCTAATGAAGAATCTAGCCTCGAGAAAGACACATTGATACTGACATAAGAACAGAGACACACAATGAAGAATGGACAGAGATCAATCAGATCGAAGTTACGCGGACAACCAATAGGCACATGCAAAGAGCATAGAAGAATCCACTGAACCAATGCACGTTATTCAACTGAATGATACGTCCAAGTTAAGCATAAAGGAAACTCAAATAACCAATAAAGATGCAGTGCCACCTATCAAAGAGGAAATTCAAACACCGGTGGACCAGGTAGCAGGCCTACAACAAAATAAGGAACCAATTATGATTGAAGTACCTGATGATATCCCTCAAGGTAAGATTGACCACAAGGAGGCTGAGCCAAGGATACAACTCCATATTCGGCAGCCCCATGATACTACTTTACATGTAGCAAAAGGAAAAGATGTCACAACAGGTGAAGAACCTAGCATCCCTACCACCTGGTTAAACGTTGATGTTACTCACTTAAAACCAATAGTCAAGCAAATGATACAAACATCCATGGATACACAACAACAAATGATGGAAACGGATGCGGATTACGACAAGGCCATGAGGGAAAAGAATCAATTTCAAATCATAAGTGAGCAATTGTCCGCACAACTCACCCAGGCCTAGCAAGAGATTTCATCCAAAGGAACGGAGTTACTCGCTGTCCAAGCACAATGCGATACATTGATGAAGCACCATCATCAACTCCAGGCACAACTGACAGACTTACAAAGACAACATGAAGCTAGCGAAGCAGACAAAGAGAGGATGAAAGCTCGCAGCAACCTGCTCGAAACAAAACTGAAAGTATACATGGAAGAAAACGATAGCTTACACGGCCGCAATAAAGAACTGATGAAGGCATTACTGTATGACCAACCTATCGAAAAACAAGAGACTACAGCTATTGACCAGAAAGAACTAAGAGATCAGATTGAGAAATATGCAGATTTGCTGAAGCAAGAGCAAGCCTTAAGAGAAGAATGGGAACGTAGGTACGTTCAAGAAACCAATGGGCTAAAAAAGTAACTGAATACGGCCAATGGAAATAAGTTACAGTGAAAATATGGATCAGGTAGCAGAGATTGGTAATGAGTTACTTGCTACCAAAGAGGCACTCCGGGCAGCTATGCAAGAAGTTAAAGAGAAGACTGAACACCTCGCACAACTAGAAACTAAAGCAGAAGAGAAAGTACCAATCGGGACACCAGTAGAGCCAATACAAGAGAATCCTACTGACAAGGTAGAGGTACGTCCTCTATCTCCCCCGATTTATAATTCTCCAATAAAAGAGCAGATAACGGAACCACATGATGATCATCCAATGCCATACAATGCAGAAATAGGTCAGAAGGAACAGGCACTATTGGTGTCCTGATTGACAGAGAATTTTGAAAATGAAGTGATCAAAGTAATGAAGGAAGCAAAAATAAAAGGCAAAGACTTGGATACGATAATGAAGCCTTTCAACATTCTGTACGGATTATTGAAAGAGAAGACAAGGCAATACATAAAGAAGATTACACAAAGAAGTCCAGATGAGCAGTTTCACTTCAAAGATGACACATTCAAGTATACTCAAGAAGAATTTGAAGCTGCACAGCTGGTATGGAGAAGAAAATTTTTGGAGAAAAATCCTACATTGCGGGTGCAGTGGCAAGCAACACCATACTTATTACAGGTAAACCCTTCATTTTGCCCAACACCCCGTTGCAGAGACGCAAGAGAATTTTTGGACATGCAGAAGAATGGTGTGATCAATAAACAGTGGCAGAATTATCCACTACTTCCAAGTCCACCTCATAACTATCTACCAACCGAAGATTATATGATAAAAACCATTGAATTTTGGTTGCATTGTTATGCAACAGTACCCGATCTAACTATCAAAATGACGAATAAAATTCTCAGCATGATCCTTACAATTTTGAAGGTGTTGAAGCACGTGGCGTATACATTTTTAAATTTCATTGGCATTAATCAGGGCACAAATATCCTCATTTTTTATTTGTCTGTTATGCCTAGCCGACCCACAATAATGGCATATTATTCTAGGCTGATGTTTTTACCGAGTATATATATGCAAACATTCGAAGAAGCCTTTTTCATAGGTTTTTTTGAAATTGATTCAGAAATCTTTTTCAAGATGTCATCCAATTTGAATGCCAGATTAGTGGCATATGAGCTAAGCTTCTTTGCTAACCACAGACAGCCACCACATGATGGTGTGAAAGCAGAACAGTGGAAGAAACTCATGATACGTGAAGCTAATCTGCTTAATGAAACAGAGCAAAAAGTGTACAAAACATACTCCCGTCGACTTCCAAAGCCTGTCGGGGACGCAGAGTTTAGGAAGGGGGCAGTGTTGAGGGAGAGTCAAGCAAAAAGAAGAAAAGAAGAAGACAAAGGAAGAAGCTTCACTAAAAGATCATATTTGAAGATATATCTCTGCAAGGAGCCCCGTAGGGGCGCAACACCCATCTCTACACAGAGCCCCGCAGGGGCACACATCATGGAAAAGCACGTAGGAGGGAAGGAGGAACCAGGGCCAGGAAGTATCCATGAAGAAGTGCAAGAAGATATCCGGCGGTTCCAGAATCACAAGAAGGTCCTTCAACATCTGGGTCTTTGGAAGGTCCAAATCGAAGGCTGAAGGACCACATCTTCATACCTTCCACTGGTGGCGTGCGTGGCAGCCCGACTTAACACAACAACCCAGAATTAAAGAGGTTATTGGCGAACCAGACTACAAATCTCAGGTAGTCAAACTCCACGGGTTGCATGTGGAGAAAAGAAAAGAAGAGGCCATGACCAATACGACAAGTCTCGAGTTATGATCACTTCCTTGCCCACTGGTAAAAGGACATTATTACAACTTCCATGGAGGCGGGCAGTGATCGACTATGGGCACAACACCAGAGACAAGAAGTAAAGCCTGTCAAGGGATGACAGAGACAAAGAGGGGGAGAGTGTTGCAGAGCTAAGAAGTGCACAAGGTAGAGAAAAAGAAGGGCCCCAAAATTTTTCCGATTTGGACACTCTATTTTTGTGATATAACCATTTTTGTAACATATTTTCCATTGTAAATGCACTAGAGGAGTCCTCTAGATGCATACCCATGGAGATTAGTAGCTTACCCATGTAAATTAGTAGGAAATTAGCTTTTTAGTGAATAAAGTGCCGGTCTCTTGTGTGAAAGGACCAGTTTTAGGGCACATGTATATAAGTCAATTTGTGACTCTTTGTAAAGACTTTTTGCCATTGTGAGAATCAAGAGCACATAATTTCGAATTTGTGTCTTCTCCTCTCTGTATCATCTTCCTTGCAAACTTGTGTGCATGTATGTTGCTTGAAAAGAGTGTTAGGAAGTGTCGTCTATCCATGAAAGTGTTTGTTTGTTGTGGTTAAGGTGTGTGTGAAGTGTGCGAAGTGCTCAAGTGTAGAAAGGTCATTCCCATGACTCAATATTTTGCTCATAACTTGAAGTAGAAGCATCAGAATTGAGTGAATCTATCACCATTGGAAGCGTCTTCACGAGAGCTTCGAAACACATATGCTATTTGCTATATTCAGAGTTCGGAGCTGAGAGAAAAGCTCAATTTACTCTTGGCTGCTCCAAGTATCGTGACACCATGACTGACTATTGAAGCTTGCTTGGAATAGTCTTAGTCTTGTTTGCACTCTTTGGGAAGCTCATTTGCATTGATCATCATTTGAATGCATGTCTTCATACACCCGGCTAGGTTTTGATACTCCTCGGATTGATAAATAAAGCATGAATCCCCACTATATGCACTTGAGGGGGATTGAGGTATAGTCTCTTTCTCCACAAGTCCCTATGTTGGATCTTAGGTACACAGTGCTGCTGTTTCTGCTGCACCTACTGTAGAGCAGATTCGTTGGGATGGCAGAGATGCCTAGGCATACGCATTGATAGCTTTGTCTGTCAAACGTGCCATTATTCCTCATATTCGCTCTTGCAGAACAGCTAAGGATGCTTGGGACACACTTACCACATTGTACCAAGCTAGGAATGAGGCTCGTGTTGCTTACCTCCGAAAATAGTTGGAGAGTGAGCACATGAATGAAGGTGATTCTATGGACAGTTTCCTAACAAAGATCAAAGACTTGAAGGAACAGTTGATTTCTGCTGATGAGGTTATACCAGATAGCTCACTTGTGCAGACCGTTCTGAATGGTCTTCCTGATTCATATCAGAGTTTTGCTTTTACTCTTCGGTTGATGATGAAAGGCAATCCAAATGCCTTGTCATTTGAGAAGTTAGTCTCTGTTTTGTTGCAGGAAGATCAGTCCAGGCAGAACATGTCCATTATGCGTGTTGTAGATCAAGCTTTCCTGGCTAGTTCAGAAGGGCAAAGGAAAATTGAGCTCTTGTAGTAGTAAGCAGAAATCTGCAAATGCTGCACATTTGAAGAACCAAGACAAAGATGAGAAAAAATCAGAAAAGCAAAATTCTTCTGTAAGTATTGTAAAGGGAATGATCATATCATAAAGAACTGTCCAAAACTGGCTGCAAAAGAGGCAAAGAAGAAAGAGGCTGGAATGGTTGTTGCAGAAGCCTCTACACCAAAAACGGAGTTTGCTAATCTTTTGCAGGAAGAAGAATGGGCGTTCACTACTGTTTGCAGTTTTGACCCATCTTCTCATGAGCAGTGCATCCTACAGGGAATGATGTTACATGCGCCAACAACTCCTCTTATCCTGTTATGGGAGTTGGTAAGATCATTTTGACTACTGTTGATGGTAGTTCTTTCACTTTGTCAGATGCTTTATTTGTGCTAGGGATCAAGAAGAATCTGTTATCAGTTTCTGCATTAGCCAAGATTGGCTTGGTTGTGAAATTTGTTGATGACAGATGTACAGATCATGATCTGTCAAATGGCGATGTTATTATTGCTTCTGGCATTTTATGTCGTGGGTTGTATAAGCTCATAGACTATGATAGATCTGAAAATGATTTGGCATGTGCAGTAAATGATTCTCAGGCTATGTCAGATGCAAAGCTTTGGCATGCACGCTTTGGTCATCTGAATTTTGCTCGTTTGCTACGCATGCAGAAATCTAAAATGGTGTCCTCTTTGCCCAAACTTGAGGCACCTGGAAAACATGTTTGTGAAGGTTGTATTTTGGGCAAAATGCAACGTTCCTCCTTTCCAAAAGATGGTCCAGTTCGGGCTACACAAAAATTGCAGCTTGTACATAGTGATGTCTATGGTCCTATGCAGACACCCTCTTTTGGAAATTACCTTTACTTCGTGACTTTCATTGATGATTTTACCAGGCATGCATGGGTATATCCACTCAAAGCAAAGTCCGAAGTGTTCATGTGCTTTAAACAGTTTTTGGTTTTGGCTGAAAATCTGTCAGCATGTAAAATGGGCACCCTCCGTTCTGATGGAGGGGGGGAATATATGTCTTCTGATTTTAATGCATTTTTGGCTGAACGTGCGATAAAACACCAGTGTACAGTGCCGTATACACCTTAATAGAATGGAGTTGTTGAACGAAAGAACAGGTCACTCATGGAGATGGCGAGGTGCATGGTCAAAAGTCAGGCTTTACCACATAGTTTCTAGCTTGAGGCTGTCATGTGTGCAGCATATGTACTAAACAAGTGTCCCACTAAAGCGTTGCAGTCTATCACTCCATATGAAGCTTGGCATGACTGCAAGCCATCTGTTTCTCATCTGCATGTTTTTGGTTGTTTGGCATATGCAGTAGTGCTTGAACAACATCACAGAAAATTGGATGATAAGGCAGTAAAATGTATTTTTGTTGGGTACAGTTCTGAAAGTAAAGGCTATCGTCTGTATCATCCACAGACTAAACACATTCTGGTTAGCCGTGATGTTGTCTTTGTGGAAGATGCTATTCAGCCATTGCTTTCATGTACTAAGGAGACATTTGTTAGCTCCAAAGACATGTATGATACTTTAATGCCTCTTTTTATAGGTGGATTGTCTAGTGTTGGTCCTGATGAGGCAACTTCTCAGCCTTTGCAGGTTTCATATGATGATGCAGATCATTCCATTTCTGATGCAGATTTACATGATGCACTTGTTGATGAGAGAGTTGATATTGAGCAGGCAAAAACTATGCCAAAATGGATGGTGCATACTTTTTGTGATAGCAAATTAGATGCACCTTTTTCATACCATACTCGTTCAGGCTCTCATAGTGCCTCCTTTGCATCAGATTGCTATGTTATGGCTGCGCTAGTCTCTGTGATGAGAATGAGCCTGTTTCTTTTGATGAAGCACATAATTCAGAAAATTGGATGGCTGCTATGCAATCTGAATATGATGCTATAATGAAGAATGGTACATGGTCTTTATGTGACTTGCCTCCTGGCAAGAAGGCCATTAGCACTAAGTGGGTATACAAGCTGAAGCATAAACCTGATGGTACAGTTGACAGGTATAAGGCTAGGCTTGTTGCAAAGGGTTATGCACAGGAGAGAGGCATTGATTTTGATGAGACCTTTGCACCTACATGCCGTATGACTACTGTTCCGAGCATTTGTGCACTTGCAGCACATCATGGTTGGAATGTACATCAGTTGGACATTAAAACAGCATTTCTGAATGGTGACTTGCTTGAAGAAGTGTATGTTTTTTAGCCCCGTGGCTTTGTGCAGAAAGGGCATGAAAACCAGGTGTGCAGGTTAAAGAAGGCATTATATGGTTTAAAGCAAGCACCACATGCTTGGTATGAGAAGATACATGCCTATCTGGTTGCACATGGTTTTGAGAACAGTCCAACTGAAGCACCTTATATGTTAAGCGTGCTAATGATGTGCTTCTGATCATTGTTGTCTATGTTGACGATATGCTGCTCACTGGTCCTATTGAGAAGCATATTGCTGATTTCAAGGCTGATTTGCATGCCTCATTTGAGATGTCTGATTTGGGGCATTTGCATCACTATTTGGGCATTCAATTTATGCAAGTTGATGGTGGAATGGCTTTGTGTCAAACGAAATATATTGACACATTATTGGAGCGTTTTGGCCTTGAAGACTGTAAGCCTATTGCCACTCCTATGGAGACAGGTTTATGATTGAGTCTTCATGATGCTGGAGATGCATTTGATGCTGTTCTCTATCAGCAGGTTTTTGGATGCTTGATTTACTTATGCATTACTCGGCCAGATATTCAGTTTGCTATCTCACAGATGAGCAGGTTTATGCATTGCCTAGGAGTCACGCATTGGAAGGTAGTTAAGCGCATCTTTCGCTACCTGAGTGGTATTTGGCTGCTTGGGTTGTTTTATCCCAAGGGGGGATCACTACCGCTAGATTTGCATGCTTTTTCTGACTCAGATTGGGCTGGTTGCTATGACACTCGTGTGTCCACCAGTGGTTTTTGCTTCATGCTTGGTAGCTCATGTATATCTTGGTTGAGCAAGAAGCAGCCTACTATGGCCACTTCCAGTTGTGAGGCTGAGTATAGGGTAGCTTTCACAGCGACTGTTGAGTGTGTGTGGCTCAGACACCTTATGGCTGATTTGGGTGTTGGTGAGTCTTCTGCCACCACCATCTTCACTAACAGTCAGAGCACATTGGCAGTTGCGAGGAACCCTGTGATGCTCGCACTAAGAACATTGAGGTGCATTATCACTATGTCAGGGAGAGGTTCTCTGCTGGGGAGATCAGCTTGGCATATGTGCCCACGCACGAGAACATTGCAGACCTTTTCATGAAGGCTCTGCCTAGGGAGAAGTTTGAAGCTTTCCGCAAAGCTTTGGGCTTACTTCCTTTTGTGGAGTGATTTCCACATAGCTTGGCACTTCCTTATACATATGTGCCAGCTCCTTGTTCACCGCATCACTCCCAGGGGGGATTTGTTGATATATTTAGGTAGTGATGTGTGTGAACACTCTAGGATCACCGGGGCACTTTTTTCCCTCTTTAGGAGACTTTTTCCCCCGGCTTGTATATACGCCTATTGCCCTAATGGGCTACTTATCTTTGTACATTCTCTAATGATACATTCAGTATTCTGTGTTGTGCTCCAAGCTTCTTCTTCCTTGTGTTATTCGCGTGCTTCTGTAGACGTCTAACTCCAACAATATTGAGTGTATTACCAAGTGAATGTACAAAGATAAGTGACCCTTTAGAGTTATAGTCATATATACAAGCTGAGGGGAAAGCCCTCCTAAAGAGGGAAAAAAGTGCCCCGTTAGCGTAAGTGTGTCCACACACATCACTACTGAAATATATCAACAAATCCCCCCCTGGGAGTGATGTGGTGAAAATGGATTTGGCACTCATGTATAAGGAAGTGCCAAGCTATGTGGAAAGAGATTAATCCACAAAAGCAAGTAAGCTCAAAGCTTTGTGAAAGCTTCAAACATCTCTCAAGGTAGAACTTTTGTGAAAAGATTTGCAATGTTATCTTGTGTGGGCACATATGCCAAACTCATCTCTTTAGTAGAGAACATATCCTTGACATAATGATAATGCACCTAAATGTGCTTTGTGAGAGCATGCAACACAGGGTTCTTTGCAACTACTAATGCACTCTAACTGTCAGTAAGTTGGTGGTGGTAGAAGACTAACCAACACCCAAATAAGACAAAAGGTGTCTGAGCCTCACACACTCAAGAGTCATTGTGAAAGTTTCCCTATACTCACCCTCACAACTAGAGGTGTCCAGAATAGGTTGCTTCTTGCTCAACCAAGATATGCATGAGCCACCAAGTATGAAGAAAAAACCACTTGTGGATACATGAGTGTCATAGCAACAAGCCCATCGAGATAAAAAAAAAAAGCACATAAATTTGGCGGTACTAATCCCACCTTGGGATAAAACAATCCAAGTAGTCGGGTACCATTCAAGTAGCGAAAGATGCGCTTAACCGCTTGCCAATTCTTGACACTTTGGCAATGCATAAACCTGCTCATCTGATAAACAACAAATTTAATATCAGGCAGCGTTATGCATAAGTAAATTAAGCATCCAAGAGCTTGCTGATAGAGAACAATACCAAATGCATCTCCAACATCATGAAGAATCAACCATAAACATGTTTCCATAGGAGTGGCAATAGGTTTGCAATCTCCAAGGCCAAGACACTCCAATAATGTGTCAATATAATTTGTTTGACACAAAGCTATTCCACCATTAACTTGCAAAAAGTGAATGCCCAAATAATGAAGCAAATGCCCCAAATCTGACATTTCAAATGAGCCATGAAAATAAGCCTTAAAATTAGCAATATGCTTCGCATTAGGACTAGTTAGTAGCATCTCATCAACATAGAAAACAATGATCAGAAGAACATCATTTGCACGCTTAACATATAAGGTGCTCTCAGTTGGACTTTTCTCAAAGCCATGTGCAATCAAGTAGGCATGTATCTTTTCATATCAAGCACATGGTGCTTGCTTCAAATCATAGAATGCCTTTTTCAACCTCCACACTTTGTTTTCATGCCCTCTCTACACAAAACCACGGGGTTGAAAAACATACACTTGTTCATGTAAGCCACCATTCAAAAATGAAATTTTAATGTCCAACTAATGTACATTCAAGCCATGATGGGATCCAAGTGCACAAATGCTATGAACCATAGTCATTTGACATGTGGGTTCAAAGGTCTCATCAAAATCAATGCCTCTTTCTTGAGCATAATCTTTTGCAACAAGCCTAGCTTTGTACCTATCAATCATTCCATCATGTTCTTCATAATAACATCATATTTTGATTGCATAGCAGCCATCGAATTTTTTGAATTTTGTGCTTCATCAAAAGAAATAGGCTCATTCTCATCACAGAGATTAGAGGCAGCCATAGCATAGCAATTGTTGGAACACAGCAATCACAAATTGATGATTACAAAGAGCTTGAAGCATGTCAAAGATCAGATTGAAGTTAGAAGTCACTTGAGAAAGTGAAGAGATCTCAGAAGTGAAGTTTGTATACATATGTACATTACTGTTAGAAATTCTTATAATATGAGTATAGATAATCCTTTGGATGATAAGGAGTAATGTAATAGATGCAAGATAAGTCTAGAACCATATGTATATAAGTCAATGATGTAAAGAAATACATGAGAGAGTCATTAGAAGACAAGTGTCATAGAGATAGATGTGAAGAGAGTCATCTTCAGAAAATAGCAACGAGTATTTTGTAGATTTCTCTCAGTTTGATCATGTGGATAAAAAATCATTTCGTACACATCTAATCTAGAAGCTAATGAAGCTATGTTCAAAGTTTCATGGTCTAATTCTTCTTCTGCTGTGAGTATGATCAATAGAAACATGTGTATGTAAAGTCTGTAGATGATCTCTCAGAGTCGCACACTTTTTCGCGTCAAGGTTTTGCTTAGATCCCAGTGCACAGTGTAAAGTTTTTGATGACTGAGCATTCAAAATCTAAGTTAGAAGGTAAGGAAGCTATGTGTAAAAGCATTTAGCAAAACGGGATCTGTGCTGTGAGAAATCGACCTTAGAAATTACCTATGTCAAAGTCGCTTGTTCAGAAAGACAGTTTCTGACATACTTTTGATCTTAAGGATCAAATTAAAGTTTTAATGATTCTTTTGACGAACTAATGGTTGATATGATTGTGCAAAAGGTAGTCTGAAGATATGTGCATCATTGGTTTGAAGAAATTTGAAGATATGTGCAAGAAATGAAGTTAATTTCTGAAGCAGACTTTCTGAAGAAGAAATTTCTTTACTGAGAAAAGTGTTATTGAAAGTTTTGATAAAAGAAGACAATATTTGTGTAAAGTTTGATCCATAACTGATATAGAAGTGTTCATAGATTAGTATAGATCAGACCTTTGGAGATTAAGAAGTCTCCAACAGTGGTATCAGAGCAGAAGCTGCAATACAAGTGAAGTAAAGGCATTGGAAGTCCTGATTGTTGCAGGTGTTGAAGTTCCTTCTAATTGAAGGTGGACAAGGACAAATTCTTGAAGATAACCTGCAGAAGTACAAAGTATGAGTTCAAAGAATCAAGAAAGATTAAAGCTTCATATCAAAGGTACACTTTATTATCATAACTCTTAGTAATTGCAGACACAGAAGATCAAAGATGGGAGAAAGCTTGCAGATTGATAAGCTAGATAGGGAGAACTATCCAGCTTGGTCCATGAGGATGGAGGCACACCTCATGAGCAAAGATTTGATGGCATTCATTACAGGAGAAGAAGAAAAGCCTGAGTTTGAAGATCCTAGTGTTCCAACTAGGGAAGAACTTGCAAGTTTGAAGAATTGGATGAGAAAGGATGCTCAAGCTAGGAGCATCATTTACATGGCTATAAATGATTATCTTCTACCTCACATCGATTAGAAACTGCAACAGATGAGTGGAATGCTTTGGAAGAGCATTTCCAAAACACAACCAAGTCTAGGAAGTCCTCATTATGGGCAGAATTCACAACTTTCAAGAAGAAGAGCTCACAATCAATTTCTGATTATGTGGTAAGAATGAAGGATATTGCAGATAGCTTGGGAGCAGTCGATGAAGACATTGAAGAGGATAAGTTGGTAAGGCAAATCCTTACAGGTCTGAGAGGAGATGAGAAGTGGAAGCCTTTCATATTGTCCATAGAACTGTCACTTGATCACTTTACTCCTGATCTTAATCAATTGCTAGGACACATGCTAACTTTTGAGCAGGACATTAAGGGAAACAATGATAGGAGTGCAAGCCAAGGTATGTACTCCAAGGACAAGAAAAAGAATGGCAAAGGGAAGCAGTCAACTGATGATGAAGGAACTTCAAGTCAAGCTAACTTTACAAAAGGAAAGATGAACTTCAGAGGTAAAGGAAGAGGAGGTAAGAACAAAGATAATACTAAAGCTTGTTGGATTTGTGGCAGAACCAATCATTTGGCAAATGATTGTTGGTATAACAATCAAAATGGAGGAAATAATAATCAGAGTTTTAATCAAAGAGGTAGAGGAGGCAGAAACCAAAGAGGCAACTTCAGAGGAAGAGGTGGTAGGACATCATATGCTAGAGGAGGTGGAAGAAGCTTTCAATCTCAGTCCTACAACAACAATTATTATAATTATGCATCAGATCAAAAGGATGATATGACTCTCATTTTGAATGCAACTCATGAATCAGTAGGAGAAGATCAAAGGGTGTTTTATATTGACTCAGGATGTAGCAATCGTCTGAGTGGAAATATATCACTGATGACTGATATGGAAGCAAAGGTGAATGGACATACAGTTCAAAAAGGTGACAACACCAAGCATAAGGTGGAAAGCATTGGATCGATGAAGACAAAGAATGGAAGTACACTCTTGAGCAAGGTACTATTCCTAAAAACTTGATAAGTGTAGGGCAAATTGTGGAGAAGGGATATGAAGTCAAATTCACAAATGATGGTGTCTATGTGCAAGATCCAAATCAGGGATATAAAAACATTATTGCAGGTAAAAAGGAAGGAAGGTTGTTTACTCTCAAAGTCCAAGGTAATGTGGGACATGCTCTATTTACTTATGGAAGTCAAAAGATGTCTGAGTTAGACCTATGGCATAAAAGGCTAGGTCATTTCAATGAGAGAGCCATAAAGGAAATGTCACGGAATGATGTGGTGCTTGGTTTGCCAAAAGTTGAAGGGCAACACATGGTGTACAAGTGTGAAGCTTGTCAATTAGGTAAAGCACACAAAAGTTCATACAATAAATGAGGGTACAAGTATTCAAATATGCTTGAATTGATTCATACAGATGTGTGGGGTCCTTCAAGGGACTATAGCATAAATGGATCAAGATATTATGTGTTGTTTGTTGATGATGCAACCAGATGGATTACTTTATATGTAATCAAGGACAAATCAGAAGTCTTCAAGACATTCAAGCATTATCATGCTTATGCAGAAAGGATTATAGGACAAAAGCTCAAGAGGTTGAGATCAGATGGAGGGGGAGAGTATTTCTCTAAAGAGTTTGATGATTATTTGTGGAATGCAGGTATAAAGACGGAAGTAACTTGCAGGTACTCTCCTCAATAGAATGGAATTGCAGAAAGAAGAAATAGAACTCTTGTAGAATTTGCAAGAGTAATGATGAATGAAAAGAATTGCCCAAATTACTTATGGGCAGAAGCTATCAACACTGCAACATACCTTGTGAATAGGTTACCTTGTAAAGCTTTGGATGGAAGAACTCCCTATGAAGCATGGTGGGGTAAGCAACCTACTCTTGATCATTGTAACGTATTTGGATGTTTAGCATATGCTTATGTTCCTTCACAATTGAGACATAAGCTAGAACCCAAAGCAGAGAAGTATGTGTTTATTGGATATGATGATAGACAGATGGGTTACAAATTGTGGAGTCCATCCACAAAGCAATTTATTGTTACCAAAGATGTTACATTTGACGAGCAAAGCACATGGTATACAGGATCAACAAATGATTATGCAGGTGTTGAAGAAATACAAGGGAAACGGAAGACAAAAGTAAGTGTGTATGAAAAAGATATTGATGATGTTGATTATAAAAGTAAATTGCAAGACAATGTGGAAGATGGGCCAAGATTTGATCCAGAATCAAATGTGGCTGAAACTTCAAGAAGTGCAGAGGTCAGAAGATCCTTAAGAGAAAGGAAAGAGCCTATCAGGTATAGCTATGATACAGCTTTTCTAACAACAAAAGATTATGCTTACATTGTGAAGACAGAAGAGGATCCAATCACATATGAAGAAGCTAAAGGTAAACAGAATTGGGAGAAGGCAATGCAAGAAGAGTATGATGCTCTACTTGAAAATGAAACATGGGAGTTGGTGCCAAGACCAAAGAATCAGAAAGTCATTGGAATGTATAAAACAAAAAGGTTTGCAGATGGTAAGGTGTCTAGATACAAGGCTAGACTTGTGGTTAAAGGTTATGCTCAAACTTATGGGGTAGATTAGGATGAAACCTTTAGTCTTGTTGCTAAGATGTTATTGAGCCCTAACCGGTTGAAATTAACAAAGTCAAGGTCACAGCTATGCATAGGCAAGAGTAAAGTATCAAAATTCCAGGGTCAAAGTGCACAGGTAGTGCACCTTCAATTGTTCATATAAAAGGTCTTTAATTGTTCACAGACAAGAGGTATTAAATTGGGGAAGTATTGCAGAAGTATTTTTTCTCTTAAGGTTCAAAGGGTGAATTTAAAGTCTTAGGTGCAAAAGTAAAGAATTAAAAGGAAAAGGTGAAGGTATGGGAAGCGGCCGTGTATGCAAAGGTGGAAATAGGGCCGCCCAATCAAAATTTTGCTTTAAGTCTAAAGTCACTACAGGACAAAGTAGTGAGTCGTTGGTGGCCAGTTCAAAAGACAATCTTGGGACATTGAAAGGGCACCAAGATTGTATTACAGTTAGAGTGCACGGAACCGGGCACTCAACAAAGAAAGACAAAGGCTATTCTTGGGGACACACTGGAAGTAAGAAAGAGAGAGAAGTGCAAGAGACATCAGGGTACGACGACACAGAGAGGTGGAAGTGAAGAGTGCAAGAGAGGTGGCTAAGGAAGAGGGCAGAGAGTGCGAAGCTAGACCCCAAGGACCTCAAGGTCTCTGTGCAGTGTGCATGCCGACAGAAGATACTCACTCCTCATCTTGGTGGAAGCTTGGTGCAAGGTGTGCACAAGGATAAGCTTGAAGCAAGTAGAGGACTGGTGCAGAGGAGGCCGACTGCAAGAAGACTTCGGGATAATTGGTATTTTGTAATTAAGCACCCTCTGTAGTGTGCACAGAAGTATTGACTTGGATTGTGCTCAAACATTGTAATTGTTTTACTGTAATCAAACTCAAGATTCCAAGGTGTGCTTCTGCAGAAGCTTCCAAGGTTATTTCCTCTGTGAAGTTTCCCAGCTCATTTCTTTCTTTATTCTTTCCTTTTTTCTCCTACAAACCCTCAAACTCCTTCTCGTCCAAGAATCCCCCAACAAATTTGGCACGCACGGTGGGACATCCAAGGAGAATTGAGCATAGGACAAGATCTATTGCACTTGGAGAACAATATTCCAGTGTCGACAGTAATACTCCAGTTGACTAAAGAGGTACATACTTATATCAAGTGTCTCATATTAAGTGAACTATGAACAACTCATGACCGCGACCCGGTCACAAACCTTGAGGGTCACGTGCAAGCAGACAAGAAGAAAGGCGATCAGAAGATCATCGAGTCCACTTTCATCAACTTCATCGATAAGAAGCATGGCAGGACAGGTGGACCTAGAAACCTTACTCTCCAGATTAAACATAAAATTTCCCTCTTTCAGAGGTTTAGCTCATGAGGATCCAGATGAGCACATTCGAAGATTTCTGGCATTAAGCAAGACTAGAGGTCTAATGGGTAGGGAAGATGCCTTCTTGATACTCTTCCCGGCCACATTGGAAGGATTGGCAGACAAGTGGTTTAGCCAGTTTGCTGAAAACCACTTTACCTCTTGGGATTTGATGAAAGAGGCCTTCAAAAATCAGTTTCAGCATGGCAACACTGCGGAGATCATTATAGAAGAGCTAGAAAACTTGAGATTGGGTCTAGGAGAAAAATTCCCAGAGTTTGTGACCAGGGCCAAAGCACTAATGGCTAATCTACCAGATCCACCGCATGATTTCTTTGTCAAGAAGTGGTTAGCCAAACCCCTACCTGTGGTCACCCAATGCAAAATAAAAGAGTTAGTGTTACCTACTGCCTCTGTTGAGGAGTTCATCAATACGGCCACACGCTTGGAGCAGATAAGGCAGCAGTATGGTGCAACTTCTTCCCAGCCAACCTATGATGCAGAACTGGAGGACCCAATGATCCAGTTAAGAAGGGAGCTGGAGGGCTTGAAAAGGAATAAGCCCTACACAGAAGAGGAGACTGCTGTGGCTCAGCTGAGAAGGGAGATTGAAGCACTCAAGCTCCAAAAGGAGGAGGAGGCCCAAGCAGAAGAATTAGCTCAGCTGAGGCAGGAATTGCAAGAACTCAAAGGAGGCGGTATCAAGAGTGGACTCTGGTGCTCCATGTGCAGCAAGCAAGGGCACATAGTAAGTGAATGTCCTCTGCTAAACGTGACTTGTCAATTATGCAGGAAAGTTGGCCATGAGGCCCATGAATCCTAGGTAGGACCTCTGCCACCAAAAAATGTAATGACAGCCACAGCAAACCAAGGTAACAACTATAATCCTAGACCAAGGAATAATTTTGCAAATGTAATGACAGCCGCAGCAAACCAAAAACAGCAAATGTAATGACAGCCGCAGCAAACCAAGGTAACAACTATAATCCTAGACCAAGGAATAATTTTGCAAATGGGTCTAGAAGGCCCATCATTTGCTTCAGATGTGGAGAGTGCGGGCACTACCAATCTAGGTGCACTCTCCCAGAAAATGCCCCTCCTTGCAGGAACTGTCCAGAGGCCAGGGATCACTATACAAACTGTTGTCCTAAGAATCAAGCTTCTACTTCCGGACCCCATCTCCAAATGGTCTCTGTATTCAAGGAGGAAACATTGCCTCAGGTCAATGAACCCTCACGGTCTACCAGGGTGGTACAATTAGAAGAACTTGAATCTTTTGCAGTACAGACAAGAAGCAAGGGGAAGGCTCAAGTGGACGAAAATCAAGAATCAATAATTAGGGAATTGAACAAAGATAGAGTTGCATCTGAAGACAAAGCCACCACAAGTGCAGACACAAAGCAAAAGGAATATCTCATAGGCACCAGTGATGCCATTGGGCATGCCTTCCACAGGGCTCAAGAAGAGTTTGGCAAAGCAAATGAAGCTCATTCTCTTAAAGAGTCAGAGGCTTCAAAACTACTCAAGTCCATGAAGAAGGAGGTTAGTATTTTTGAATTAATAAAGATGGATGGGAAATTCAGGTCAGAATTATTGCAGATAATTGATGAGGCTTCTACTACAAGCTTAGTGGCAAAGACTGCTATTTTACATAAAGGGATAATTATCGGGGAAGCACCCCTTACGGATTATAAAATTCCTCGGCTTACAATATCAATCAAGGGTCATGAATTTCAAGGCGTTATTGTGGATGGTGGTTCTGGCATTAACTTGATGCCTGAACATACCATGAAAAAGATTGGACTCCACCCTTTAAGACCTGCAAATTTCACTGTTACTTTGGCAGATCAGAGCAAAGTAAGGCCCTTGGGGGTAATCCCAAAAGTTCCACTTGAAGTACAAGGTAATCTATTCATTCTGGATTTTGTGGTTTTAAGATTGCCCCAGGTTGAAGGAGGATTTCCTCTCTTAATTGGAAGACCTTGGCTGAGGCATGCCAGTGTCATTCATGATTGGGGCAAGGACACTATGTGGGTACAAAAGAAAGGGCAGGAGCTGACACAGATTCATTTAGAAGAAGGCCTAGACAATCAAGGAAACACTAGTATGATGCAAACAGTTAGCATTTGCATGGAAACAGAATCGGAGGATCAACCCCAAATAGATTTTGAGGAAGAAGAGGATATTCTAAATTGGCTCCAAGCAGGCAACTCTTCCTCTTGTTTTGGAATTTTTCTTAATAATCCTTGCACGACTGAAGGTTATGATGAAGATAAGGAAAAAGTCCAGGTTGATGGATTGGGAGAGCCCATCACAGACCACAGAAGGGGCAGGAAGATACCCCTCAAATACAACTTGGAGGAGGATGTGACAACCACAGATAAAGAAGTTTCTAAAGCTAAAAGCAAGGTAAAAAATTCTGGTGTTGAATGTTCTTTCCCAATTCAAGAAATCCCTGCAGGATGGATGCAGGACAAGGAGGAACACCTTGAAGTCCAAAATACACCTGCTTATGAAGCAATGCACGAAAAGCTAGTAGAAGAAGACAAGGAAGCAGATGCACACGAAGATATTATGGTAGCGAGAAATCCTGTCCAAGAAATACACTTAGGCACTCAAGACAATAATCAGCCAGTTTTGGTGGCCACTTGGTTGTGGAGCCACCCAGGGCTCCTTGAAAAGGTAAAATCATTCTTGACCCAGTATGTAGATGTTTTTGCCTGGCATTATAAAGACTTAGAAGGAGTGCCTGCAACTTATGGAGAGCACAGAATCCCTCTGGTTGATGGAGCCAAACCCATCAGAGGAAGGAGTTATAGACTTAATCCAAAATATGCCGAAGCTGTCTATGTGGAAATCCAAAAGATGGAGGATGCAGGAATCATCATTCCTGTTGAACACTCAGAGTGGCTCTCACCTATGGTTATAGTACCGAAGAAGAATACTAATAAAATCAGAATTTGTGTTGACTTTAGAGCACTCAACAAGGTGACCATTCCAGATGGTTTCCCTATGCCTTTTGCAGAACAGGTCATTGAAGAAGTGGCTGGGCATGCATTATATAGCTTTATGGATGGATTCAGTGGCTATAACCAAATATCAATACATCCAGAGGATCGTGAAAAGATTGCTTTTATCACACCTTGGGGAACATATGTGTATGTAAAAATGCCATTTGGGCTCAGAAATGCTCCAGCCACCTTTAACAGAACGGTCAATCTCATTTTTGGCCCCCTATTGCTGAAATCACTTAGAATCTTCATGGATGACTTCTCTTCGTTTTCAGGATCTCACAAGGAAACTCATCTAGATTGTTTGGACCACCACTTGAGGCAACTGCAGAATATTTTCAAAAGATGCAGGGAGACTAAGTTAAAGCTCAATCCAAACAAATGTCATTTCCTTGTGATAGAAGGAACCCTCTTAGGACATGTGGTGTCGGCTAAAGGTATGGCCCCAGATCCTGACAAAATCATTTCTATATTAAAGTTGCCTAAACCTAAATCCCCTAAAGAGATTCAGAGTTTCTTGGGGCATACTGGATACCACAGAAGGTTTATAAAAATGTATGCAGAGATAGCTAGACCTCTGGCTAGACTTACAGGTAAGGAAGTACCTTTTAAATGGGAAGAAGAGGAGGAAAAATCATATCAAACATTACGGTCAAGGTTAGTGTCTGCTCCTATCTTGGTCACACCTGAGTGGTCAAAAATCTTTCATATACATGTCGATGCTAGTGCCTATGCAGTGGGGGCAGTTTTGACCCAACCCAGTGAAGAATTTAAAGTGGACAGGCCAATTCAATATGCCAGTAGAATCTTGAC
The DNA here is from genome assembly GCA_020310875.1 of Ceratopteris richardii. Lineage (NCBI taxonomy): Eukaryota > Viridiplantae > Streptophyta > Polypodiopsida > Polypodiales > Pteridaceae > Ceratopteris > Ceratopteris richardii. The sequence continues at coordinate 108,855,814 of CM035431.1, forward strand.
CAAGGCTGAAAGGAATTACAGTACTACAGAAAGGGAAGCCCTAGCAATGGTCTTTGCTGTCCAAAAATTCCGTCATTACTTACTGGGGGTAAAATTTATTATTATAACAGATCACCAACCATTAAAATACCTACTCAACAAACCACAAGCCACTGGTAGAATATGGAGGTGGTTATTGTTGTTCCAAGAGTTTGATTTTTCTGTAGTCCATAAACCAGGAAAAGAAAATGTTATGGCGGATCACCTATCCAGAATAAATATGATGAATCGAACTAGTGGAATCAATGATGACTTTCTAGATGCTCATCTGTTTGCTGTACAAGCTCAAGGTTGGTATTACGACATCAAAAATTTCATTAAAACTGGGTTGTATCCAGAAAAGGCTAGTGCTGTACAAAAGAAGAGACTGCTAATCAAGAGTAGACCATATACCTTCATTGAAGATAAATTGTATAGACAGGGCAAGGATGACCGGTTCAGGAAGTGTTTGGAAGAAGAAGAACTGAGGGAAGTCCTTCACTCTGCACATGAAGGAACAGGTGGTGGGCACCTTCCAGGACATATTATGAGTCAGAGGATACTGGATGCTGGTCTATGGTGGCCTACACTATTTAGGGATGCAGATGAATGGGGAAAAGCATGTGACATTTGCCAGAGGTGTGGACCTAAGCCAACAAAGCAGAGACATAACCCCTTGGTTGTTTCCACTTCCTGGCAACCATTTGAGAAGTGGGGGCTAGATTTTGTAGGGCCCATCTACCCTCCCGCTTTTCCAAAAAGAGAAAAATATCTCTTGATAGCTACAGATTATGCGACAAAGTGGGCTGAAGCTATTGCCTCCCCCGATTGCACTGCCCAAACTGTTGCTGATTTCATTTATAGTAGCATCATTTGCAGGTTTGGTTGTCCACTTGAAATTTGTACTGATCAGGGTACCCATTTTGTCAATAAAGTCCTGCAAGAAATCTTCAACAGGTATAGAATTCTTCATAGGACCTCTTGTGCTTACTATCCACGAGCAAATGGACAGGCTGAATCGACAAATAAGGTTTTAATCTCAATGTTAAGAAAGGAGTGTATGTTGCAGCCCACTTCATGGGGCATTGCTTACCAAGGTACACTTTGGGCATACAGGTTAGCCTACAAAGAGGCCACCGGATATTCCCCATTCCAACTGGTTTATGGCATATTACCCATCGAGCCCTTTGAATTTTTACATGGATCGCCTAAGATAGCATTCATGCAGGGAAAGAAGGATTGTGATGTCTCTCAGAGGCTAGGAGCACTACATAAAGTGGAGGAGATTCGTCTACTAGCGACCAAACAATTGAAAGAGACTCAGATGAAGAGGAAGGAGGCACATGATCGATATCTGTGGAACAACAACATTGAAGCAGGCATGTTAGTTCTTCTCCATAAACCTAACCCTCATACGAATGCAAAAGGGAAATGGATCCCTCATTGGGAAGGCCCTTTTCGCGTTCTGAAGACGTTGCATTGGGGTGTTGTGCAGTTAGAAACACTCAATGGAGCCACCATGCCGCTAGTAAATATTTCTAGACTCAAAGCCTATCATAAAAAGTTCTAACATCCCACTCCATAGTTCTTAGGTCATTTTGTTTTTCTATTGTGTTCCTTTAATCATTGCTAATAATTGCTAAAAAATATGTTGCTCAAATACACAAAGTTTTGGCGCAAATTTTTTTGGATGGCTCTTAGTTCTACGCAGAAGCTTTTAATGCTAGCCTTTTCTTTGTTTATCTCTTGGATGGATGAGATTAAAGTTGGCTTCTCCTCTCTTTTGAACACTCTTTTATGCTAAACCATCCCTTGCTGTGAGGTGAGCCCTTAATCCTCCTTGCTATATAATGGGAACCCTCATTCATTCCGCCTTCAACTCCATCTTGCTGCAAGATCATCTCAACTGAAATGCAATACCATCGACAAGGGCTACCCGACTCTTCAGTGCATGCGTGTGTCTTTTTCGCAAGAGCACTTTGACCCTTCCATGAAGCTGATTCCTTCATTTGACCCTTCCACTGCCGCCCCCATAGCCGACACCACTGCCACCATATCTCAATCCTCCACACCCCCTCCCACCCACCCACCCGCCCACCCGCCTCCCCTCCACGCCCCCTCCCACCCACCCACCCGCCCACCGCCCACCCTCTCCCACCCACCCACCCGCCCACCCTCCCTCTCACTCCCGCCTCCCCTCCACACCCCCTCCCACCCACCCACCCGCCCACCCGCCTCCCCTCCACACCCCCTCCCACCCACCCACCCGCCCACCCTCCCTCTCACTCCCCCCTCCCCTCCACACCCCCTCCCACCCACCCACCCGCCCACCCGCCTCCCCTCCACACCCCCTCCCACCCACCCACCCGCCCACCCGCCTCCCCTCCACACCCCCTCCCACCCACCCACCAGCCCACCCGCCTCCCCTCCACACCCCATCCCACACCACCCTCCCACCCGCCCACCCGCATCCCCTCCACACCCCCTCCCACCCACCCACCCGCCCACCCGCCTCCCCTCCACACCCCCTCCCACCCACCCACCCGCCCACCCGCCTCCCCTCCACACCCCATCCCACACCACCCTCCCACCCGCCCACCCGCATCCCCTCCACACCCCCTCCCACCCACCCACCCGCCCACCTGCCTCCCCTCCACACCCCCTCCCACCCACCCACCCGCCCACCCGCCCATTCTCTCCCACCCTCCCACGCCTGCCGACCCTCCCTCTCACTCCCGCCTCCCCTCCACACCCCCTCCCACCCACCCGCCCGCCCACCCGCCTCCCCTCCACACCCCTCCCACCCGCCCACCCGCCTCCCCTCCACACCCCCTCCCACCCACCCACCCGCCCACCCGCCTCCCCTCCACACCCCCTCCCACCCACCCACCCGCCCACCCACCCATTCTCTCCCAACCTCCCACGCCTGCCCACCCTCCCTCTCACTCCCGCCTCCCCTCCACACCCCCTCCCACCCACCCGCCCGCCCACCCGCCTCCCCTCCACACCCCATCCCACCCACCCACCCGCCCACCCACCCACCCTCTCCCACCCTCCCACCCACCCACCCGCCCGCCCGCCCACCCGCCTCCCCTCCACACCCCCTCCCACCCACCCACCCGCCCACCCGCCTCCCCTCCACACCCCTTCCCACCCACCCACCCGCCCACCCTCTCCCACCCTCCCTCGCACTCCACGCCTCCCCCTCCAGTCCACTCGCGCCTCCCCCCCCACACCCCCTCCCACCCACCCACCCGCCCACCCGCCTCCCCGCCACATCCTCTCCCACCCGCCCAACCGCCCACCTAACAAACCCTCCAACCCTCCCACCCGCCTAGCCTCCCTCTCATTCCACCCTCCCCCTCCACTCCACTCCCGCTTCCCCTCCACACCCCTCTCCACCTTCCCCGCCCACTAGAACCACCCTCCCCCGCCCCCCTCCATCCATTCCCCTCCACACTCCCCTCCTTCCCCCCTCCATCCTCCTCTATCTCTTCTGCATCCCTGCCTGCTGTTCACACGGGCAGCCTGGCGGCCCTGGTTCTCGTTCCCACGCCATCCACGATCATCTCCTTGATGTGATAAGACTCCTTCACCGCAAAAAGTTCAACAGCCTGCTGCTCCTTGCAATCTCTCTACCGGGTCCTTTCTACGCAGAACTCTATGGCCGATCCCACCACACCGGAAGACATCTCGGAACTCACTCCTTCAGCACTGCATACAACCAATCCAAATTACCCTCCTCCTGCGTCTGACACACCCACCACCGGCCTCCACTCCCAGTTCCCTACGTTGCCCATTCCCACTGACCCACAAAATGATGCATCGCCTTCCTCATTTCCTCCTGCCATCCTAAATATTCCCACTTATTCGGTTCAATCTGATTCCACAGATATATATTCTCCACCTCCACACCCTCGACCTTCTTCTCCTTCTCCTTCAGCTTCTCATTCCTCACAACCAAATTCGCCCTCAGGAGATTATATACGACTTTTTCGTCCGCCTGATTTAGATATGTAGATTCGTATTCATTCATCTCTCCCAACCATTGAACTCCGTCGCCTTTTCGCTGTTGAAAATATTCAACAGGCGGGTCTCTGGGGCTTGGCCAACGTTTTCCTGAATGATCCATCCAATTATAGTGATGTCTATGCAGCTATCCGCCTCTTTCCTAATTTTCGCACAGGTCCTCTCTCCATTTCCGCTCTTGCTGCCAGCCTCGGCTCCTGCCCCGTCGATTTCCGTAATCCTCCGTTCTTATATTCTGGATTGTCAGCCTCTGCCACAATTGCCTTTTGTAGAGATCGCTTCGACACTAATGCCCGATTTTCCATCCGCATGACGTCCATTCTTAATGCATTCATTTTCTTCTTCTTGCTTCGTAGTCCAACATCTTCACTCCCATGGTCCGATGTTCGTCTTGCTGATCCGCTTTTTTGCTTCCTACATAGCCGCCCATACCCTTACGCTGCCCTCATCTATGGTTCCTTAAATCTGCGCTCTCGTCGCCTTCGTGAAGCTGTCTCCAGAGGCTCTCGCACATTCTCCTTATATTCTGGTCCCTTCATAGCTTGGCTTTATCACATTCCATCGTGCTCTGACCCTAATTCCCCTCTACTTCCATCGCAGCCCAACATACCTTCCACTTCAAATCCTCCCCCCTCCCCTCCAATCTCCATCGACTCGGCCTCCGTTTCCACACCGCTATCCGCTCCCCCTGATCTCACTTCCCCCCCTCTACACTCTTCTTCGCATGTCTTTTCCTCCTATACGGATATCGCGCCTATTCCTTCCCCTGATCCTCCTCCGGCACATGGCCCTTCTTCCACACCAGCTTTCCGGCCGCTCGTGCAAACGCAGCTCAACACCCACAACCTGACCTGTACACCACCACGTCCTCCCCTTTCCGCCCCAACTCCGACCCCTGCGGTTCCATTCCAGCGACCCAATCCGCCTGCATCTCCTCTCCCTCATCCCGATCCACCTATTGCACCCTCCCCTCCAATTGATCTTCCTTCCGCCCCTTCTTTTTTACACTTGCTCCGCGATGCCAGTCAAGCTGCTTCTGGCAGTGCTCATGCCTCCAAAGTGTCTTTGGATTCTGTATCAGCCGCCGCTTCTATTCATCAACAATACATTAATACCATAGACAACATCAATCGAATAGCTCACTCTCAATGGCACTCGCTCAATGAAATGGCCCGCTTACTCAAGGATGAGCGCGACAAATACCGCGATATGGCCGAATCCGCATTACAGAACTTATCCGATCTTCAAAATCGCTCTTCCTTAGGGTTATGTGATAATGCTACTTGCCGTCGTATCAAACGCGAACGGGACCACCTTAGGCAGTGCCTTAGTTCTCTCCAGCATATGATTGAGCAACCTTCTGCTCCACTGCCATCCTCTCCCCAACCCTCAGCTGCCGATCCCTATCCCCCTTCACAATAATTTACTTCACTTTGTATTTAGGGCTTCAGCTTCAATTCTAGAAATTCAACACATCTCATCATACTTCTCCTTTTGTCATGATCCGGGTTAATAAATACTAGTAGCACTCTTTATCTGTTGTTTTTTTTTTTCATCAATAATAGCCATCTTTCTCTATTTCCTTACCTCCGTTTTCTCTGTGGTTCTTCTGATGTTTTCTCTCTGTTATTGAAGCCTCCTTACATTGTGTCATTGTGGTCTCTCCGGGACGGAGAGCACTTTAGGTGGTGGGCATCTGTTGAGCCCTAACCGGTTGAAACTAACAAAGTCAAGGTCACAGGTATGCATAGGCAAGAGTAAAGTATCAAAATTTCATGGTCAAAGTGCACAGGTAGTGCACCTTCAATTGTTCATATAAAAGGTCTTTAATTGTTCACAGACAAGAGGTATTAAATTGGGGAAGTATTGCAGAAGTATTTTTTCTCTTAAGGTTCAAAGGGTGAATTTAAAGTCTTAGGTGCAAAAGTAAAGAATTAAAAGGAAAAGGTGAAGGTATGGGAAGCGGCCGTGTACGCAAAGGTGGAAATAGGGCCGCCCAATCAAAATTTTGCTTTAAGTCTAAAGTCACTACAGGACAAAGTAGTGAGTCGTTGGTGGCCAGTTCAAAAGACAATCTTGGGACATTGAAAGGGCACCAAGATTGTATTACAGTTAGAGTGCACGGAACCGGGCACTCAACAAAGAAAGACAAAGGCTATTCTTGGGGACACAATGGAAGTAAGAAAGAGAGAGAAGTGCAAGAGACATTAGGGTACGACGACACAGAGAGGTGGAAGTGAAGAGTGCAAGAGAGGTGGCTAAGGAAGAGGGCAGAGAGTGCGAAGCTAGACCCCAAGGACCTCAAGGTCTCTGTGCAGTGTGCATGCCGACAGAAGATACTCACTCCTCATCTTGGTGGAAGCTTGGTGCAAGGTGTGCACAAGGATAAGCTTGAAGCAAGTAGAGGACTGGTGCAGAGGAGGCCGACTGCAAGAAGACTTCGGGATAATTGGTATTTTGTAATTAAGCACCCTCTGTAGTGTAGAAGTATTGACTCGGATTGTGCTCAAACATTGTAATTGTTTTACTGTAATCAAACTCAAGATTCCAAGGTGTGCTTCTGCAGAAGCTTCCAAGGTTATTTCCTCTGTGAAGTTTCCCAGCTCATTTCTTTCTTTATTCTTTCCTTTTTTCTCCTACAAACCCTCAAACTCCTTCTCGTCCAAGAATCCCCCAACAGATGTCTACAATTAGATCATTGATTGCTATTGCTACTTGTAAAGGATGGAAGTTATCACAATTAGATGTGAAGAATGCATTCCTGAATGGATATATTGCAGATGAAGTATACATGGAGCAACCAGAAGGCTTCATGGATTCAATTGGATCAGATTATGTGTGTAATCTCAAGAGAGCTTTGTATGGCTTGAAGCAAGCCCTAAGAGCATGGAATTACAGGCTTGTTAAGTTCTTGAATGAATGTGGATTTCAAGCATCAAAGGTAGATAGTAGCTTGCTAGTGAAGGCAAGTGAAAATGGATACATATACATGTGTATTTATGTTGATGATATTATTGTACAGGTACAGATGCTCAAGGAATCAATGAGCTTAAGAAACAAATAGAGAAGGAGTTTAAGATAAGTGATTTGGGAAACTTATCTTATTTCTTAGGAATGCAGATTGTATATACTCAACATGGAGTATATGTTACACAAGAGAGATATTTGAAGAATCTTCTGGTCAAGTTCAACATGGAGGATTGCAAGTCTTCAAGCACACCATTGGAGGTAAATCATAAATTGAGCAGGTATGGAGGTGAAGAATTTAATGACATGAAGAAATATCAGAGTTTGGTAGGTAGTTTAATCTATGGTACCTTGACAAGGCCAGATCTATCATATTTAGTAGGTGTGTTATCACAATTCATGCATTGTCCAAAGAAGACTCATTGGATTGCAGCTCAAAGGGTACTCGGATATATCAAAGGAACCCTAAGTGAAGGTCTGTATTATGGATTTACTTCTGATACAAGAATCAAAGTGTTTAGTGATGTACTAGATTGGGCAGGTGATTCAGATGATAGAAGGTCTACTCATGGGTATCTTTGTTATATTGGAGATAAACTAGTTTCTTGGTGCTCAAAGAAGCAACATACAGTTGCCTTGTCATCTACAGAAGCTGAGTATAAAGGAATGGTAGAGGCTGCAAAAGAACTGATATGGTTAAAGACCTTATTAAAGAGTTTTGGAACTGATCAGAGTACTCCAATTATTCTTCGAGATAATATGAGTTCATTGTATTTGGAAGCTAACCCTGTTTTCCATGCCAGGACTAAGCATATAGAGATTCAGTATCATTTCTTGAGAGAAAAGGTACTTGATAAAGAGATTGAAGTGATGTATACTCCAACAAAAGAACAAGTTGCAGATATGTTAACAAAAAGCTTGGATGGACCTAAGCTACAAAGATTCAAGGAGATGGCAGGAGTGAAGAAGAATGGAATAATCACAATTAGTGATTGAGGGGGAGTTGTTGGACCACAGCAATCACAAATTGATGATTACAAAGAGCTTGAAGCATGACAAAGATCAGATTGAAGTTCAAGAAGTCACTTGAGAAAGTGAAGAGATCTCAGAAGTGAAGTTTGTATACATATGTACATTACTGTTGGAAATTCTTGTAATATGAGTATAGATAATCCTTAGGATGATAAGGAGTAATGTAATAGATGTAGGATAAGACTAGAACCATATGTATATAAGTCAATGATGTAAAGAAATACATGAGAGAGTCATTAGAAGACAAGTGTCATAGAGATAGATGTGAAGAGAGTCATCTTCAGAAAATAGCAATGAGTATTTCGTAGATTTCTCTTAGTCTGATCACGTGGATCAGAAATCCTTTTGTACACATTTAATCTAGAAGCTAATGAAGCTATGTTCAAAGTTTCATGGTCTTATTCTTCTTCTACTGTGAGTATGATCAATAGGAACATGTGTATGTAAAGTCTGCAGATGATCTCTCAGAGTCGCACACTTTTTCGTGTCAAGGTTTTGCTTAGATCTCAGTGCACAGTGTAAAGTTTTTGATGAATGAGCATTCAAAATCTAAGTTAGAAGGTAAGGAAGCTATTGCTAAAAGCATTTAGCAAAACGGGATCTGTGCTATGAGAAATCAACCTTAGAAATTACCTATGTCAAAGTCACTTGTTCAGAAAGACAGTTTCTGACATACTTTTGATCTTAAGGATCAAATTAAAGTTTTAATGATTCTTTTGATGAACTAATGGTTGATATGATTCCGGAAAGGTAGTCTGAAGATATGTGCATCATTGGATTGAAGAAATTCGAAGATATGTTTAGGAAATGAAGTTAATTTCTGAAGCAGACTTTCTGAAGAAGAAATTTCTTTACTCAGAAAAGTGTTATTGAAATTTTTGATAAAAGAAGATAATATTTGTGTAAAGTTTGATCCATAACTGATATAGAAGTGTTCTTAGATGAGTATAGATCAGACCTTTGGAGATTAAGAAGTCTCCAACAGCAATCTGATGCAAATCAAGCACTATGAAAGTCTGAACGAGTATGATATGATAGAGATGCATCTAATTCTTTATCTTGCAAAGTCTGCACCAACCATTTAGGAATAGTTTTTGCCTCCTCTATATTAGCCCTCTCATCAACAAGTGCATTATGTAAATCTGCATGTGAAATGCAATGATCTACATCATCATGTGAAACCTGTAAAGGCTAAGAAATTGCCTCATGTGGACCAACACTTGAGTGTCCACCCATGAAAAGAGAAAGCAAAGTGTCATACATGTCTTTGGAGCTAACTAATGTCTCTATAGTACATGAAAGTAATGGCTGAGTTGCATCTTCCACAAAAACATCATGGCTAACCAAAATTTTTTTAGTCTATGGATGATAAAGACAATAGCCTTTGCTTTTAGAATTGTACCCAACAAAAATACATTTCACTACTTTATCATCCAATTTCCTATGTTGTTGTTTACGCACCAATGCATATGCAAGACAACCAATGACACATAGAAATAGAGACACACAAATGAGCAACATATGAATTGCAACCATGCCAAGCCTCATATGGAGTGATAGTGCTTTGGTGGGATACATGTTAAATACATATGTTGCACACATAAAAACCTTAAGCTAGAAGCTATGTGGTAAAGCTTGACTTTTGACCATACACCTCGCCATCTCCATGAGAGACCTATTCTTTCTTTTACCAAATCCATTTTATAAAGGTTTATATGACACTTTACACTTATGTTTTATCCCACATTCATCCATAAATGCATTACAATCAGAAGACATGTATTCCCCCATTGATCAAAAGGGAAGGTGCCCATTTCACATGCTAACAGATTTTCATCCAAAACCAAAAAGTGTTTGAAGCACATAAACACTTTGGACTTTGCTTTCAATGGATAGACCCATGCATGCTTGGAAAAAACATCAATAAAAGTCAAGAAGTAAAGGTAGTTCCTAAAAGGTGTTTGCATAGGACCACATAGATCACTATGAACAAGCTGCAATTTTTTAGTAGCTCATATTGAACCATCTTTTGGGAAGGAAGAACACTACATTTGTCCCAAAATATAGCCTTCACAGACATGTTTACGAGGTGCCTCAAGTTTGGGTAGAGAGGACATCATTTTAGATTTATGCAAGGATAGCGAACTAGCAAAATTCAGATGACCAAAGCATGCATGCCAAAGCTTTGCATATGACATAGCCTAGGAATCTTGAATTGCACATGTTGAGTCATTCACATATTTTGCATAATTGATGAGCTTATATAGCCCACAACATAAAACACTAGAAGCAATAATAACATGAGCATTTGAAAGAACACAAATTGTACAACACTCATCAATAAATTTCACAACAAAGCAAGTCTTCGCTAATGCTAAAACTCATAACAGATTTTTCTTGATCCCTAGCACAAACAAAGCATTTAACAATATGAGAAAGCTACTATCAACATTTTTCAGTGATCTTACGAACTCCCATTATAGGATTCCCTGTAGGGGCAGGCTCACGTAAACTAAAGAAACCACGTTGTGAGGTAATATGTTTGGTTGCTCCACTATCAAAGTACCAAACATCTGAGTCTACTCCAAACATACAAGGGTTATGAGAAGATAGGTCATAACTACAAATAGTAGTAAATGCCCATTCTTCATTTTGCACAAGATTAGTAGAGTTTGATTTGGGTGTAGAGGCCTCTACAACAACCATTCCAACCTCTTTCTTCTTTGCCTCTTTTGGAGCTAGTTTTGGACAACTCTTTATGACATGGTCATTTCCTTTACAGTATTTGCAAAACAATTTTTGCTTTTCTGATTTCTTCTCGTCTTTGTCTTCCTTTTTTTACTATGCAAAATTAGTAGTTTTTTGCTTATTAATAGATGAGCTCCATTTATATTTTCTCTTCTAACTAGCTAAGAAAGCTTGATCTCCAACATGCATAATGGACCTATTCTGCCTAGACTCGTCTGCCTGCAACAAAATAGAGACTAACTCTTCAAATGTTAAGGCGTTTGGATTTCCTTTCATCATCAACCAAAGAGTAGAAGAAAAAAAAAATCTAATATGAATATGGAAGACTATTGAGAATAGTCTGCACAAGTGAACTATGTAGCAAGACTTCATCTACAAAAATCAAATGCTCCTTCAAATCTTTGATCTTTGTCAAGAAATCTTCCATAGAATCTCCTTCATGCATATGCTCACTCTCCATTGCTTTTTGGAGGTAAGCACCACGAGCCTTATTTCTTGCCTGGTACAAAGTGGTAAGTTTATCCCAAGCATTCTTTGTTGTTTTGTAAGAGCGAATATGAGGGATAATGGCATGTTTGACATACAAAGCTATCAATGCAAGAGCTAGAGCATCTCTTCCATCCCAATGAAGTTTCTCTATAGTAGGTGTTGTAGGAACCGAAACATGAACAAGAATTTGAAGACCTTCATCTTCAATGCCATCTATATCACCTTCAATAATTGTATTTGCAAGTGTAGTAGGTCATTTTTCAACACCCCACACAACATTCCATAGTTCTTTTGTGAAAAATACATGGCGCATCGTATATTCCCATAATGGATAATTAGTACCATCCAACTTATCTTCAACATCCAACATATTGAATACATCATTGCTTTCAATCATGGCCACGAACTAAAATACCCTAATGCAAAAAAATGATTCTATCTAAAAAAGTTGAATAGAACTATCCTATCGAGCTCCACCAAACATGTAGCAGACTTCGAGGCACTTATACTAGTGAACAAAAACCTCTATATATGTTTGGAATAAAAGGATGAAATTTTTTGCAGAGGCGCTCTGATAGTGTGTTCGAAGGCTAAAATGAGCTTAGATCAAAATCTTAGCACCACACAACAAAATTGTTTTGAACTCCTAATTGTTGTAAGTATGCTCACCAATTTTCATGTGATTCTAAAAATGTGACCAAAGGGGTGTCGATGATGCCCTAGATGAACTGGCGACCTACTTTGATACAAATTGTTGGAGTTTGAGGTCTACGGAAGCACGTGAACATCACAAGGAAGAAGATGAAGCCTGGAGCATAACACACAATAGTGAATGTAATACCATGTAAATGTACAAAGATAAGTGACCCTTTAGGGTTATAGTCCTATATACAAGTTGGGGGAAAAGGCCTCCTAAAGAGGGAAAAAAGTGCCCCAGCATCCTAAGTGTGTTCACACACATCACTACCAAACTATATCAAAAGGCTCTACCATAGTTCAAATTCTCAATTGATGGTGTACTGGTAAACATTAGATCAGAGAAAACATTATCCTGCATTACTTGCTTGCCACCCAAAGTGGTCAAGTTCCAACCTTTAAGAATGTAACCACTTTTGCCCCTTTCTTTCGACAAAAATGATAATATTCTATCTTGACTAAAAACAAAGACATTGACTGCTAATAGTTTGTCACTTTTTTATGTATGCACTCATCATATTCATATTGGCTTTGTTATGCTTTATATCATTGGTCTTGGAAAGTTTTTATTGTTCAAAGACTTTTTTCCAAACAACAACTCGCAAAAACTAATGTATAAAGATGGATAATGAAGGATAAAGGAAAAGATGTAGAAATTCTCCATTTTTAGTGACTAACAAGTTATATAGAACATTTAAGGGAAGGACTATTAAAAAATAGAAAAAACTAGAGGAGATCTAGGACACGACCAATTCAAGCAATAAGGGCCATTGGAGATTCTCTGACTTCCCTAATTGCTTGAATTGGTCATGTCTTTTTTGTAGAATCTTTGTGGACATGTATGAAAAGAAACCACTAATTCAAGTGAATAGGGCCATTGTAAGACCTTTGATGGCCCTTATTGTTTGAATTGTTGGTGTGGTTTCTCTTTACAAAAATATTATCTATATAGGATAGGTATTATAGACATCATAATAGTAAATCATGCATGTGTTACAAGACATGAACAACTCAAGCAATTAGGGACATCAAAAGTTCCCCAATTTTTCTCTTTGCTTGAATTGGTTGTGCATTTTATCTTTTCAGAGTATTAGTTATATAAGCCATGGACTATAGTTCAAAGATAAGCAAATCAAGATATATCATCAAAGGGAATAAATAAATGCTAAACCACTTATCATCTAAATTTATCTCATAAATGATAGGCACACCACAAATCCTTCCTCTATTTGAGAAAGAAAGATGACCTACATTTACAAGTTCAAATACATATTTCTATGTAGAAACATGAATTACAAACATACTATCTTCTAGATAAAGATAGAATGGCATCATTCCTCAATACATTGTTCTATAAATACAATGCTCTAAAGGGTTCCTTATGTACACAATTAGTATTTACATAAAACTAGAGCAAATAAATATTTTCTAAGATATGTTGGAAATACATGGACTTTCTATCTAGAGCAATCATAGATATAAAAAATTGTACATCTATTATTGCTTTTTCTTTTCGGGCCTTTCACCTTTGTGTTTTTCTTTGGGACATGCTTAAGTGGAGAATGAAAAAGAGGACCTTTCTTTTTATCTTGTGATTTCTTATCTGTTTGGTGGTGGAGGTGGTTGAGGAGAGTCTAAATCATATGGATAGATAACATCTTTCATGTTGTTTTGAATCGCTCTTTCTCTCACCAAAAGGACCCATGCATCTGGATAATCAGATAAATTCAAATCAAGAGTATAGAACATATGCTTTGAGAACCAAATCAAGATTATAAAACATGTGCTTTAAGCACCTTAGTGCATTCATTTGGCAATTACTCTCCATCCACATGATGTAATGTCTTTCTTTAATGGCACATGTATTTGCATATAACCAAAAATTTACTCTTCATTTTATTTGCAAATGTTTGGATATTTTTTTATCAATATTCATCTTCAAAAGTTTGGCAACATCGCAAAGCTAAAACAATATCAAAATTCTTGAAAAGTATACGCTAAGTCACAAGTGGATCCAAGATAAAGACCTTTCTTGAAACAACCTCTTCACACTTATGGAGTAGGATCCTACAAAATAAAATGTAGAGCAGATGTATCAAGGAGGCTTTCAATCTTTGAAAAAATGATGAGCATATTATGGCTTGTAGAAAACACCTAAGAGTTGTTTTGACAATGTTGTCAAAGATTTCAACATTGAAATCTCTCAACATCTTGTTGTATTCATGAAAGAAAAAAATGTTGGTGCAATTATCAAGCCTAAGTGCTTGGCTGATTATTAAGGACTACACATTATTTCATTACCTCACATGAAGAACCCATGATGCACGTGGTAGGAAGAATCAATTTAAATAATCCCTAAAGTTTATGATCACTTTTAGGTGAGGGAAAATTCAAATCAAACTCTTCCCATCTCTATAAATACACATAGTTTTAGTCATAGGATAACAAAGCTATTGTGAGAGATGTCGAGCTACATCAATGAGCATACATTGAGCTCACTTCATGTATGTGTATTCTAATACACTTCCCTTGTATCATATGTTCAATAGCATTTAGATTTTGATACATATCATTGAGTATATCTTTGTCTATTGCCTACAATATCTTCTTCATCATTACAATGATTTTGTGAAATCCATTTCTCTGTGTGTACTTACTCGTTTACTGTACTTTAACTTGGGATAGTTAGATTGATACATCTACTACTTCTATATCAATGTTCATTAGGTTTGCCTCAGAGGATCTTTCAATATAATGCATAGAAGTTGACTGTGTCTGCACACCTTTTAGATCCTGAAAAGATGGTATGACCCCCTTGACTTGTTAGATTCGTTTCTAAATGTATATTATAGCTAAGGTGATTAAATAACTTGAGTCAATTAGCTATACAATCCAATTAGATGTGTGAAAAATCTCTCTAGTCAATTCATACCAAGTTGTGAGCTATGAGCATAATATTGAGCACTTGTGTTCCCAAAATAGAAAGTTTCTTCACATTTGTTGCATATACAAGATATTTGTTTTGATGCAAACATTTGGGAATGATGCTCCAAAAGACCTAGTGGTTCCAAATGCATTATTGTGAAGATAAAAGTGTATATTAAACATCTTTTGAGTTAATTTGGAAGGTTTGGAGCAGGTTTTCTGCACCACCAACTCATCTTTGGAACCTGTTTCTCCATCTCCTCTCAGTGGCATTAGAGCAACAATAAATCAACATGGGAGATGGATTTCCTTCATCCATAGACAAATTGGATTGAGGTAACTACTCAGCTTGGTCACTTGGAATGGAAGCTTATCTTAAAGGAAGAAACCTCTATGGTTACATATCTAGAGATGAGATGATGCCAATTCTCAGAAGCAAAGGACAACCAACTCAAGAAGAACAAGAGTGGCTAAACACATGGTGTTCAAAAGGATGCTCTAGCAAGGTCATACATTTTTAACTCAATCTTTGATTTTTCACTTCCACACATCAAGAGTTGCAAGACTTCACAAGAGACTTGGAATGCTCTTGAAACATTCTTCTCATCAAGCACCAAGGCAAGGAAGAATCAACTATGGATGGAGTTCTCAAGAAGATGCCCAAGCAAAGTGTGAATGAGTTTTTCACAAAATGAAGGACATAGCAGATCAACTTGGAAGCATTGGAGTAACCATCGATAAAGAGCAAATAGAAAGGCAAGTGTCAATGGAATAAAGGTAGATGATAAATGGGAAGCTTTCACCACAGCCATGGAACTCTACATGAACATGTAGGTTCCTGACTTCAAAACACTCATGGGACAATTGTTCACACATGAGGCAAAGCTTATGAAGAATGGAGACAACTCAAAAGTTAATCAATCCTTTACTCCATATATAGATAAGAACAAGAATAAAGATAGCAAAGGCAAAGGTAAAAAGTCTTATGATGACGGTAGCACCTCTCAAGAAAACTTTGCATGTAGAGGTAGAAGCTCAAGAGGAAGAGGCAGATGAGGAAGACAAGGAAGGGGAGAGCTCAAAGCTCATCACCATGTGCCATACATGGTTTAACTAATCACATTACTAAGAATTGTTTGAGGAATCATATAAACCAAAGAGGAAGAGGGTACAACAAAGGAAACTCTAGAAGCTAAAGAGGTAATTCAACAACAAGAATGGTTACAATGACAACTCATACAATAATAACTATCAAGGAGGATAAAGAGGAAGAAGAGACTACAACAACTATGCAGATGATCAAACTCAAGAGGATTCATTACTTCTGATGAACATGACCATGAAGCAAGGTAAAGTAGATGGACATGTTTTCTATATGGACTCAGGTTGCTCAAATCATGTAGCATGGAATGTAGCTCTACTCTCACATTTGGAAGATCCAAGGAATAGACATGAAGTCCAAACAAGAGATGACACAAGGCATCTAGTGGAGAAAATAGGCAATGTTAAGACTTCAGATGGTAATATGAACCTATTAAGCGAGGTATTGTATGTGCCAACCATCACCAAAGACCTCATAAGTGTAGGTAATATTGTTGAAAAAGTATTGAAAGTAAAATTCACAAACAATGGATCATTTTTTGAGGATCCACATCAGGGATTCAAAGGGATAGCAAGAGGAGAAAAATCAAGTAGATTATTTACATTTGAACTCCAATATACTAGAAACATTGTTTTGTTCAATTATGGTAGCCAAACTCTATCAGAGTTGGAAATTTGGCACACGAGGTTAGCTCATATAGGAGAAAGGGTTCTGAAGCAAATCAGTAGGGATTTAGAGTGTGCTTGGTCTACCAAACATATCCAAACAACACATGATATACAAATGTAGTGCTTGTCAATTTTACTAGTCTCATAGACAATCATTCACAAAGAAGGGATACATTCATGGAGACCTATTGGAGCTAGTCCATACAGATGTGTGGGGACCAAGCAAGGAACCTTCAATATCTGGATTGAGGTATTATGTGTCATTCATTGATGATTGTAGCAAATGGACAATACTATACTTTCTGAAGCATAAAGATGAAGTGTTTTCATGTTTCAAGAAATACATAGCAGTTGTAGAAAACCAAACAAGTAAGACTTTGAAGAGGCTAAGGTTAGATGGAGGGGAATAATATTTCTCCCATGACTTTGATTCTTATCTCCAAGAAAGAGGAATCAAAAGAGAGATCACTACCAGGTATACTCCAGAGCAACATGGAGTGGCAAAGAGAAGAAATAGGACAATTGTGGAGGTTGCAAGGTTGATGCTATATGAGAAGAAATCACCCAACTACTTGTGGGTAGGGGCAGATATCTAATCGATAAAATCCCATTAAAAGAATTGGATGGGATGACACCATATGAAGCATGTAATCGAAGAAGACCTAGCCTTGATCATTGCTAGATCTTTGGGTGCATAGCATATGCACACATACCTTCACAAATAAGAGGCAAACTAGATCCAACGGTAGAGAAATGCATCTTTATTGGCTATGACCTTGATTAGAAAGGTTCTAGGCTATATAATCAAAGCAAAAAAAGTTTCATTCTAAGTAGAGATGTGTTTGATGAAAAAAATCTTGGTTTGAAGATGATTACAAGAAAATTAAACTTCTCTATGATCTAGAGGAAGAATTTCTAACATTTTCAAAGAGGAATGAGCTCACACTTGAAGCATCAAGTGACTCTGATGTTAACCAGAAGACTCCAAGAACGGAAATCAATTCTTGGAACTCTAAAGGAAAATTCAAAGTGCAGGAGATGAGAGATGTGGCAGAATCATCTCAACAAACTATAAGAAGGTCTACTAGAGAGAAAAGGAAGCCAGAAAGATATGACTATGATACTTCTTTAGTCACTAAGCATTCAATATACATATCATAGGACTCAAATTTTAAAGAACCATCCACATATGACGAAGCCAAGAAGAAGCCAGAATGGAGGAATGCCGTGTAAGAAGAAATAGAAGCTCTACAAGAAAATGAGACTTGGGAATTGGTACCCAAGAAACCATCTATGAAGGTCATTGGCTCAAGGTTGATTTACAAGGTAAAGAAGAATTCTCATGGCTCAATTAATAGGTACAAAGAAAGGCTTGTAGCCAAAGGGTTTGCACAAACCCAAGGTATTGATTATGAAGAGACATTCTCACATGTGGCAAAAGTGCCTACAATTAGAGTACTTATGAGCCTTGCATCTTTCGAGAATTGGAAGATATATCAAATGAATGTTAAAAATTCTTTTTTTAATGTTTGGATTTTAGAGGAGGTATATATGGCTCAACCTCCTAGTGATCAAACATACTCTGAACATGTGTCCAGGTTGAGGGAAGCTTTGTATGGTTTGAAGCAAGCTCCTACAGCTTGGAATCATAGACTTGTCACTTACTTGCAGGGTAAAGGTTTTATTGTAATCAAGGCAGATCCTTCCCTCTTCATTAAGAAGAATCACTTAGAGGTTATATACCTTTGCGTATATGTAGATGATATAATCATTACAGGAAGTGATGCAGATGGGATCAGGAAAATTAAAGCTCAAATGAAGTAGGAGTTCAAGATCAATGATCTTTGGCTTACTCACATACTTCCTAGGTTTTGGAAGTGGTATATACAGAGAAAGTTATGTTCCTCACTCAGAGGAAATACATTAGAGACATGCTCTCCAAATTCAAGATGGAAAATATTAAGGTTGCAGTTACATCCATGGAGGTAAATCTGAAGCTAAGTGCTCATAAAGATGAGCTAATTGAAGATGTAACCAGTTATCAAAGTCTTGTTGGAAATTTAAATTATGCAGCACTAACTAGAGTGGATATATGCTATGGAGTTAGTGTGTTGAGTCAATTCATGCACACTCCAAGGAAGCCTCACATGGAAGTAACCAAGAGAATTTTAAAATACTCGAAGGCAACAATCAATGCAGGGTTGTACTATCCATATACATCTGATAAAGATGTTAAAATCTTTTTGATGCAAATTGGGCACACTCTAAGAATGATAGAAGAAGCACATCAAGTTATCTTACCTTTGCACGTACAAAGTGTTGGAGATAGACGTCTGCGGAAGCACGCGAACAACACAAGGAAGAAGAAGAAGCTTGGAGCACAACACACAAGACTGAATGTATTACTAGAGAATGTACAAAGATAAGTAGCCCATTAGGGCAATAGGCATATATACAAGCCGGGGGAAAAAAACCTCCTAAAGAGGGAAAAAAGTGCCCCGGCGGTCCTAGAGTGTTCACACACATCACTACCTAAATATATCAACAAATCCCCCCTGGGAGTGATGCGGTGAACAAGGAGCTGGCACTCATGTATAAGGAAGTGCCAAGCTATGTGGAAATCACTTCACAAAAGGAAGTAAGCCCAAAGCTTTGCGGAAAGCTTCAAACTTCTCCCTAGGCAGAGCCTTCGTGAAAAGGTCTGCAATGTTCTCCTGCGTGGGCACATATGCCAAGCTGATCTCCCCAACAGAGAACCTCTCCCTGACATAGTGATAATGCACCTCAATGTGCTTAGTGCAAGCATGGAACACAGGGTTCCTCGCAACTGCCAATGCGCTCTGACTGTCAGTGAAGATGGTGGTGGCAGAAGACTGGCCAACACCCAAATCAGCCATAAGGCGTCTGAGCCACACACACTCAACAGTCGCTGTGAAAGCTGCCCTATACTCAGCCTCACAACTGGAAGTGGCCACAGTAGGCTGCTTCTTGCTCAACCAAGATATACATGAGCTACCAAGCATGAAGCAAAAACCACTGGTGGACACACGAGTGTCATAGCAACCAGCCCAATCTGAGTCAGAAAAAGCATGCAAATCTGGCGGTAGTGATCCCCCCTTGGGATAAAACAACCCAAGTAGCCGAGTACCACTCAAGTAGCGAAAGATGCACTTAACCGCTTTCCAATGCGTGACTCCTGGGCAATGCATAAACCTGCTCATCTGTGAGACAGCAAACTGAATATCTGGCCGAGTAATGCATAAGTAAATCAAGCATCCAACAGCCTGCTGATAGAGAACAGCATCAAATGCATCTCCAGCATCATGAAGACTCAATCGTAAACCCGTCTCCATAGGAGTGGCAATAGGCTTACAGTCTTCAAGGCCAAAACGCTGCAATAATGTGTCAAGGTATTTTCGTTTGACACAAAGCCATTCCACCATCAACATGCATAAACTGAATGCCCAAATAGTGATGCAAATGCCCCAAATCAGACATCTCAAATGAGGCATGCAAATCAGCCTTAAAATCAGCAATATGTGTCTCAATAGGACCAGTGAGCAGCACGTCATCAACATAGACAACAATGATCAGAAGCACATCATTAGCACGCTTAACATATAAGGTGCTTTCAGTTGGACTATTCTCAAAACCATGTGCAATCAGATAGGCATGTATCTTCTCATACCAAGCACGTGGTGCTTGCTTTAAACCATATAATGCCTTCTTTAACCTGCAAACCTGGTTTTCATGCCCTTTCTGCACAAAGCCACGGGGCTGAAAAACATACACTTCTTCATGCAAGTCACCATTCAGAAATGCTGTTTTAATGTCCAACTGATGTACATTCCAACCATGATGGGTTGCAAGTGCACAAATGCTGCGAACAGTAGTCATACGGCATGTAGGTGCAAAGGTCTCATCAAAATCAATGCCTCTTTCCTGTGCATAACCCTTTGCAACAAGCCTAGCCTTATACCTGTCAACTGTACCATCAGGTTTACGCTTCAGCTTGTATACCCACTTAGTGCCAATGGCCTTCTTGCCAGGAGGCAAGTCACATAAAGACCATGTACCATTCTTCATTATAGCATCATATTCAGATTGCATAGCAGCCATCCAGTTTTCTGAATTTTGTGCTTCATCAAAAGAAACAGGCTCATTCTCATCACAGAGACTAGATGCAGCCATAGCATAGCAATCTGATGCAAAGGAGGCACTATGAGAGCCTGAACAAGTACGATATGACAAAGGTGCATCTAATTTGCTGTCACGCAAAGTCTGCACCAGCCATTTTGGCATAGTTTTTGCCTGCTCAATATCAGCTCTCTCATCAACAAGTGCATCATGTAAATCTGCATCAGAAATGGAATGATCTGCATCATCATATGAAACCTGCAAAGGTTGAGAAGTTGCCTCATTAGGACCAGCACTAGCCTATCCACCTGTAAAAAGAGGCATCAAATTATCATACATGTCTTTGGAGCTAACAGATGTCTCCTTAGTACATGAAAGCAATGGCTGAATAGCATCTTCCACAAAGACAACATCACGGCTAACCAGAATGCGTTTAGTCTGTGGATGATACAGACGATAGCCTTTACTTTCAGAACTGTACCCAACAAAAATACATTTTACTGCCTTATCATCCAATTTTCTGCGATGTTGTTCAGGCACTAATGCATATGCCAAACAACCAAAAACACGCAGATGAGCAGCAGATGGCTTGCGGTCATGCCAAGCCTCATATGGAGTGATAGACTGCAACGCTTTAGTGGGACACCTGTTCAGTACATATGCTGCACACATGACAGCCTCAAGCCAGAAACTATGTGGTAAAGCCTGACTTTTGACCATGCACCTCGCCATCTCCATGAGTGACCTGTTCTTTTGTTTAGCAACTCCATTCTGTTGAGGTGTATACGGCACTGTACACTGGTGTTTTATCCCACGTTCAGCCAGAAATGCATTAAAATCTGAAGACATATATTCCCCCCCTCGATCAGAACGGAGGGTGCCCATTTTACATGCTGACAAATTTTCAGCCAAAACCAAAAACTGTTTGAAGCACATGAACACTTCGGACTTAGCTTTGAGTGGATATACCCATGCATGCCTGGAAAAATCATCAATGAAAGTCACGAAGTAAAGGTAATTTCCAAAAGAGGGTGTCTGCATAGGACCACAGACATCACTATGTACAAGCTGCAATTTCTGCATAGCCCGAACTGAACCATCTTTTGGAAAGGAAGAACGCTGCATTTTGCCCAAAATACAGCCTTCACAAACATGTTTTCCAGGTGCCTCAAGTTTGGGCAAAGAGGAAACCATTTCAAATTTCTGCAGGCGTAACAAACTAGCAAAATTCAGATGACGAAATCGTGCATGCCAAAGCTTTGCATCTGACATAGCTTGAGAATCATGAACTGCACATGCCGAATCATTCACAGATCTTTCATAGTCTATGAGCTTATACAACGCACGACATAAAATGCCAGAAGCAATAATCACATCGCCATTTGAGAGATCATGGACTGTACACCTGTCATCAACGAATTTCACAACCAAGCCAATCTTGGCTAATGCAGAAACTGATAACAGGTTCTTTTTGATCCCTGGCACAAATAAAGCATCTGACAAAGTGAAAGAACTACCATCAGCAGTAGTCAGAATGATCTTACCAACTCCTATAACAGGATAAGAGGAGTTATTGGCGCATGTGACAGTATTCCCTGTAGGGGCAGGCTCGAGTGAAGAGAAGAAACTGCGCTGCGAGGTAATATGTTTGGTCGCCCCACTGTCAAAGTACCAAACATCTGAGTCTACTGCAGACATGCACTGATCATGAGAAGATGGGTCAAAACTGCAGACAGTAGTAAACGCCCATTCTTCTTCCTGCACAAGATTTGCAGACTCTATTTTTGGTGTAGAGGCCTCTGCAACAACCATTCCAGCCTCTTTCTTCTTTGCCTCTTTAGCAGCCAGTTTTGGACAGTTCTTTATAATATGATCATTTCCTTTACAGTACTTGCAGAACAATTTCTGCTTTTCTGATTTTTTTTCATCTTTATCCTGGTTCTTTGATTGTGCAGCATTTGCAGATTTCTGCTTACTAGTAGAAGAGCTCCATTTTCCTTTGCCCTTCTGACTAGCCAGGAAAGCTTGATCTGCAACATGCATAATGGACCTGTTCTGCCTGGACTGATCTTCCTGCAACAGAACAGAGACTAATTCCTCAAATGACAAGGCATTCGGATTGCCTTTCATCATCAACCGAAGAGTAGAGGCAAAACTCTGATATGAATCAGGAAGACCATTCAGAACGATCTGCACAAGTGAGCTATCTGGTATAACCTCATCAGCAGAAATCAATTGTTCCTTCAGGTCTTTGATCTTTGTAAGAAAACTGTCCATAGAATCACCTTCATTCATGTGCTCACTCTCCAACTGTTTTCGGAGGTAAGCAACACGAGCCTCATTCCTAGCCTGGTACAAAGTGGTAAGTGTATCCCAAGCATCCTTTGCTGTTCTGCAAGAGCGAATGTGAGGAATAATGGCACGTTTGACAGACAAGGCTATCAATGCATGTGCCTGGGCATCTCTGCCATCCCAACGAATCTGCTCTGCAGTAGGTGCAACAAAAACAGCAGCACGAACAGGAATCTGCGGAATATCATCTTCGACACCATCTTCATCAGCTCCAACACCCGTATTTGCAGTACCTGTCGTTACAGGTCTAACAGGACGTCTTTCAACACCCTGCACAATGTTCCACAATCCTTTTGGAACCAGTACATGTCGCATCATATAAGCCCATAATGGGTAGTTGGTACCATCCAACTTATCCTCAACAGCCAACATACGGAATACATCACTGCTTTCAGCCATGGCCGGTGACTAAAATACCTTGATGCAGAAAATTGACTGTATCTCAAAAAGTTGAACAGAACTGCCCAGACGAGTTCTGCTAGACCTATAGCAGACTTCGAGATGCTTAAACTGGCGAACAGAAACTGGTATATACCTTTGGCACAAAAGGACGAAATAGCCTGCACAAGCGCTGCGATAGTGCGTTCGGAGGCCGAAACGAGCTCAGATCGCGATTTTGGCACCATAGAGCGAAGCAGTTTTGATCAGGGAAACACCCTGAGTATGCTCACCAAATTTCGTGCGAATCTGAGACTGCAAACGGAGGAGTGTCGACGGCGCCCTAGAAGAAGCGACGACCTGCTCTGATACCAATTGCTGGAGATAGACGTCTGCGGAAGCACGCGAACAGCACAAGGAAGAAGAAGAAGCTTGGAGCACAACACACAAGACTGAATGTATTACTAGAGAATGTACAAAGATAAGTAGCCCATTAGGGCAATAGGCGTATATACAAGCCGGGGGAAAAAAACCTCCTAAAGAGGGAAAAAAGTGCCCCAGCGGTCCTAGAGTGTTCACACACATCACTACCTAAATATATCAACACAAAGTTGATTTCATGGTCTTCCAAGAAGCAACCTACAATTGCTCTTTCATCAACAAAAGATGAATAGAGAGGAATCGCAAATGCTACACAAGAAGTTATGTGGATTAGAACCCTATATTTAGATTTAGGGTTGAACACTTCAACTCCACATATATTTGGAGACAATATTAGTTCATTAAATCTTGCTACTAACCCAATCTATCATGCCATGAATAAACATATAGAAGTTCATGACCATTATGTCAGAGAAAAGATTATGAGTAAGGAGATAAAACTCTCATATGTGTCAACACATCAATAATGTGCATGTATAATGACAAAGGCATTGGATGGAAGCAAATTGAAGAGGTTCAAATCATGATTGTATTGTAGGAGATCATGAAGGATTTAGGATTCAAGCATCTTACACTTGAGGGGGAGCTGTTAGTGCAATTGGCAAGCCCAAGTGCTTGGCTAATTATTCAAGACTACACATTATTCCATTACCTCACATGAAGAATGATATATGAACACTTTCTTGTCAATTTGGTTGTATTTACTTTGGATAATTGTAGAAACTAAGAGAATAAGGAATATCATGAAGTTAGGGAGCCAAACCCACAACACATGTGGTAGGAAGAATCAATTTAAATCATCCCTAAAGTGTAGGATCACTTTTAGGTAGGGAAACTTCAAAATCAAACTCTTCACATGTGTATAAACACACATACTTTTAGTCGTAGGATAACAGAGCTATTCTAAGAGACTTTGAGCTAAATCAATGACCATACATTGAGCTCATTTCATGTATTTGTATTCCACCACACTTCCCTTGTATCATATGTTCAATAGCATTTACATGTTGATACATATCATTGAGTATATCTTTGTCTACTACCTGCAACATCTTCTTCATCATTACAATGATCTTGTGGAATAGATTTATCTACCTGTACTTTATCGTTTACCGTAGTTTAACTTGTGATAGTTAGATTAAAGCGTCTAGTACTTGCATATCAATTTTCATCACGTTTGGATCAATGGAACTTTAGATAAAATGCATAGATAAAATGCTTCAAGAGATGGCTACTTCCTTTGTTATTCTAGTTATGCATTGGGTGCAGAGGTATAAGGATGAGATTGTAATAAAGTAACTCTATGATCTAAGGGTCCAACGGTTCATACAAATATGAAATCGAACACCGTTTGGTCACTCGTGTGTATGGCCAAAGATATCGAGACTAGACTTAAGCATAAGTTTATGTGCTCTCTTAGAAAAGTTATCCAGTTAGCCTAGTGGTTACATCTCAAGGTTGTACAAGAGGAGTTCTTGGGTTCAACCCCCATCCGGTGCATGGGGAGAGCATTTTGCCCAAGGAGCTCTAGAGCCTTCTAACTCAAGTTAACATGAGTTAACTTGAGTCGAGTAAGACTTAACTTGAGGCTTGAGTGGAGAGTACACCAACCACTAGTGGAATCCAGTGGAAGGTATGAAAGCAATGGTCAAGATCACTCCAATCACTAGTATACTCTAGTAGAAGATATTAAAGGAGTGGAGGAGATTGCACATGCACTTCTGATTCTAGTTACCTTTGTGGTCCTCATTGATTCGATCAGCTTTATATATAGGCATAAGATTGGGATGATTTAATCATTATAACATGCTTGTACTTTAAACAATACAATCATAATGGATTGTTGAAATATGTTTAAAGTACTCTAGTAACATGTAAAGATTGACCAATAATAATAAATTTTGTTTCAAACTTAAGAAGAAGAATCAATATCACATAAATGAAAGTTCAAGTCATGGCAGTATCAATATCCTCACTATTAAGAGCGAAATCTATCTCCTTATCTTGGGAGGCTACAACTAGGTCTCCTTTCAATCAAATTCACTTGTTTTATTATTCCTTCCTCATTCATTTCTTTTGTCTCTATTTGATCATTATTGTTCCTTGTCAACTTTGATTCCAAACTTGCTGCTCCCTCTCCATTATTCACATCACGTAAAACTTCCAATGGTGACTTTCCTTTAGGCTTCTTGAGAGATGGTATACACAAAATCTCTACCACCTTTGCACCTAGAAAAATGTTTGATGGCATGACAATCCACTTGCTAGCATGAGGTGGAAGGACTACCATATCATTGAAGATCTAGATTATAAAATCCTTTGCAACTTCTTACAAGCACAAAAAGTGAAGTCCTCTTAATCAATATGTCATTCCCCAATCCCCACCGATCTATCGGTAGAACCTTTGTAATAAAGCTTCTAAATGTAGAGATCTATTGACTTCTGCACGACCATGCACTCTCATATGATGTTCTATTTCTAATTAACCATCTTGCCTCTGCTCTACTTCATTATGTTTTGTGGTTTGCCTTTCCAAGTGGTTTGCTTCATTGATGAATTTGCTACATCAAGGCCTTTACCCTATTTCCTTTTAGTCCCCTTTGTTCATGCCATGTAGAAGAAATTCACAAAGACTTAGAATTTCCTTTATGAAAGAACATTTGAAAACACATAGCACGAAAGAAAAAAAGTACTATCTAATAAATATCTAGAAATTTGTGGTCTAACATGTGAGCTATTATCAAATGATCTTCAGATATAGTTTGCATGTCAAAACACATTAAAATTATGGACTCATATTGCCTAAAAAGCATGTGTTTTTTAACCCTCAATCACTTATTTAAAAGGATGATTCATGCGCTATAGAAAATAAATGAAATCCAAATATTGTGTAAAAAAGGGTACACATTTATGAAGAGACAAACAAAAATAAGCAACTTACCTATTTTTTGATGAAAAAACTTTGGTGATTGTGGGTGCTATCTCCTTTCTATCATCTCTATAGATCTCTCTCTCTATATGTGTTTGTGTGTGTGTTTTGTAAGTCCCTTATAAAGGATTTGTGTGTGTGTGTGTGTCTTGTTGGTCTCCTATAGCTCTCTCTCTCTCTCTCTCTCTCTCTCTCTCTCTCTCTCTCTCTCTCTCTCTCTCTCTCTCTCTCTCTCTCTCTCTCTCTCTCTCTCTCTCTCTCTCTCTCTCTCTCTCTCTCTCTCTCTCTCTCTCTCTCTCTCTCTCTCTCTCTCTCTCTCCCCCTCGCTCCCTCCCTCCCTCCCTCCCTCCCTCCCCCCCTCCCTCCCTCCCTCCCTCCCTCCCTCCCTCCCTCTCTCTCTCTCTCTCTCTCTCTCTCTCTCTCTCTCTATCTATCTCTCTCTCTCCTCTCTCTCTCTCTCTCTCTCTCTCTCTCTCTCTCTCTCTCTCTCTCTCTCTCTCTCTCTCTCTCTCTCTCTCTCTCTCTCTCTCGCTCTTGCTCTCGCTCTCTCTCTCTCTCTCTCTCTCTCTCTCTCTCTCTCTCTCTCTCTCTCTCTCTCTCTCTCTCTCTCTCTCTCTCTCTCTCTCTCTCTCTCTCTCTCTCTCTCTCTCCCTCCCTCCCTCCCTCCCTCCCTCCCTCCCTCCCTCCCTCCCTCCCTCCCTCTCTCTCTCTCTCTCTCTCTTTGTGTGTGTGTCTCTCTGAATGTCTCTTCTTGCTCTCTGATAGAGGATCTATGTGTATGTGCATGTGTGTATGTCTCTTGTTTCTCTCTGATAAAGGATCTCTCTGTCTCTCTGTCCCTCTCTCTCTCTCTATGCTCCCAGCTAATCTAAGTTGTCTGACTAAATTCTTTGTCTTTAGATAGATTTGTTCACATTTATAAAATGTTTTGTCTTGTCAAATCACTATTACATTTTATAGATTAAGGTTTCTTTTTAGATTAAAGTGCTTTAAATTAATAAGATCATGTGCAGTATGAGTGGTTCATCATAACTATTTTTCATAGATAAAAGTGCTTTAAAAATAAAAGGACCATGGAGAGCTTAAATTTTCAAGTGGGTGTGTATGTTTTCACAATTTGTGATAGATCAATCGATGTCATTTCAAAATGGTGCTTGGTCCTCTCTAACTACTTTTGCACATATATAATACACACACAGATAGACACACACACACACACACACACACACACATATATATATATATATATATATATATATATATATATATATATATATATATATATATATATATATATATATATATATATATATATGTGCAAAAAATAATTAGAGAGGACCAAGCGTTGCGAATATGAGAGTGCGTCTCCCTTGTGTATCTAGGAGACACTCCATTTCAAATTCATTTCTTTTTTGTATTTGGGTAACTTGCCATTTACTTCTACCTGTGTATGTCATTCTCCTTCAAGGAGAATTATCCCACATATGATGTACTTTGGAGAAGCTTCTCCAAATCTGTATATGGAGGGCCTTTCCCCTCATTTGTATTTGGTTAGAAGCTTGAGGAGTGCACTCCATGCTCTTGGCAAGATCACTCTAATCAATGTGAGTTTCCCCATTTCATGGTCTACTCACTTTTGAGTCTCCAATTCTTTCATTTTGTGAGTACACTCTTCTTTTCATTTTGCTTTTGTGCATGTACTTTCTACATGGTATCAGAGCTCTAGATGGAGGTCTTGGTGGTTTGTTTGGTGATGGTTTTGCTAGTGCTCCTACTAGAGCTTGGTGATGCAGCTCTCCACTCATTGAGAGAGTTCCATGTGGAAAGAGTTCCTTTTTCCGCAAAGAATGGACCATGAAAAAATAGGATATGCTATAAAAACATAAAGGTTAGATCATGAGATGTTTATTTGAAAAAGTAGTATTGGACTAGATAATCTTCTTAAAGCTCACCAAGTAGTAAGTTATTTCTTTCACACTCCAAGCCTTTTCTATAAGCTCTATGATTTCCCTTTTGAAAACAATCGCATACATATCAATTAAAATAGGTTGCCTCATGATCTTTGAAAATTCATATGTTTTATGTATTGCATGTATTTGTTTGACAACTACCAGAGCTTCGAACAATGTCCATTTAAACTCAAAACACACCCCTTTCAAATCATAAAAATGTTTTATAACAAGAACTCTGTGTTCGGATGGAAGTTCTTGTTATGTTTTGAAAGGGTTGTGTTTTGAGTCTCCACCATAAGTAGTTTTGAAACTTCTTCATCATCTTCCTTCTTGTGAATCTTTCTCCTTGAGCATGTCATCTACTTCACTATACATCATTTCTTGATGTAGTGCAAGCTCTAGGGCATCCACCTCTAGGACTCACAAACCTACAACATCTATATTCTCTATTAACATTCTTATTCCCCTTGATGATAATAAATGGACTGAAGTTATTATCTCAAATGGGTTATTCGTGCTAATGCGGATGAGGCATAAGCATGGGTTTAGTGTCTTCAATTGTCCATAGAAGGGTAGGATTATTGTCTTTAAGATCTAGAAAGGCAAAACAACTACTAAAAAAGGATTATTCCAACATGTTTACATGTACAATGCCAGCTTGTCATGGTAGCTATTTCGGTTAGCACCTCATAGGCCAACCTATGAGGTTGTTTATATTAACTACTTATTTGCTTCATTTAATCTTCTAATTTTGGCTTAAAGAATAAATTTGGGTCATTGACGTTTTTACATGTGTTCTTGTGTCTTCACTTTGTTTTCCTAGGAAAAGTTTCTTTTCATATGTGTTCATCCTGTAGATGTGTATGCCTCCACATACAAGGAGTGGAAGTGTGTTGAATGTATTATTAGGCTCATAGATGCACTCCATTACCATTTAGGTAATATGCAATATGAAGGGAGATTTGGATCTAGCCTTGCAGAGCGATGCATTTTCTTCTACACCCCCTTCTATGAGCATGTGGTTCATGCTCACACCAAAAGCTCACTCTAGAAAGGGAGTGGAGTAGAATGGTGAGGAGAGTGCCCGGAAACACTATAATGGAGGCAACTCATAGCACGCTATATAGAGATATACAAAGAATATTATGTGCCATCATCTACACAAAAGTTGTTAAGATACTTGTTTTCATTCATGTCTTTGTATTTTTGGAGATCTTCATAGTATTTATTGTGAAGGTGACAAGAATGATGGTTGCTTGTTGGAATATGGACAATGCTTTGTCGAAAATGTTTTTTTTATAACAAGTGGTATGAGAGAAAACTTGATCAATTCCAATGCCAAATAGCTTTGGATTCCCTTGTCTAGATCTTACAGAGAAATGAAGTTATCAACAATGAGGTGTTGGATGAGGGAGGATCTCTAATAATGATTATCAATCTATGATAGGAATATAAACTTCATCAACTTTGGTTGATATATATGACAAGTCACCACATGCGTTACGAGGACTATATTTTGTGTATATTTTCCTTGGTTAAATTTTGATGTACATACTTATCTTGATTTTGGCATTTAGGAGTATGTTCTTTCTCTCCATGAGCAAATGGAAGTTGATGATCTTCTTGTAGATAAGAATGAAAATATATGATCTTCTTGCTCATATATTAGTTTTTTGGCGAGTCTTACATGAACCCTATCTTACCCACCTAGTTCTGCCCCATGGCTTAGTACTTTATATTTGTATTTAAGAATGTAAATGTCTCCGAGGGAATACAAGATTTAATACAAAATATAGTATGGGAATTCTAAAGGTATGGCTTAAGCATATCCATAAGGTAATGATCCTATGGATCAATATTAAAACCTTGTACCTTTAGTACACAATGAACATGATTCTCCTTTCCCTTTTGTAGATCTTCATCCAATGATAGAATTTCATTGGGATTTACAAGTAAAGGAGTATTTCTAAATGGTTTAACATACATTTCCAAGCCCCTAGAATAGTAAGAGAAGCATTGAATCATAATAAGCTAGAAGAATGAAAGATCTATGATGGTAGTCTTCTCGTATCATTGTGAAGGCTTCATATACAAGGGCACCCAAGCTTCTTATTTCTTAGGTCTTGGACAACTTTGCATGTTTCTTGTGAATATATGAAGCTTCTCAAATTTATGCATACCAAATTTATGCTTGATCTTGTCAAGTACTGGCTTTAAATTCCTAGAGGTCTTGGATGACCATATGTTGACTTTAAACCATTGCAAGATGAACTTGAGAAAATTCCCGAGGTATGACAACATAATAACTTTCCTATGCTCTTCCTTGCAGAAATGTGTGCCCCTCAAAAGAGGTCCATTCATGCCCAAAATGAGTAGCCTTTAATTATCCATTGACATGAGTAAATACCAATGACAAAAAGAGATTGCAAATTAATAATAGAAGAGATTGCAACATACATTTTGACCCCCTTGTGTAGCATGTTGTGTCTCTTGCTAGATTAGCCTTCTAGTTCAATCTTCTTAGTTCTTTCTATACTCATTTTGTTCATTTACTCATTCTCGCAAGAAGCTATTCACCGAAATAGTGTTGCAACAACAATGCGAGCACCAAAAAGTATTTCAATAACTTGTGTCAAAATATACCCAAAAAATGTAAGGTACCTTTAGAGAGGACAAGATGACCCTTTATAATGTGTGTCCTTAATGTTGGAGCAAGTCTATGACAAGCCTAAGTATTGGCTTGAGTCTCACAAATTCTTAGAAGAACCTTCAAAATGAAGACTATTTAAAGTTCACTTGTGATCTACCTCTTGTAACTTTTGAAGAGTTTACTTAATGTAAAAGTGAAAGAATCTTAAGTGGTTGAGTCCACTTGATCAAGAATGGAAAGAGGAGCCACGAATTCGTGACTTGTGGTAGGTAGAGAATCAAGTCAATCATTGATTGATTGGGAGAGTGATTGAGGGAAGTTAGCCTCCCAAACTCAACTATAAATAGATGGCAGTTTTAGTCGTGGTTAGAGAGACCTATGTGAAGACCTCCAAGAGCTGAGCTTTATGCCATATCAAGGTGTGATTACAAGGCACACATATGTATCAGTAAGTCATTGTATTCTACAAGCAATATACTTTCATTTTCATGATTATTTGAGTTCATATGTCCATGTTCTTGTGAAGTGTACTACTCACTACCATTACTCTCAGTTTTCTCAATCAGATTGCAGAGATGTTTTCTCTGAGCTTAGTGCATAATTTTCAGTGACTTAACTTGGTAAAGTTAGCTCTATAAGTCTACTATATGCTCACAAATTTTCATGTCATTTGGATGTTGCAATCTTCAGTTATGTTCATTTGAAGTCAACAGGGTCTGTTCATCTTCACTTCTCTGTCAGGTACCCGATTTTTTCACTCACTTTGTCAGAGCCATTTCTCCGTGGTTACTTATTCAAATTCAGTGATTTAAATCTTGTTAGATTCAGCTTACTGTCTAGTATAACCATACAAATGTTCATAATCATTACATTCCTAAATTTTGAGTTATGTTCATTTGTCTGCTCACTGGTCTCAAACTGTAGCAGCCCGTGAAAATCGGGATGATGTCATCACTTGTTAAAACTCATTCTCAGTGTGTGGTTTATTATTTTTGATGAGATTACTCTTGAAAGTTAGCTCTTTAAGCTACCTAGACTTCCCCAAGAGGAATTAATCTAATTTCTGCTGTGCTCAGAGAATTATGTAAAACACTGGACAGGTGTATGAACCAAGAATAGCAAGTTTTCACCTTTGAGCTAACTCCAACTTATCTGTTTTGATCTATCTTTTTGAGAGTGATCTTCCAAGGTACATAGGGTGTCTAATACATCCATTGGCAAGTTAAAAGGGCCCACCATATACTCCTGGAGTTCATTTGGCTGGTGTACATCAAGGATTTTGCAACACCTCTTCATCTTCAAGCACATACCTATCCATCTCTTCACACTTAAGTGATGAGTTATGTAGCTTTGCCCTACAAAAATCATGAATAAATCCTTTGAGAGAGAAAAAAATGCTAATGGATGTTGTCATCGGGGTGCACTCATAGGTGAGGATAGCAATGAGCATGTGATTCAACTATGTGACTTGTGACCTTCTAAAAATAGTGTTCACTATTTATAAAGTGTTCAAATTAATGCATTTGCTTGACATTTGTCATCCAAGCATGATTATGTAAATACAAATATTCCACACAAAAAAATGGTTAAAATATCTCATATAGATTAATAAACAATCTCGAGTGGATTTGTGATAGCAAGATTTGAGGGAACTTTATTCAAGCTGCATCAAAACATCAACCATGATGTTCATTTGAGGCCCCAAGTAAGATAATTTTAGGCATGTCATCTGTATGGTTGGATGATGCTATGCCAATCTATGGCAGAGAATATGGCACCAAAGTGAGGGGTTCTTAGCATACACTAAGATTCGCTCATTGCTAGCAACCTCAATCTTCTGAACTCTCACAATGTCCTCATCTCTATTAGCCAAATGGATGTACAGTGTGAGCTATGCTCACCCTCATGGATTTTAGAGGGAGGTATGTTGAAAGATAAGAGAGCTCAAAAGCCTAAGAGAGTTGGCACTGTGTGGCATGCATTGAGTCTCCTCTCTCTATATGATCAGATCTATGTGATGATTCCATTATGATGGCTTAAAAGCATGGGAAGCTTCCACTCTCATTGTTGCTCTCTCTTTATCTTACAACAGGGCTCTATAGATGTCGCATGTGTGCCACGTGCTCTCTCTGATTTGGGAGAGAGAAGGTGAAAACCAAATGATGTGGTGATAAGCTAGGTTCTACCTTTCATTTGAGTACACATCTACTCACACACTTCCTCAATTAGCCATCATGCAAATGGTTGCTCTAAGCATTGGCCAAGAAGCACTCTCTCACTTACTCGCTTTTCAATGTAAGGAGAGTGTGAATTCTCTCATAGAGAAAGTGCAATGCACACAACTATCATAGAGATGGTTAATGTCTGTAGATGTTGAAGATGCTTATTTCACCATAATAGGTATGCATAAGGCCTGGACGTAGTGCTTGAGAGAGAGAGACAATAGTCCAACCTTCCTAATTTGAGCCCACATCCATCATTTACTATAGGAATGTAGTTGAATTGCTGGATGTGTTGCCTTTTGCAAGCTTGCTTTGTTCAATCGTGTCAGCTCCTTAGTGCCACCTTGAGTATAGATCCTGAAAGTGGATCTCAGTCAGTAATTAATGCATAATCTCCCTAAAAAGTCACGAGAATGGAACCTTGTATTATGCATGGTTAGACTATGCAACATGCATGCTCAGAGTGATGCTCTGTGTATGAGGTGGCTGGGAGATGCTTAGAGAGGGAAAGTTCCTATCTACTCATAGATAGAAGGAGAGATATTTTAGTACGTTCTTGTTGCCGGTTAGGATCATGTGTTCATTGTTGTGGATAATGTCATTATCTCAATAGAATGCATGCTAAATGGAGGGGAGATAAAACTGATATGGAATCTAATTCAACCTCACAGCATGGAGTGGGCAAGTACTTGTGCAATCCTAGGTTCCAATAGCTTAATGTGATGAAACTCTTGTAATAATGTGGATTAAAGTACAATCACTGCCATTAAAATGAGCGCTTTAGGACTTTAGGAATACATGCTCTATCAAGCACATGAAAACATGCAAATAAAAATGATGATATATTATCACAAAAAAATGTGTATGGATACATTAATATAATGAGGTGCACCACCAAAGTTAATTAAGAGGGACTCCAAAAGGAATGCAAAAGAGTGTGTACAAAGACTATAACATATGAGATCATTATCAAATTCGTAAAAGTGCCATGCTTAATGAGAAAATGGTTAGGAGGTTGCAACATAGAGGGTGGGAAAATGATGAGAAAGAAGGATGGGAAGGTGAGAAGATGGGCAAAATACAATGCAAAAGAGCATAAAGGTTATGGCAAAAGACTTCTTCACATGAGTGGAGATCAACACCACTGAATTCGTGCACCACCACCAAGAGGACCACCAAATGAACCACCAAGACCTCCACCTAAATCTATGATACCACGTAGAGAGTACATGCATGGAAGCAAAATGAAAAGAAGAGTGTAGTCACAAAATGAAAGAGTGCAAAGTACCCAAATAAAAAAGATATCCAAAATAAAATGGAAATCAAATGGAAATGGAGTTCCTTCTGGATACAAAACGGAGATGCACTCATGGGGATACAAATGGAAATGATGTAGGAGAAATCATGCCTTCAACGCCACCTTTGTAGCTCCATTTTCGAGTAGTTGAATGTTGTGGAGGTCACCCAAGTATTAGAGTAGAATTGGAGGTAGACTTTCCTAGACATTGTGACTAGGTTCTCGTGAGAGGTACACTACATCGGAGTAATCTCCTAAGATACGAGCTTCTCACATATGAAATGGCACAAGATCTCAATGTGCATTGTCC
Source organism: Ceratopteris richardii (assembly GCA_020310875.1). Taxonomy (NCBI): domain Eukaryota; kingdom Viridiplantae; phylum Streptophyta; class Polypodiopsida; order Polypodiales; family Pteridaceae; genus Ceratopteris; species Ceratopteris richardii. The sequence goes on from CM035431.1 coordinate 108,891,156, forward strand.
CAGCGCCGATTACTCTATTCTTGGTGATGGCCAAGACTGAGTGACTATCCATACCAATGCATGTTGGAGTAACCCACAAAACACCAATGTCAAATAATAATCATCAATGTTAGATGGCCTTACATGCTAGAAAGCTTGATGGTCAATACTTGACCTCAATGGATGACACAACAAATGTAGCCTGCTTCTTACTTGCCCAAGATATAGTTCCTAAGCAAAGCAATAATATGTATCTAGACATAGACTATTGAGAATCAAAATCACTAGCTCAATCTAAATCTCAATATCCAAGGAGTTACATGCCCCCTTTGTACCAAAGATAACGGTCTTAGGTGAGGGAAAGATATCGAAGTAGTCTCTCAATAGCATCCCAATGTTTTTGACGAGGATGATGTGCAAACTTACTAAGTATCCCAATTGCATAGGAAAGATCTAGTCTAGTTTTGGATAGGTAAAGTAATGAGCCAACAAGTTGTCAATAAGTATGCACATCCACAAGTGATGATGATATCCTCTAGTGTGAGCTTGATGTTTGGATCAAGTGTTGTAGATATTGAGTGACACTGGTCCATGTTATATTTAGATAGACGATTAGAGCAATACTTCTTCTATGATAGGAATAATCCTTTAGCTTTGAAGAAATTGTGGATCTTTTCATACCAAGCCCTAGGATTTTGTTTAAGTTCGTAAAGTGCTACTTGAAGCTTTTACACTTAATCTTCCTTTCCTTTGATCTTATAACCTTCTATTTGTTCAAAATATACTTCTTCTTGAAGACCTCCATTGAGGAATAACTTTTGACATCAAGCTAGTAAATGGGCCATTTGAAGTGTGCAATTAGTGCAAGAATGATTCTTAAAGTTTTAAAATGTAGTAGGGGCAAAGGTTTTGTCATAATCAATGGTGTGTTATTGCTTATATCCCTTAGCTACAAGTCTTGCTTTGTACTTGTCCAATGTGCCATCTCACTTGTACATGACTTTGTAAAGCCACTTAACTCCAATGACTTGATGATTTTAAGGTGTTGGAACAAGTATCCAAGTGTTGTTCTTTTCAATTGCATCCATCTTTGCTTGCATAGGTTCTTCCCACTCAGGTTGACCTTGAGCTTATTTGAATTTAGAAGGCTCTGTAATATGTTGAATCTGGTGCATAAGTGCATAATTCACGTAGTGACATTGTTCACATTTCTACTTCTTGATGAGCCTTTGAGATCACCTAGTTTGGTGAGAAGTACTTGCTTCTACATTTTTCTTATAGAAGATGGTGTCCCCCTCTAAAGTGTAGATGGTGGAATCAAACTTGAACTTGGATCTTTAGTTGAGTTTTGAAGATTCATTAAATATGACATCTTTTGAGATGCTAATGGAGTGGTTCTCAAGATTTTACAATATATAAGCTTTAGATTGTTCAATATTGGCAATGAAGAGATGTTTCTTTGACCTAGATTGTAGCTTGTTTCAATCTTCCTTTGGTACATGTATGAAAGCTTCACTACCAAATACTATAAACTAATTGAAATTGGGCTTGCACCAGAGTAGGTTTAAAATGGAGTCTTGTTGTATAATGCACTTGTGAAGCCTCTATTTATGATGTGGATTGTAGTGTGTATTGCTTCGGCCCAAAACTTGCTTTGTTGTGAAGCATAGTGCATGCATTTCCATTATGCTTCAAATATTTCTCTCAACTACTCCATTATGGGATGGATTGTGAGGTTGAATGACTTACCTCTTAATGCCCTTTTGCTTTAAGAAATTATTAAAGTTGTGATTGATGAACTCACCACTTCCATCTGATCCAATAGTCTTGACTATACTCGATGCTTCATTCTCAACTTTATATATACATTCTCAAAACTTGGAAAAGGTATGTGTCTTCAACTTCAAAAAGTATACCCAAATATATCTTGAGTGATCATCTACTAGGAGAAAGAAGTAGATGGATCCACTTCGTGAAGGGGTATTCATGGGTCCACATAGATCCATGTCGACTAGGGCTAGAGGGTTCCTAGCTCAGGTTGAAGCCTCTTTGGGAATTGGATCCCGATGTTGCTTCACTTGGGTGCAAGATTAGAAGATATTGTGTACTTTCTTAACCTTGGGCAATCCCTTAACCATCTTTGATGTCGAAATCTTGGTTAAGTATGAGGTGTGCCCGTATGTTTGGTGCCAGATGCTAGAAAGGGACTCCTTAGGTAGAAATCATGATAGCTTGTATAGCCCTTTATCTTCAACTCCTTGTGCTATGATACCTTTATTTGTAGGTTCAATCACCTTTACAGATGTGTTATCAAATAAAAATTGTTTGTGATGGTTGGTGATGGCCTTAAATCAAAGTAGGTTTCATGCACAAGTTTGGGACAAGCAATACATTGGATAAAGCTTTACACTCCCTATGGTGATTGGTAACTTGAACTTTTCCTCTACCTTCTATGGGGAGACTTTTGTTGTTGCTTAAATAGACTTCACTTGTGTGATTTCGATCTCTTGGAAGGACTCACGATCTTTACACATATGAGATGTGGCTCCACTTTCAAAGATCCACTCTTGTGAGAAGCTAGACGTAATCAGGACATTGGCTTCTATGGAGATAAATAGGTCTTCACTAGAAGAGTGACAACTATTATGGGAGGACTTGGATTGGTTCCTCGAGGTAGAGCCTTTAAATTTATTCTTCTTTTTGTAGCATAATTTCTCAAGATGCCCTATTTTACCACAGTAATTGCAGCTAAACTTCTTTGATGATTTGCTTGAATCTTGTTAAGGATCACCCATGGCACCAAGGCCTTATGAATACCAAGGATACAATCAACCCCAACTAGTACTAGGATAGCTACCCCCACATCCCTAGAACGTAGTGCCAATGAAGTACATGCAACATGAAGAGAACCCCAAAAGAGCAATAGTGCTAGTGGCCCCATTAACGACTTGAGACAACCCAAGTCTGGGATATGACCTAACCCATGTTACTAGTCTTATGGATTATGACCCCTCATACGAACATAAATATTATGAACATGAAGGCTATGAGAGTTCATACGGACCAAAATATGCTAACCTAATGTATAGAGCTCTAAGAGCCCCACTACCAAGTAGACATGTAGCAAGACCACCTGCACCAAGAGGACCATGTTATAGACGTGGAGGAGATCATTTCATTAGGGACAGCCCACTTTCTTGCATAGTAGGTGGTGATCAACACATACTTTTCTCTTTTTGAGACCGATGTGGGGTAGATGGGCCCAACAAAATCTAGCCCCCACTTCTCAAATGGTTGCCATGAAGTGGAAACAACCAAGGTGTTAGAAGATGTATTTTTTGAAGCATTTTTTATGAAATATAATTGTAAAATGCCAAAAACTTGTAAAAATATTTATGCAACTGATGTAATAATAAGGAAGAGTCTTCCTTATGTAGAATAGAATTTTATGTAATTTTTCTAGAATTTTTGGAAACTCCTAGATAGCATATTTTTAGAATAATAGAGGAAAGGACCAAAATTCAAGTGTGAAAAGGGACACTTGAAAATGTATATAAGACAATTTCCTCTATTATGAGGGGGTTGGTTGATTATTTGTTTACATGCTATCCAAGTGAATAGAGAGAGTTTCCTGCTGAAAATCGTGTTTTCTCCTCTTTGTGTGATTTCTTTGAGTTGTGAGTCTATTCTTTGTGTATCCATGGAGATTTGTGAGCTTCTATTGTGTGTTTCTGTTGAATGTGTATGAAGAGAGCTGAATATTGATGTATTGAGTGATAAGTTGATGAAGAATGGTGCTGGAGATGAAAATCGTTTGTTTGTACAGAATCGCGATTGTCTCGTCTATATGGTACAGGTAACATTTTTGCGTTTTGACTTCATGATTGTGTTCTGCTGAAGAAATAACATGCTTTAGACACCAAGATTGTGGACAATGATGGATATTTGCTCAAGATAATCCAAACCCTAGAAATTCCTCTTCATCTTCATTATTCTCAGAAATCCAGCCATTTATCTCTTATTTCTTGGATTCTATCATCTAGAAGGGGTTGTGGTCTCTTGAATACTTCCAGGATTGACAAAATAAAGATGTATTGTTAAATCTTTACACTAAATGATTGGAGAGGACAACTCCAAAGATCAATAACAAACATTTTTTGGCGCCGTTGCCGGGGAGTATATCAAAAACTTCATTGAAGTTGGACCTTGCTGGATCTTCTATTGATGATGGTAATGAACACATGGAAAAGGTAATACTCTTTAATCAAGAAATGTGAACATGAAAAGGTAGATGTCTTTGTTTGTCTTTTGGGAAAAGAAAGCAATAGATAATCTTTTTAGAATTGGAAGTGCTGAAATTTTTACAAATTGATAGTTGCTCATCTCATTTTTTGAAGTAAAGTGCAGGTGTGTGAAAAATTTGGATCAAGAAAGCTGAAGATAAGGTAACATGTGTCTATTCTTGCATTTTTAGAGTGCTTTTTGACCAAGTACTAGGCAAAAATTGTTGATCTTGGGAAGATGACATGATTGCATTAAGGAAAAGTCAAGTAAAGTAGCTAGATGCAAGTAGATAAGATCCATTTGTTAGCCAAGTCAAAGCAATAATCTTGAGAAGAAGCTGATTTGCATCTTGAAGAAAAAAATGTTGGAGTTTATCTTTGCAAAAATTGATACTTGCATTTCATAGCACATTTTTCATCGGGAAGTTTTGCTTATGAACTGTTTTGATAGCCAAAGCATAGGAGAGTATAACCAATCAAGGAACACAGGATCAATAGATCCACAAACAACAAACCCTAAGTGAAGTGTTTGCCTTAATTTAGGGCAAAATACTAAAAAAAATTCATAAACTCATCAAAAATAATCAAACAAAATTATTTTTTCCTTAGGAAGTTGGATTGAAACTTTGTTGACAAGAGTAATAGGGGACCAAGTGAAAGGAAAGCAAAAATTTGTCAAAAAAAAACTAGAAATTTTGAAAAACACAATTCTCTGCACAGGATCGCGATTTTCTGAATAATGTTGTGATTTTGATGCAAAAGTACAGGTGTCTGTTGAATTGGAATTGGTAAAGGGTACTGAAGGGAAACAAGAGAAAAGAATACTCAAATTTGCACAAAATAGGAAGTACAGAAAAAACACGATTCTCTACACAAAATCGCGATTTTCTGTAGGAGAAAAAATTTCTGGAATTTTTAGCATATTTGGGTTTTTGGAAAAAAGGTAATTGCAAGAGACTTCATTAATATTGAGAAAGTGAGGGAAGTTAAATTCCAAAGAAGCAGGGAAGAGTGAGTATCAAGTGAAAGAGGTAGAAAAGGACAAAATCGCGATTTTCATCAATAGCTAAGGGGAGTAATTAATCAGGAAAAATTAAGAATAGAGGATTAAAAAACCATAAAGTTGTGGAAGGATGAAATTGGACAAGTGAAAGAGTGAAAAACAGTGGAAATTGCACAGAATCGCGATTTTGAGGACACTATAAAAATCCTTGAATTTTAGAAGAAACTCATTTGAGTGAGAGAGAGAGAGAGAGAGCAAGCAAGATTGCGATTTTCTGCAGAAAAGAGATTTGGAGTGAGTGTGAACCAAGCAAGCAAGGTAAGGGACCTCAATACTATTTTGTTGCATTTCTTATAATTTTTATGTCATAAAGCATAAAAAATAGGAAATAATAGAAAAACACGGAATCGTGATTTTTGACTTTTTGAAATTTCTGTAAGAAAATAAAAAGATTTTGGAAGAACACTTTCATTGCATGTTAAAAAGTAGACATGGCGATTCTATAGATGAAATAAAACTTTAAAAATCAATACTTGAAAATTTTCAAAAAATTAACAGAATCGCGATTCTGTAGTCAAACACAAAATCGCGACTCTCTGAATTAAGGACAAAATCGCGATTCCCAAAAAACGATTTTCATAAGAAAATCGTGTTATTTATGATTGTGAGCAATCACGATTGTCTGGGAAGAAAATCGTGGAAAACACAATTTTGAACACAAAATCGTGGAAGACGCGATTTTGAACACAAAATCGTGAAAAACACGATTTTGCTAAGAAAATCGTGAAAAACACGACTTTGAGTACAAAATCGTGAAAAAACGATTTTGACAAGAAAATCGTGAAAAACACGATTCTGATTAGGAAATCGTGAAAAACACGATTTTGACAAAAAAATCGTGAAAAACACGATTCTGATTAGGAAATTGTGAAAAACACGATTCTGATTAGGAAATCGTGAAAAACACGATTTTGACAAGAAAATCGTGAAAAACACGATTCTGATTAGGAAATCGTGAAAAACACGATTTTGACAAGAAAATCGTGAAAAACACGATTCTGATTAGGAAATCGTGAAAAACACGATTGTGATTAGGAAATCGTGAAAAACACGATTTTGACTAGGAAATCGTGAAAAACATGATTATGACAAGAAAATCGTGAAAAACACGACTTTAACTAGGAAACGTGATTTTTATTAGAAAATCATGAAAAACACGATTTTGATTAGAAAATCGTGGGAAACACAATTTTGACTAGGAAATCGTGGAAAACACGATTTTGATTAGAAAATCGTGAAAAACACGATCTTGATTAGAAAATCATGGGAAACACGATTTTGAACAGAAAATCGTGGAAAAAAAAACAATTTTTATCCACAAAATCGTGACAAATACGATTTTATCCACAGAATCGTGAAAAACACGATTTTAGCCACAAAATCGTGGAAAACACGATTTTGACCATAGAATCGTGAAAAATAATTGAATGATCCTTAGGTCTGGAAACAAATTAAACACACATACTAAGCAAGACTTAGGAAGGAAGGAAATAGAACTAGTGGAAGGGGAAGTGCAAGAAAGAAATCTAGGGCAAGAAAACAACATGGACAATTTAAATGAAACAAATGAGCCTATTGAAAATGGGGATTATAGAAATATAATCAAATACAGGTATACAAACAGGTTTGGAACCTATGTATATCAAGATGGAATGCATAATTTTCTCATTAGATTGAGAAACTTAGAAATTCCCCTGAACATAACACTAGTAGCTCAATTCAAAGATGGTAAGTATGAAGATAGGCAAGGATGTGTATACATCTTCTCACAAGACCCAGAAAATTCAAATGATTTAGGGCAATGTGCAGATAAGAGACCTTGGGAACAGAACCTAGGGCAATCAGACTTACCAAGACCACATGAAAACTACACTAGTGGTGAGCAACAACAAGGGAGGAGAACACATGCTTCCCCAAATCCTTTTGAAAAGGAACCACAAGGATTTAATGAATTTTCAGTAAGAAGAAGACATCATTGGCAACATCAGGGTAGAATGCTTAGACCATATCAGGTAGCCAAATGCATGAAAAATCAATATGAAGGATATTCGGATCCTCATGCTCATGCTGCAGAGTTTAGGCAATTAATTAGAGCTGAAGAGGTAGAAGATTACAAAGTCCAATTTGAAGCATTTGGTCTAACCCTAATAGGACTTGCATTATCTTGGTTCATTCCTTTGAGAAAGGAGATGTACCTAGATATTGAATCCTTCCTAGAAGCCTTCATTGGGGAATTCTCAAAGACTGGAATAAAACATAGCACAGCCACTCTGATACATAGCTTTAAACAACAAAAAGATGAAAATGTCAGAGAGGCAGCCAGGAGATTTAAGCAATACATTGACAGATGTCCCAGAGAGGAAGTACCTTCCATGGCAAGACAAGTATCCCTATTCATAGAAGGATTAAGAAGTGCCCAACTAAGAACCCTAGTGTACTATAGGAGATGCCCTGACCTAGGAGCTTGTGTAAAAGAAGCAATAGATTTGGAAGATAACAGAGGCCAAGATCTGTTAGCATTATCAACCTAGATCAAATGAAGATAAAATCCCACCAACAGAAGAATTGGCTCAAGCCATTGCTAAAGCCCTAGAGGTCTACTGAGATGAGAGCTCCTGCCATCATGGTTAGAAATGATGAATCCATTCTACCTAGGAACACTGAAGTAGTTAAGAACACTAAAGTGCAATGCCATCTCACTTTAGAAAAGTTACTAAGGATCAAGCTTGAGCTATGGAAGCACATAGAAAACCAACTGCCAAAAGTTGCTAATTCCCACTCAGAGGCAACAACTCAAAAGAAGGTACCAATGATACCTATAGATAAGATAGGATGAGGGAAGGTGAAGAGGAAAATAAATATCTTCCTATCACTTAACAGGGTTCTACAACAAAATCAATCTTAGTTTTGAGAGAAAGAGTTTCCATCGTCACCTATTCCCTTTGGAAATGATGGGGCAATCCAACTCTAAGAGCAACATGAAGTTGCAAATGGTAGATGGACATATAGAGAAACCTCTAGGATTTCTAGAAGGAATTACTCTCACCACTTGTGGTGTAGATTTTGAACTCACTTTTGCCATATGCAAGTTTGGAAAGAATCAAGTGTATGAGATGATTTTGGGTAGGCCATTCATGAGGCAACTGTAGATAGTGCATAATTGGGGAACCAATTCCTTGTACTTACAACATTTAGGGGTAACAACTAAAGTTAATGGACTATTCTCATAGAGATGTACCACCCTTGTAATGGAATCCTATCCATAAGATGCAAGAAGAGACAAAATGTGTGCATTCCATAGTATCATATCCTTCATGGATGCATGAGGATACACACATGGATGTGTAAAGTTGTAGTGGAAGAGGAGAAGAGATTAGAGGTAAGAAATTTAGGTGCTACTAAAAACCATAGATCAATTCAATACCCAACGTATGCACTTATGGTATTCCCACATGAAGAATTTGAACCACATGACTGGGTAGAGATCCTAGCAAGCATGGACATAGCACTGAATGAGGAACAATGGACACCTCTGTGATGAAGATGGCTAAGGGTTTGTAGGTTAGGTTCAACAAATATGGAGATTTTGTGGAGGACCCCCAACATGGATTCAAGAGAATTTCTAAGGGAGAAAAAATAGGTAGACTATTTACATTTGAACTTGAGGACACTAGAAATATTGCACTTTATAATTACAAGGATCAAACATTGTCAGAACTTGAGATTTTGCATAAGAGACTAGGGCACATTAGTGAGAGAACCTTGAAGCAAATATGTAGAGATCAATGTGTACTTGGGATACCTAATGTATTCAAGCAACATATGATCTATAAATGTGGTGCATGTCAGTTTGGTAAATCATACAGGTTACGCTTCACAAAGAAAGTCTACATGCATGAGGATTACTTGGAACTTGCCTATACAGATGTGTGGGGACCAAGCAAGGACCCTTCAATTTACTATACCTCCCACTTGATGGGCATGTTACACAATATACAAGTGACTATGTAAGATCATGAATCAAGTAACCCCCATCAAGTGACAACACTATCCAAAGCTATCATGTGGTAGAGCATTAGTCAAAGCATCTAAAACATTATCTTGAGTGTGAACCTTCTCAAGAACAATGCGCTCACTGGCTAAGAAATCTTTAATGAAGTGATACCTCACCTCAATGTGCTTGGTCTTTGCATGATAGATTGGATTCTTAGCCGAAGCAATGGCACTTTGACTGTCACTGAGCAAACGACGTACATACTGAGGTAAACCCATATCACAAGCAAGATGAGAAAGACATAATGCTTCCTTACATGCCTCACTTGTTGCAATATACTCTGCTTCTGTGGTGGAAAAGGCTGTACATTCTTGAAGATGAGATCTCCAAGAGATAGCACCTCTAGTAAAATGAAAAATGTACCTTGATGTAGACTTACGATTGTCTACACAACCAACATAGTCAGAATCTGTGTAACCAATAATGGATGCTTTCCCTCTACCTAAGCATAGACACTTTTACTTAGTGCCACTCATATATCTCAAAATCATCTTGACTACTTCCCAATGTTTCTTACCCAGATTAGACATATATCTACTCACAACTCCCACTGCAAATGCAATGTCTCGTCTCGTAGCTACCACAACATACATGAGACTACCATCAACAGACAGATAGGGAATTTCGGTCATGAATTCCTTTTCCTCATCTAATTTGGGGCAATCATCCTTGCTCAATTTCACATATGTGGGTAAAGGTGTACTCAATGCCTTTCCACCCTGCATATTGAACCTGTGAAGTACTTTGGATATGTACTCACTTTGAGACAAGTATATGCATCTTTTACTCCTATCACGAGTAATGTGCATGCCAAGAATATATTTGGCATCCCCCAAATCCTTCATATCAAATGTCTGACTCAACTTCTTTTTTAGAATTGACAAGTCATAAGAGGACTTCCTGTCAATCAACATATCATCAACATAAAGTATCAAGCATATCAAGCTGCCATCTGAGCATCTCTTTGTGTAGAGACAATGATCCTCATTGCTTTGAGAATAGCCTTGAGACTTCATAAAAGCACCAAACTTTTGGTTCCATTGTCTAGGCGACTGTTTAAGTCCATACAAGCTCTTCTTGAGCTTACAAACTAGACTTTCCTTGCCAAGAACTACATAACCTTTTGGTTGTTCCATATAGATCTCATCTGTAAGATCTCCATGCAAGAAAGCAACACGCACAGGGTAGTCATATTGACCACTAGAGAGAAGATTTCTTCGAAATCAACACCATGTTGTTGCCAAGCAACACGCACAGGGTAGTCATATTGACCACTAGAGAGAAGATTTCCTCGAAATCAACACCATGTTGTTGCCTAGAACCCTTTGCAACAAGTCGTGCTTTATAGTTTGGAGAAGCACTATCAGATGTGAATTTCAACTTATATACACATTTACATGGTAAAGCTTTCATGCCATTTGGCAAAGGTACTAAATCCCAAGTACCATTCTTATGAATAGAATCCAACTCACTCTTCATGGCATGCTCCCACTTGACATGATCCTCTATCTGCATAGCCTCTTTGTAGCAGGAAGGCTCGCCGGCATCTGTTAGCATAACAAATCTAAATCTGGAACATATCTATTAGGTGGATGTGAGACATGTAGAGCATCTCAATGGTTGCTGAACAAGAACATGTGCAGATTGATCTGATCAGACATTCTCTTGAACATCCCTATGTGCATTTTTATGCATGCTAACTAGAGGACTAGTATCCTCAAACACCACTCTTCTCACTTCAACCTCCTTAATGGGCTATTTATGCATCTTAGACTCATTGAAAATGACATCATTACTTTTGATCATCTGAACTTAGTCTTTTTAGGCTTCTTCCTATTTGGTTTTCCACAAGTGCAAGATACTTCTTAAAGCAACTGAACACTTCATCTTTATGCTTCATAAAGTACAAGATAGTCCACCTATTGAAATCATCAATGGAAGACACATAGTACCTTGAGCCTGAAATTGAAGGGTCCTTGCTTGGTCCCCACACATCTATGTGAACAAGTTCCAAGTAATCTTCATGCATGTAAACTTTCTTTGAGAAGGGTAACCCATGTGATTTACCAAGTTGACATACACCACATTTATAGGTATCCCAAGCACACATTGATCTCTACATATTTGCTTCAAGGTTCTCTCACCAATATGCCCTAATCTTTTATGCCAAATATCAAGCTCTGACAATGTTTGATCCTTTTAATTATAAAGTGGAATATTCCTTGTATCTTCAATTTTAAATGTAAATAATCTACCTGTCTTTTCTCCCTTGGAAATTCTCTTGAATCCATGTTGGGGATCCTCCACAAATTCTCCAGATTTGTTGAACCTAACTTAAATTTCTATTCCCATCAAGAGTTTTAACATTTCCTACCTTGACCACTGAATGCTTGGTGTCATCACTTGTTTGCACTTGGTACTTTCCCTTGGGTTCCTCAAGGTGAGAAAGAAGAGCTACATTTCCTGCCAGATGGTTTGAACATCTTGAGTCAATATAGAAGAGGTGTTCATCATTCATACCTTGCTTTGAAGTCATGTTCATAATTAGAAGGGAATCCTCTTGATCCTCTGTGTAATTGTTGAAGTCTTTCCTTGATTTGTAACCTCCTTGGTAGTTGTTGTTCTGGTTGTAGTTGTAGCCTTGAGTATGATTGAATCTTCCTCTTGATTGTGAGTAGCCACCTCTTTGATATCCTCTTCCTCTCTAATTCTTGTAGTTCCTATAATAAAGCAAGACTTGTGGCTAAGGGTTTTGCACAAACCCAAGGAGTTGATTATGAAGAGACATTCTCACCTATGGCTAAAATGCCAACCATCAGAGTATTGGTAAGTGTGGCTGCATCAAGGAATTGGATATATACCAATTGGATGTAAAACATTTCTTCCTTAATGGCTGGATTTTAGAGGAGGATCATGTATAACATTGTTACATAATACATTACATTATTGATCACATTTGTCTTCATATGTGCTATGTTCACTCAGAGCAGTATACTTTGAATGCTCATATCTCCGTCATTTCTCCATCCTTTTTCAAGTTCTATAGCTTGTTGGAACCAGCTCCAGATCTACTACAAGATATCAAAGTTTGAAGAAATTTGATTTATTCAATTTGAAGAAATCTACATCGACGTGGTCATTGGTCATTCTCTACACATCTCCTAAGAAGTCGGGGGTAAGGCTTCAGTTGCTAAATTGATTTCTCAGTGTGTGCTTTATACTTTTACGTGATTTCATGTGGAATCATTAGGTCTCTAAGCTAATTTTATTCACCCAAAAGAAATTTTCCTAATTGCTACTGCACTGTGAGTACTGAGCAAAAGAGTCAATAGATTTCAAGACCAAAAATAGCAATATTTTGGTCATAAGCTAATTGCAAAGTTATCTGTTTTGATTCAAGTGTTTGAAGCATCATCTCCAAAGTACATAGGCACTTATTTAGTTTCATTGGGAAGCTAAAGGGGCCTACAACATAACTCTGAAGTGAAAGAGGGCAGGTACAAAGTAGGGATTAGCAGTACCAACTCATCCTCTTGGGGTATCCATCCATCTTTCCCAACAGTGGTATCAGAGCAATTTGAGGTAAAATGGGAGATGGTTTCCCTTCTTTTATTGATAAATTGGACAAGAACAATTACCAAGCATGATCCTTGAGGATGAAGACATACTTACAAGGAAGGAGTCTCTATGGATACATATCAAGAGATGAGGAGATGCCCATGTTCAGAAGCAAAGGACAACCTACAAGAGAGGAGCTTGAAAGAATCAACTCATGGTGTGACAAAGATGCATTAGCAAGGTCATATTTACTTAACTCTATCTCTGACTTCCTTCTTCCACACATTAGGAATTGTAAAACATCCCAAGAAACTTGGGCTAGATTGTCTTCGTACTTTTCTTCTAACACAAGAGAAAAATAGAACTATGGATCCACCTGACTTTCCCTTGATTTTGTAAATCCATCTAGAACCAATTAGCTTCATTGATTCCTTCTTTGGAACTAGCAACCAAGTATCATTCTCCTCGAGTGCTTCTATTTCTTCATCCATAGCTTCCTTCCATTCTGCCTTGGTCTTTGCTTCTTCATATGAAGTAGGTTCTTCAAATGATGAATCCTTAGCAAGATAAATGGAGTGCTAAGTAACTACAGAAGTGTCATACCCATATCTGATTGGTTTCTTGGTTTCCCTTTGGGATCTTCTTAGAGCTTGGTTGGATGATTCAAGTATTCCAACCTCTTCATCTTGGCCTTTCCCTTTGATTTCCATGCCTTGAATTCTTCTAGGTTGATGATGTCCTTGTAAGACAATAGTTACACAATATAACACAGGAGCAGTAGCAGAGAAGATAACAGATATAGGAGAATCTCAACAATTTTCTACTAGCAACAAGTACAAAGATGATGGCATTGTCCACCCGTGCGCTCTCAAGGTAGAGCTTAAATGGTGATCTACACAACTCTAGACAGGGAGATACAAGGTAGAGTCATGCTGGCTCAACTCGATGTCTCAGGTAGTGCAGAAGTCATGTATATATAGGATCATGGGTGGCCTACCATGGACGGCTATACATGGGCGGTAGAGCGTGGGCGGCCACCGCCCGCATAATTGTCATACACGGCTTAGACTAGTTGAACCAACCTAACAAATATAAATGATTTTTGACTTTGATAGGGAATATTCCATGGACCCCCAGCCGGGGCTGCTCACCGCTGCCCTGGACCCCATAATTGGGGACCCTGGTAACTCCCTTTCCTTACAATACCTTACATGGTCCAATATGACCTTCATCCAACATGCAAGTTGGGGTTCCCATCAATTGGGTAATGCACGCTTGGCTTCTTCTCATAAAGGGGGCCTTACAAAATGTGCATACAATCATGAGGGGTAGACATTGATCATATACTAGCACCCCCCCTCAATGTTTACTGATGATAAATCAAGTAGGTCTCGGTCCTATGCCCATCTGTTGAAGATGCCTGTTGAGCTACTCTCTTCCAAATGCTTTAGTGAATATGTCAGCACAATTTGCCTCCGTTGGGCAATATTCTAGCTCCACAATTTCATCTTCAATTAGCTCACGAATGTAATGGTACTGTACTTCTATGTGCTTGGTGCGAGCATGAAATACTGGGTTCTTTGCAATAGCCATACAACTTTGATTATCACACTTGAGTACAATCGGCATATTTGATGGAAAGCCTAGATCTGCAAGAATTCTCCTTAACCAGACTGCCTCACAAGAAGCAAAACAAGCTGCTTTGTACTCTGCTTCAGTGGAGGAGAGTGCGAGAGTTGGTTGCTTCCTACTTACCCAAGAAAATATCCCTGAACCAAGTGAGAAACAATATCCAGAAACTGATTTTCTAGAATCACAATCTCTAGCCCAATCTGAATCACAATATCCTTGAAGTGTATCACTTGTGGTATACAAAATATCAAAATCCAAGGTTCCTGCAATGTACCTTAGAATTCGCATTCCATCATTCTAATGACTCTCCTTAGGTTTGTTGGAAAACCTGCTTAACACTCCAACAACATAGCAAATGTCTGGTCTAGCGTTGCACAGAAAAATAAGACTTCCAACGAGCTTCCTATACTTCTTAGCATCTACATCAGGCATGTTATCATCCATAGATAGCTTATGATTTACCTCCATAGGTGTGCTAGTTGGTTTGAAGTCCATCATTCCAAATGCCTTGAGAATTTCTTTGGCATATTTTTGTTGTGAGATGAAAATGCCATCCTTCCTTTGCAATACTTCAATTCCCAGACAAAAATGGAGTAGACCTAAGTCTGTCATTTGAAACTCAGTTCCCAAGCTGATCCGAGTTTGATTGATGAGTTCTTGATGATCTCCTGTAATGATCAAATCATCTACATATATAATGACAACAACTAGCTTGCTATCCCTTTTTGTTACATACAAGTTAGCATCAAAAGTACTTCTTTCAAAACCCATGTTTTTGAAAAAATTATCTATCCATTGGTACCAAGCCCGTGGAGCTTGCTTAAGTCCATACAAAGCTTTCTTCAACCTGCAAACTTTATTTTCTGAATTGGGCACCTCAAAACCTGGTGGTTGAGATACATATACCTCCTCCTTGAGGTGAACATTCAAAAATGCAGATTTGACATCCATCTGGAAAATAGGCCAAACCTTTTGTGCAGCTACTACAAGTACCGTTCGAATAGTTGTCATGCGTGCTATTGGTGCAAAATTTTCTTGAACATCAAATCCTTCAATCTGTGAAAAACCCTGTGCAACTAATCTTGCCTTATACTTTTCTAATGTTCCATCTGCTTTATACTTAGCTTTCCAAATCCATTTTGTACATATTACCTTCTTCTTTGGCGGAAAGTCGACTAGATCCCATGTATCATTTTTGAGTATACTATCATACTCAGACTGCATTGCCGCTCTCCAACCTGGATCATCAAGGGCTTATTCAATGGTGGTAGGTTCCTTTATCGAACCCATGATATCTGCCATTAGAGCCATGTTAACAATGTGTTCTGAGGCTCTTCTTTGCTCCTCTATTCTCTTTGATCTTCCTAATCCATCCGAGGATGATTTTGGTACATCTACATGTCGATTATGATCATCAAAGAGCTGTTGTGCCCACTTCGATAGTGGCTTACGTGATGGAGAGTGTTAATCTCCAAAAGAAAAAGCTATTCTTGATGTTAGACCACCTCTATATCAAGAACAACTATAAACTCCAACTAATTTTGGAAGACAAGTATCAAACTATCAAGAAAGTAACTAACTGTGAAGAAACTTGTTTCTCAAGAAAGTCTGCTGCACATTAATCAATCATTGACTAATCATTTGTGTAAAGTTTCTGATGAAACTTTGTACAGTGTGTTGCCTAGAGCTTGTGCACCTTCTCCAAGTTAAAATACTTCAAATTCTTGAGTAAATTGTGAGAAATGACTCAAACAGTTTACCTATGTCTAAAACTGTCTCTCTGTAATGTCTACTTTGACACCTGCATCTTCTAAGACATGAATTCTCCAAAACTAGAACCCGTTTAAGCAAATGCTTTTAGCCATAGATGGCTTACCTCTCAACTTAAATTTTGAATCCTCATTTTTTTAAAACTTTACACTATACACTGAGCACTATCCATTTCTTTGACCATCGAATCTGCACCTATTTCAGAAGACACTCAGAACTTTCTTACATATGAATGTTCCTATTCAAAATTCTCTCAGCTTGTTTGCAATTGAACTCTCAAAATTTAACCATAGATAGATTAACTATGGATTTAGACATGTACAAAATGATTTCTCAAAAGATTAAACACAGAAGGAGAATCAAAGAAAAGATCGACGCACAATTCTCTGAAAACTTTTTCTTCTCATAAGTTTTCATACATCTGATGGATGACATACATAATGTTCATCTCATTCTCTCCTATTCTTCTATTCTTCACATCTATTGTCTTCTCTATATCTTCTTTATCTCTCTCTTCACGACTATGAGCATGTATCTCTCTATATATATACGAGTCTAACTCGTCATTTTTCCAAATACATTGAAATATTTACAATACTAATGTACAAAAGAACTTTGTTTCTAAATCTCCTCTTTTCCTTGAAACTAATCTTCAATCTTTCATTCATCTTCCAATTCTGGATTTTATGTAATCACTAATTGTTGATTGTTCTGCTCCAACAGCTCCCCCTCAATCATCAATTGTGATTACATGCATCTTCTTTATCCCTGCCATATCTTTAAATCTCTGCAACTTTGGTCCATCCAAACTTTTTGTCATCATATCTGCAAGTTGATCTTTTGTAGGAGTATGCATGACTTAAACTTCTTTATCAATAACCTTCTCTCTCAAAAAATGATACTGAATTTCAATATGTTTAGTTCTAGCATGAAACACAGGATTTGCTGCCAAGTATAAAGAACTCATATTGTCTCCACAAATGACAGGAGTACCATGAACAACATCAAAACTCTTCGTAAGTGTCTTTAGCCATATTACTTCCTTTGCAGCTTCCACCATGCCTTTGTATTCTGCTTCTGTAGATGATAGAGCAACTATATGTTGCTTCTTAGAGCACCATGAAATTAGCTTGTCTCCCACATAACACAAATATCCATGTGTTGATCTTCTATCATCAGAATTACCTGCCCAATCTACATCACTGTATATTTTGACTCTTGTATCTGAAGTATATCCATAATACAGACCTTCTTTAAGTGTACCCTTGATGTACCTAAGTACTCTTTGACCTGCAATCCAATGTTCCTTTCTAGGACAATGCATGAATTGAGATAGAACTCCAACTGCATATGATAAATTAGGCCTTGTTAATGTAGCATAAATCAAGCTACCCACCAAACTCTGATAGAGCTTCATATCTTTGAATTCTTCTCCTCCATATCTAGTCAACCTGTGATTTACTTCCATTGGAGTTGGTGCTATCTTGCAATCTTCCATTTTAAATTTGATTAGCAAATTTTTCAGATACATTTCTTGAGTTACATGTACTCCATGCTGAGTATATGAAATCTCCATTCCCAAAAAGAATGACAAATTTCCCAAATCACTGATTTTGAATTCTTTCTCCATCTGTTTCTTAATCATGTGTATGCCCTTGTCATCTATTCCTTTGCAAGCAGCAATTGCTATGAGAGTCCTTATGGTTGTCATCTTTGCAACAGGACTATAAGTTTCATCATAGTCCACACCATATGTTTGTGCATATCCCTTCACAACAAGTCTAGCTTTATACCTAGACACACTTCCATCTGCAAACCTTTTTGTTTTGTATACCCATTTACATCCAATGATCTTCTGACTATTTGGCTTAGAAACCAAATCCCAAGTCTCATTTTCCATTAATGCATCATATTCCTCTTGCATGGCTTTTTCCCAATTCTTCTTCCCTTTGGCTTCATCATATGTGGATGGATCTTCATCTGCTTTTAACATATAAGCATAGTCTTTAGTAGTCAAGAATGAAGTATCATAGCTATACCTAGTAGGTTGCCATTTGTGCCTAGATGACCTTCTGACGTCTCCACTTCTTGAAGTTTCTGGTTCATCACATTCTGGATCAAACCTTGGCATTTCTTCAACTTCAACCTGTACTTCACTATTCTCACCTTCATCAAATATTTGAATTTTGATTTACATTTCCTTTGATTCACAATTTCTTCAACATGTGCATGATTATTAAGTGTACCTACATAGCAAGTACCTTGCTCATCAAATGTAACATCCTTAGACACAAGAAATTGCTTTGTGGATGGATTCCACAACCTATAACCCATCTGCTTGTCATCATAACCAATAAATACATACTTTTCTGCTTTAGGTTCCAATTTATGCCTCAATTGAGATGGCACATATGCATATGCCAAGCCTCCAAATATTCTACAATGATCCAAGGTAGGTCTCTTACCCCACCAAGCTTCATATGGTGTCATACCCTGCAAGGCTTTACATGGTAACCTATTAACCAAGTATGTGGCTATATTTACAGCCTCAGCCCACAAATAATTAGGACAATTTTTCTCCTTCATCATAGATCTTGCAAACTCAACAAGAGTTCTATTTCTTCTTTCTGCTACCCCATTTTGTTGAGGAGAGTACCTGCAAGTAACCTCTCTCTTTATACCCGCATTCCACAAGTAATCACTAAATTCATTAGAGAAATACTCTCCCCCTCCATCTGACCTTAACCTCTTCAATCTTTGACCTGTAACTCTTTCTGCATATGCATGATAGTGTTTAAATGTATTAAACACTTCTCACTTGTCTTTGATCACATAGATTGTGATCCACCTGGTAGCATCATCAACATATATGACATAATATCTTGAACCATTTATATTGAAATCTTTTGAAGGACCCCACACATCTGTATGTACCAATTCAAGTCTTTCTGAATACATAAAACCGTGCTTATTGTATGATTTCTTATGAGCCTTACCTAATTGACATGCTTCACATCTGTATGTCATGTGTTGACCTGCAACATTAGGCAATCCAAGCACTGAACCATTGTTAATCATTTCTTTTATACCTCTTTCATTAAAGTGTCCAAGTCTTTTATGCCAAAGATCCAATTCAGCCACCTTTTGCTCTCCATATGTAAACATAGCATATCCAACATTACCTTGTATCTTTAATGTGAAGAGCCTTCCTTCCTTCTTTCCTGTAACAATCTGTTTATACCCTTGACTAGGGTCTTCAACATAAACTCCATCATTAGTGAACCTTACCTCATATCCTTTTTCCACAATTTGTCCTACACTTATCAGATTTTTAGGAATTGTAGGAACATACAAAACCTTACTCAAGAGAGTGCTTCCATCTTTGGCTTTGACTGAACCAATTGACTTTACCTTGTGCTTTGTATTATCACCTGTCTGAACTATATGATTAATTACATTATGATCTAAATCAGTCATCAAAGCAATATTTCCACTCAGGTGATTACTACACCCTGAGTCAATGTAAAAAACTCTCATGTCTTCATGTGAAGTTTCACATGTTGCATTCATAATGAGAGTTGAATCTTCTTTCTGATCTGATGCATAATTATAGTAGGTGTTATTATAGGACTGATTTTGGAAGTTTCTTCCTCCACCTCTTCCAAAATAATTCCTTCCACCTCTACCTCTGAAGTTTCCTCTCTGATATCTTCCACCTCTACCTCTTTGATTAAAATTCTAATTAAAATTACCATTGCTTTGATTATTGTGCCAACAATCATGAGATAGATGATTGGTCTTACCACATATCCAACAAGCTTTGACATTATCTTTGTTATTTCTGCCTCTTCCTCTACTTCTGCCACTTCCTCTTCCTCTTAGGAAGTTTGCTTGGCTTGGAGTACCTTCATCTTCAACTGATTGTTGCTTTCCTTTGCTAGCTTTCTTCTTGTCTTTAGAATACATTGCATGTCCTGCACTCTTATCAACATCTCCTTTGATATCATTCTCAAAAGTTAGCATATGCCCTAACAATTGATTCAAATCAGGAATGAAATGATCTAATGAAAGTCCTGTAGATAAAATAAAAGGCTTCCACTTCTCATCTCCTCTAAGTCCTGTGAGAATTTGTCTTACCAACTTATCTTCTTCAATATCTTCATCAACTGCACCTAAAGAATCAGCAATGTCTTTCATCTTTGTCACATAATCAGATATTGATTGTGAAGCCTTCCTCTTGAAGGTAGTGAACTCTGCCCATAATGAAGCTTTCCTTGATTTGGTTGTATTCTGAAAATGCTCTTCCAAAGCATTCCAAATGTCACTTGCACTTTCAAATCCTCTGATATGAGGAAGCAAGTAATCATTTACTGCCATGTAGATTATGCTCCTTGCTTGAGCATCCTTCTTCATCCAAATCTTTATATCTGCAAGGTCCTCCCTAGTTGGAACACTAGGATCTCTGAACTCTGGCTTTTCTTCATCTCTTGTTATGTATCCCATCAAATCTTTGCTCATAAGATGAGCTTCCATTCTCATAGACCAAGCTGGATAGTTCTCTCTATCCAACTTTTCAATTTGGAGGCTATCTCCCATCCTTGCTTCACCTGTAATCTCAAATCTTTAATCCTTATAAGGAATGAATGTACCTTGACTTTGAGTATTACTCCTTCTGATCCTTTTGATAACCTTTATGTGTCTTCCTTCAATCTTTCTTTCACACTTCATCCTTTTGTACCTCAAAGATGTGAAATCTGTATATCTGCAGCAGTCGGGGTCTTCCTTTCCTCAATTTTGATACAACCTGCTCTGATACCACTGATGGAGAGTGTTAATCTCCAAAAGAACAAGCTATTCTTGATGTTAGACACCTCTATATCAAGAACAACTATAAACTCCAACCAATTTTGGAAGACAAGTATCAAACTATCAAGAAAGTAGCTAACTGTGAAGAAACTTGTTTCTCAGGAAAGTCTCCTGCACATTAATCAATCATTGACTAATCATTTGTGTAAAGTTTCTAATGAAACTTTGTAGAGTGTGTCGCCTAGAGCTTTCGCACCTTCTCCAAGTTAAAATACTTCAAATGCTTGAGTAGATTGTGAGAAATGACTCAAACAGTTTACCTATGTCTGAAACTGTCTCTCTGTAATGTCGACTTTGACACCTGCAACTTCTAAGACATGGTTATCCAAAACTAGAACCCGTTTAAGCAAATGCTTTTAGCCATAGATGGCTTACCTCTCAACTTAAATTTTGAATCCTCATTTGTGTAAAACTTTACACTATACACTGAGCACTGTCCATTTCTTTGACCATCGAATCTGCGCCTGTTTCAGAAGACACTCAAAACTTTCTTACATATGAATGTTCCTATTCAAAATTCTCCCAGCCTGTTTGCAATTGAACTCTCAAACTTTAACCATAGGTAGATTAACTATGGATTTAGACATGTACAAAATGATTTCTCAAAAGATTAAACACAGAAGGAGAATCAGAGAAAAGATCGACGTGCAATTCTCTGAAAATTTTTTCTTCTCATAAGTTTTCATACATCTGATGGATGACATACATAATGTTCATCTCATTCTATCCTATTCTTCTATTCTTCACATCTATTGTCTTCTCTATATCTTCTTTATCTCTCTCTTCACGACTATGAGCATGTATCTCTATATATATATACGAGTCTAACTCGTCATTTTTCCAAATACATTGAAATATTTACAATACTAATGTACAAAAGAACTTTGTTTCTGAATCTCCTCTTTTCCTTGAAACTAATCTTGAATCTTTCATTCATATTCCAATTCTGGATTTTATGTAACCACTAATTGTTGATTGTTCTGCTCCAACATTACGCTGTGCAGCTACAACTGGTTGGCTTTTTATTGATGAAATTTCTCCATCAGATGTTTCCTCCTCCTCAACTTTAACCTGTCTTTTGATAGGCACAAGGTGAGATATTTCTCCGTTTGATGAGATAGTAGATTTACCTTTATCTTCTACTCAGTGTGGTCGTTCATCAAACACCACATCTCGGTTGACAACAATCTTCCTTGCCTCAGGATCCCACAACCTGTATGCCTTAGACTCTTCACTATATCCTAGGAAGACACACTTTTTGCTTTTTGAATCCAACTTTGATGTTGTTGAATCAGGAATATGCACATAATAGAAGCAACCAAAAATTCTGAAATGCAAAACTGAAGGCTTTTTACCAAAATATTCTTCTTGAGGAGTCATCCCCCAGTGCTTTTGTGTAGCTTCGATTGAGGATGTAGACTGCTGTATTGATTGCTTCTGCCCATAATGAATCAGGCATGTCTGGAGCCTTTAACATACAACGAGCCATTTCAACTACTGTCCTGTTCCTGCACTCAACAACGCCGTTTTGTTGAGGTGTATGAGCTATGGTAAGTTGCCTTTTCACACCATGCTCCTTACAGTAATTATTGAATTTTGTTGACAAGAATTCACCTCCTCTATCTGTTCTGAATTTCTTCAGTTTCCTTCTGATTCATTTTCCACATACTTATGCCACGTTTTAAATTTTTCAAAAGCATCAGCCTTCTCTCGAATGAAATAAACTCACATCTTTCTACTATAATCATCGACTAACAACAAAAAGTAGAAAGATCCTCCTAAAGCACGTGTAGACATTTTACCGCGGAGATTAGCATGTACCAACTCTAGAGGAGCTTGAGATCGATTGCTGGTCTCTCTTGGAAATGCCTTTCGTTGTTGCTTGCCCATCATACAAGCTTCACAAGGTTCCTGCAACTCTGAAAATGCAGGCAAATGAGAAACCATCCCTGTTCT
Source organism: Ceratopteris richardii (assembly GCA_020310875.1). Classification (NCBI taxonomy): domain Eukaryota; kingdom Viridiplantae; phylum Streptophyta; class Polypodiopsida; order Polypodiales; family Pteridaceae; genus Ceratopteris; species Ceratopteris richardii. The sequence goes on from CM035431.1 coordinate 108,914,317, forward strand.
TTGCATCTCCTTCAAAACTGCAAACCCGAGATGCCCAAATCGTTGGTGCCATAACCTGCTTACATCTTTATCTTCTGTAGAAGTTAAGGCACTTAACTCATACAAGTTATCCCGTCGTATGCCTTTACCTACAACATTACCTGATGAATCCATGATTTCTGCACCACTCTTCTTGAAGTGAACTTCGAGTCCATGATCTGTTATTGCAGAAACTGACAACAAATTTCTTTTAAGTGTAGGTACATAGAGAACATCTGATAACTTTTTCTCAACACCTGGAGAAGTGATAAAAGAGATGGTTCCAATTCCTTGGGCTAGACACTTGGAGTCATTTCCCACCACTACATTGATGGATTCACGCAGAGGCACTAGGGAACTATACCAATCCTTTTTACTGGTCATATGGACGAGCTTGAGCAGATGAGCATACCTCTTCAATAGCTACCCAAAGTTTCAGCTCTGTATTGTTTGCAGACTCTTTGTTCTTTCATGATGATTTTTGTCATGTCATGGATGCATACCCACTTGGGTGAGATGGCTTTCAGTATAATTTTCCTTCACATGGGAGTCTCTTTCTCCATTATCTTGGAAGGAAAACATGGAGAACTTATGTACATGTTCTCACTTATGACTAGAGTAAATGGATTCAACAGAATCTCTTTCAAAGGGAAAGGGAAAGTGGAATAGGTTCCACTGCTAGAGCTCTTTTCCTTAGAGAGAGAGGGAGAGAGAGTTTCACCTTCTCACTTTTAGGTTGCCTAGATAGAAGTGGCACTCTTCTATCAAAGACAAGAGGGAGATCAGTTAATCATGATGGTTAGATTGAGTCTCATATGGAAACTCTAGAGAGGAGCAATTATGTTACTCCAGTGATGGTCTTTAACTAGATGAGATGCTCTAGTTATTGACATTAGTTAGATTGGTAGTAGAGTTATGATTCTTCTCTTTAGGGTTTATAGGAGATAGAGATATATCTAACCTATTAGAGTACCAAACTCTTAGTTGGTGTTACATCATGAGTATGATGAGTAAACATCAATTAGGAGGATGGGTACTTAGGGATTATCTGAATCTCAAAGGGAATGTTTTTTGCATTTATATGGGAAACTACAGGGAAGAGAAATATTAGAGTTTGCACTAGTGCCCAATAGATGCTCTTCCAATAGAAATTAGTCCAAAGGTAATGGATGAGAAACCACAGACTTTTGGGTTGGTGAAATGTAGAGATTGCATTTTTCTACCGTGAGCTAGATGATAGATTTGCATAGTTCACAAGATAGTTTAGTTAAACTATTACTTGTGATTACATTCAAGGTTGGAAAGACCTGGAGTGTTATGAGGGCAATCTATCATTTAGTCTTAGATGGGTTTCGAGTCACTTATTATGGGACTTTGTTCTATATTTCATAGGATTCTATGGTTTACTATCTCCATTATGATACGGTCAAGCTTATAAGTTTCACACTTTACACTTGCTTCACATACTATTACTCCATAGAGGATACATCATATGGACTTAGGTCATTTGGATGATGTTGTATGTTATGGGAGTGATAATTTGGAAGTTGAGTGTCCATGGGAGATAGTAGGCACCATTTAGACGGTTTCCTGCCTTTGAGATGATCTCATATGAGGCTTCTTAAGGCGAAGGATATGGGGAAACAACACATAGAGATGACCATGTACATAGAGTACATGGGGTTCAGGGGAGTCCGAGCACTTTCTTCTACCATTAAGGATATTTCATTTGCATTTTCGAGGATGAAACTATTTTCAAGGGGAAGGAAATGTCATGTCATGGATGCATACCCACTTGGGTGAGATGGCATAAATGCCACATGGCATCATTGAGGATGTTATGCCCATTTGGTAAGAGGGGGGAGAGAGGAGTCTCTCCCCTTAGAGATTAATATACTCACATGAAGTGGGATTTAGAGAGAGTCTTTATTTTATGAGACTCTTTATGAGAAGTACACAACACTTAAGCTCGGCGGTTGGGAGGAAATGAATACGCATGTTTCTGTGTGTGTTGAATGCGGACGAGTCAGCCCGTGAGCAGTAGTAAAAGAAAGGACCATAATAATTTTACAGTCCCATTCCGTTCATCAGCTTGCTTCTTTCTGCAATCCTTGATGGCATGGCCTTTCTTTTCACAATAGAAGCAACTTCGTGTGAACTTTTTCTTCTTTGGCTTCCTCTTTGATCCATCAGAAGAGCCTTTACCTTTTGCATTTGCTGAGAATGCAGCATCACTTGTACTTTGCCGATTCTTTAGCTGCATCTCTTCTTCTAAAAGCATCGCACAAAACTCTTCAAATGTAAGGGGATTTGGTCTTACCTGAGTGTTAAGGGCTGTTACTAATCCATCATACTTTGCTGGAAGAACACGTACACATCTTTGAGCCAGCTCTTCTGGTGTTATAACAACACCAACTACAGCCAATTGATCTTGAAGATGTTTTATCCATTTGATAAAATCTTCAGCCTTTTCAGAATCAGAATGCTTTTCATTTGCCAACTGATTTTCTAAACTTTGTATCCTAATGTGATTCTTGGTCTCATATTGACAAACCAGTATGCCCCAAGCCTCATGTGCTTTAGTAGTATGTTGAACTAAAGTAAGCACAGAATCACTTACACTAGTGACAATCGCACATAATGCATCAACATTCCGCCTCTTCCAAGCTCGTAGAAGATCTGGGTCTAGCTGAATCATCAATCTTGAATTTGTTGGATCTTCAACTAGTATAGGCTCTGGATCCAATCCCATCGGTCCCATGATAGTGTCAAGTAATTCATAGGAGTCCAAAATTGCTAAAATTTTGAACTTCTAGAGTGTATAGTTGGTTCCATCCAGCTTCCCTTCAGTGAATGCAGGTGGGCGAATTCGAATAGGTGTAGCATTAACATTAGCTAAAACACCAAGAACAGTGTTCGATGATGAAGCCATCATGGAATCACTAGAATAATCTACTGATATTCTAGTCTGCTAGTAGGCTAAAGTAGTGATACTTCTCAAGATATTCAAACCTTACAACTCTGATACCATGTAAGACAATAGTTATGCAATATAACACAGGAGCAGTAGCAGAGAAGATAACAGATATAGGAGAATCTCAACAATTTTCTACTAGCGGCAAGTACAAAGATGATGTTGTTGTCCACCCGTGCGCTCTCAAGGTAGAGCTTAAATGGTGATCTAGACAACTCTAGATAGGGAGATACAAGGTAGAGGTATGCTGGCTCAACTCGATGTCTCAGGTAGTGGAGAAGTCATGTATATATAGGATCATGGGTGGCCTGCCATGGACGGCTATACATGGGCGGTAGAGCATGGGCGGCCACCACCCGCGTAATTGCCATACACGGCTTAGACCGATTGAACCGACCTAACAAATATAAATGATTTCTGGTAACTCCCTTTCCTTAAAATACCTTACATGGTCCAATATGACCTTCATCCAACATGCAAGTTGGGATTCCCATCAATTGGGTAATGCACGCTTGGCTTCTCCTCATAAAGGGGGCCTTACAAAATTTGCATATAATCATGAGGGGTAGACATTGATCATATACTAACAGTCCTCATCATCTGATTTGATGTCTTCAATTTGGCTTGGATCTTCCTTGGTGAGGCTTGGAAACTTCTCTTCCAAGTCATATGGCAACTTGACATTCCTGCATTCACTTTCAAACCAAGAATCATTCCCATCAAACACAACATCTCTATTGACCATAAAACCTTTGTTGAATGGATTATAAAACTTGTATCCTTTCTGATTTAAGACATACCCTATGAAGATGCACTTATCTGCCTTAGGGTCTAGCTTACCTCTGATCTGAGATGGGATATGCACATAAGCAACACATCCAAAGATTGTGCAATGATCAAATGATGGACTCCTACCATGCCATGCTTCATATGGGGTCATCCCATCAAGTGATTTGGATGGCAGCCTGTTAATGAGATAAGTGACAATAGATACACTCTCTGCCCCAAATAATTAGGTAACCTTTTTCCATTAAGCATTGATCTATCTATTTCCACAATCAACCTATCTCTCCTCTCTGCTATCCCATTTTGCTCAGGGGTGTACCTTGTTGTGATTTCCCTTTTTATTCTTCTATCCTGCAAGAATGCATCAAATTCATTGGAGAAGTACTTGTCACCTCCATCTAGCCTTAGTCTGTTTAGGCTTCTTCTTGTTTGGTTTTCCACAAGTGCAAGATACTTCTTAAAGCAATTGAACACTTCATCTTTATGTTTCATAAAGAACAAGATAGTTCACCTATTGAAATCATCAATGAAAGACACATAGTACCTTGAGCCTGAAATTGAAGGATCCTTGCTTGGTCCCCACACATCTGTGTGGACAAATTCCAAGTAATCTTCATGCATGTAGCCTTTCTTTGAGAAGGGTAACCTATGTGATTTACCAAGCTGACATGCACCAAATTTATAGATCATGTGTTGCTTGGATACATTAGGTATCCCAAGCACACATTGATCTCTACATATTTGCTTCAAGGTTCTCTCACCAATCTGCCGTAATCTTTTATGCCAAATCTCAAGCTCTCACAACTTTTGATCCTTGCAATTATAAAGTGCAATATTCCTTGTATCTTCAAGTTCAAATGTAAATAATCTACCTGTCCTTTCTCCCTTGTCAATTCTCTTGAATCTATGTTGGGGATCCTCTACAAATGCTCCATATTTGTTGAACCAAACATGCAAACCCTTTTCCACAATCTGTGCAACACTCATCCAATTCTTGGTGATTGTAGGTACATATAGAACCCTGCTCAACGGATTTCTATTCCCATAAAAAACTTTAACATTTCCTACCTTGACCACTGAATGCACTTGGTGCTTTCCCTGTTGGTGCAAGTCAAGCCTTCACATTTGGCTTGGACATCTACTTTGAAGACTCTACATGAAGCAAGGAGCATAGGAACACTAGCTTATGAGTTATTACCTTTTTACCCGTTGTAAAAGTCTATATGACATGGCGCATTATGCAATCACGCCTAATTGATTGAAAGTCGTGGAAAAGGTTGTTGATTGATTGAGAGAATATCTCAGTCAACTCTCTTTTTAGGTGAAAGATTTTAGGAGATTGATTTGAATTCTAATTCAAGCTCTCACTCAACTCCTATAAAAACTACAAGTCAAAAGTCGCAGTTGGCCCTTCACTCATCCCGAGGCATTTCTGTATCAATCATTGAGTGTGTGAGGTCTACTCTATAGCCTACACCTCTGAGTACCATTGAGCTATGTTTATCATGCCAGTGGGAATGTACATTTACATGATCTAATACAAATATTTACATTCATCATCTCTGTTATTCTCTGAGTGTACCACTTCAACTACTGTCAACTTCAAAGAGACATATCTCAGTGCCTACAGAACCAAATCAAGTGATTCAAAGCTTAATAGATCCAGCTCAAAGCATACCAGAAGCGTACAAAGTTTGAAGCAACTTGGTTCAGTCAATTTCGAGAAATCACAGTCGAAGTGCTCACTGTTGCAGTTCTTACAGTAAACGAGTAATTTTCGGTAGAAGAACGAAGTTGATCTCGTAGAGTAATGCGAAGCTTTGTATGAGAGATAGCTCACTCTATAGCTAGACATCTCTACTTTTAGTTGATCAATCTTTCCGGTGGAAAAGATATCTACACACAGTACAAAGTCTGACTGGAAAGAGGCTGTCTGAACTAGAGGAGTTTTTTTCTTAAACTTCAGAAAGAGTTCAGTAAGTTAAGAAAGTTCACGAGTCACTTCTTTACTTCATGTATGTTCACTTGAATTAATTATAAACAGAATTGAAGGTCATTCCGGTACAATTCAGGTACGATTACGGTGTCAATCCAGTGGCAGTCCGGTGAAGTTTCGGTGAAATTTTTCCAGTAAAGTTAGAGCACGGTCTTATATGTTGAGCGCTAGACTTTGCTAAGCTATTGATTGATTACAGAGAATTTCTGAATCACTCTAACTTAGTTCTTCTTGGCGTGGCGGTTTCCGCAAGGCTCAGTCTTCGTCGCGTCATCAAGGAGTAGAATCGGAGAAAAGGATCAAAGAGGGCTGGTGCAAAGCAGGATTAGCAATACCAACTCAATCTTCTGAGTGCATTCAACCATCTCTCCCAACATTCCCTTGGGTTCCTCAAGGTGAGAAAGAAGAGCTACATTGCCTGCCACATGGTTTGAACATCATGAGTCAATATAGAAGAGGTGTTCATCATTCATACCTTTCTTTGAAGTCATGTTCTTAATCACAAGGGAATCATCTTGATCCTCTGTGTAATTGTTGAAGTCTTCCCTTGATTTGTAACCTCCTTGGTAGTTGTTGCGGTTGTAGTTGTAGCCTTGAGTATGATTGATTCTTCCTCTTGATTGTGAGTAGCCACCTCTTTGATATCCTCTTCCTCTCTGATTCTTGTAGTTCCTATAACACTCATCTATAGTGTGATCAGACAATCCATATATGTTGCATAGGTAAGAGTTGAAAGGCCTCCCCCTACCTTGGTTACCTCCTTTGCCCCTTCCTCTTGAGCTCCTACCTCTCCCTGCATAGTTAGCTTGGGTAGTAGTACCTTTGTCTTCTATCTTTTTGCTTTTCCCTTTCTCTTTAGGCTTTCCTTTATCTGTGTATAGGGCAGAAGATTTATTACCTCTTGATGGTTCTCCATTTTTGTTGAGCTTGGCTTCATGGGTAAAGAGTTGCCCCATAAGTGTGGTAAGATCTAGAATCTCCATGTCCATGTATAAGTCCATGCCAGTTGTGAAGGCTTCCCATTTGTCATATGCCTTGATGCCATTGATTACTTGTCTCACTATTTGCTCCTCTTCAATCTCTTCTCCTATGATTGCCAATTGGTCAGCTACATCTTTGACTTTGATCACATACTCTGAAACACTTTGCTTGGGTTTCTTCCTTTGAGTGGTAAACTCAATCCACAATTGATTCTTTCTTGCTCTTGTATTAGAAGAAAAGTATGAAGATAATGTAGCCCAAGTTTTTTGGGATGTTTTACAATTCCTAATGTGTGGAAGAAGGAAGTCAGAGATAGAATTAGTAAATATGACATTGCTAATGCATCTTTGGCACACCATGAGTTGAGTCTTTCAAGCTCCTCTCTTATAGGTTGTCCTTTGCTTCTGAACATGGGCATCTCCTCATCTCTTGATATGTATCCATAGAGACGCATTCCTTGTAAGTATGTCTTCATCCTCAAGGACCATGCTTGTTAATTTTTCCTATCCAATTTATCAATAAAAGAAGGGAAACCGTCTCCCATTTTACCTCAAATTGCTCTAATACCACTGTTGAGAAAGATGGATGGATACCTTAAGAGGATGAGTTGCAACTGCTAATCCCTACTTTGTACATGCCCTCTTTCACTTTGGCGTTGTGTTGTAGGCCCCTTTAGCTTCCCAATGACACTAAATATGTGGCTATGTACTTTGGAGATGATGCTTCAAACAATTGAATCAAAACAGATAACTTTGGAATTAGCTTGTGACCAAAAAATTGTTATTTTTGGTCTTGACACCTATTGACTCTTTTGCTCAGTACTCAGAGTATAGTAGCAATAAGGAGAATTACTTTTGGGTGAATCAAATTAGCTTAGAGAGCTAATGATTCCAAGTGAAATCACTTAAAATGATAAAGCACACACTGAGCACTCAATTTAGCAACTGAAGCCTTACCTCGACCTTTTTAGGAGATGTGCAGAGAATGACTAGTGACCACTTCGATGTAGATTTGTTCAAATTGACTGAAACAATTTGCTTCAAACTTTGCTAGCTTGTATTAGACTTTGAGTTGGTTCCAAGAAGCTATAGAACTTGAAAAATGATGGAGAAATGAGTGAGATATGAGCATTCAAAGATTACTGTTCTGCGTGAACATAGCAGAGATGAAGATAGATGTGATCAATAATGTAATGTATTATGTAACAATGTTATACATGATCATTCGCATGAATATGATGCCTAATGATGGTGATAAGAGTAGGCTATAGTGTAAGCCTCTCAACTTCAACAAATGATCTACAATAAGCTTAGTAATGGGGGCTCTAATAGCCGTGAGATTACAAGTCCCTTTTATAGAGAAATTCTTCAAATTTGAATTTGAAATTCAAATGATCTTCTACCTAAACGTTCTTCCTTGAAATGAGGAGATATTCTCTCATGATAAACCCGTGGTTCTCTATTCTTTTAACTCCACGAGTTTAGTGGCATTACAAGATTCCTCCAATTCAAATGGCTTTTACAATAGTTAATGGTAAAGAATCATAAGCAATTGTTCATGTGGTCCTTCCAATGTTTGCACATAGCTTCTTCAATGCCTAGCCAAGTGTGAAGGCTTGGCATTTGCATCAACATAGAGATAAGTAGTTATGGTATTTCTAGTAATGGTCCTATACTAGATGGGACGATCTAGTTATTGACATTAGTGAGGCTAGGAATAGAGTTAGGAATCTTTTCTAATTTATAGTTTCTAGGAGATAGGTATAGATCTAAATTATTGGGCTACCAAATTCTTAGTTGGTGTTTCATCATGAGGATGATGGTTGATCATCAATTAGGAGGATAGGTACTTATGGATTATCTGAATCTCAGGAAGGAATGCTTTTTGCATTCATATGGTAAACTAGAGGGAAGATAAAATGATAGAGTTTTCATTAGCGTTAGGAAATGCTCTTCCAAGAGAGCTTGGTCCAAACGTAATGGATGAAAAACCAAATACTTCTTGGTTAGCGAAATGTAGAGAATCATTTTAATTCCAAGGAAATCTTTTATGAGAGCTAGAATGATGGATTTTCATAGACCACAAGGATGATTTAGATAAAAACTATCACTTGTGACTATATTCAAGGATAGGAATACCTTGAGAAACATGATGGTAAGTCTATCATCTTAGGTCTAGATGGGTTTGGATTCCCTTTTAATGGGACTTTGTTCTACATTTAATAGGATTCTATGGTTTATTATCTCCATTTTTGTATGTTCAAGCCTAAAAGTTTGGCACCTTACATTTTTTTTCATATTATTACACCATTGAGGATATATCATATGGACTTTGGTCATTTTGATGATGTTATATGTTATGGGAGTGATAGTTTGAAAACTAGGTATATATGGGAGATTGTAGGTACCATACAGACGGTTTCCCACCTTTGAGATGATCTTTTATGAGACTTCTTAAGGGGAAGGATATGGGGAAAAACACACAGAGATGATCATGATTCATGTACAATTTTTCCATGAAGCTCAAGGGATGCCTAGAGTATCCATATAGCTCTACTTTTGAGGGAAAAATGTTTTCCAAGGGGGAGAGAATGTTATAGAGGAAGTTTATGACAAGAGAGTCTGATAATTTTAGATAGATCTGAGATCCAGCATCATTTGATCATTCATGTGACGGGTAGAAGTTTTGAGAATAGACTTAAGTAATGTTTATGTTCTCTAGACAAGCAAAGGTGCTTGGCCTAGTGGTTAAGTCATATGGATGAGAAGGAAGAGGTCTTGGGTGATTGTTACTGTTAGTGTTCATGTGAAAGGCCAAATGGCCACTAGAAAATTTTGCCATATTGGCCTTAGTGGGTGATTGTTACTGTTAGTGTTCATGTGAAAGGCCAAATGGCCACTAGAAAATTTTGCATATGTTCTTTAATAAAAACTATAGTGGCTTGGTCAGTCATAGATTGTAGGTTTGATTACATTTGTAACACCCAAGAAATCTATGTTCGTGCTCCCTATGTATTGTGTGTTATTTGCATATTCTGCAGGACCTGTGTAGAGTACTATTTGTGGAATCTAGAGCTTAGTTTTCTATTATGAGAGTATCATTGTGGAGCTCTCAAGAGGACTCCACCTTCCCCAAAAGAATTTCAGATTATGGGCATATACCCACCTCTCCCATTCATTCCCTCATTTCATTTGGGAGAGAGAGTAAGAGAGAATTTGTTTGTGTGCTCTTTTTGCATGCTTTTGAGTGTTTCTTGTAGGAATCAACTTCAGTTTTAGCTTCATCTCCATCAACAAGTACAATAGTCACTATGCATGCAACTTGAGGCAACATCTTTGTGTGTCGTGAAACACAAAGAATATTGGTATTTTTTAATTTTATGCATTACATGATAGACACATCCCTAGTGTGTCCATCAAACACATGATGCGCCAAAAGAATTTGCATTATTTTGGTCTATCACAATATAACAAATTTTATGACGATGATAGACATCGTTTATCACAAGAGTCAGGCCATCTGCCATGACAGACACACTCCATGACAAAAGAAAAAGGCTTTGTATTAGGATACACACACTCCAAGATAGATGAAAAAGGTATTCTATCATGTAAGATGCACAATCTATCCTGGTGGACACTCTTCCATCGTAATAAACACTTGTCCATCACAACAGATGCCTTTGACAATAGACCCATCTATCACAACAGATGCACCAACTATCATGATAGATACCCATCTATCACGACAACCAGATTGTACATCTCAGCATATAGATTCCATGATAGATGTTAGACTGATCTATCATGATAGACACACATCTATCATGATAGATAGAAATTCTGATAGACACCATCTATCACAATAGAAAAGCATATTGGGAATTTTTAATCACAATTAATTTTTGGTCAATCTAAGGCTAATCCAATTATTTTTTTAGGGCTATTAAAGAAAATTAAGTGCATCCAAAGGCAAGATAGTTACAATCGTAGAGTAAGGCTTGGGAGAGCTTCCTAAGCACAAAATTCCAAAGAATCTGACTTGAGGTTGGAAAATTACTCAGTCCCATCAATCAATCTAGCTTAGCATAAGTGCACATAGGTGAGTTTGATTAATTAGGGTGATGATAGGAACAAACTAAGTGCTAAATACCCTAATTAAATCAAGTCAAGATTGATAAGTCCAACAAAAACATGATAACATTAAAGAAACAAATATAATCAAGTAATTCAATGAGAAGAAAAAACAACAAATTGAAGTTACACCTGATAGTGCAAAGATAAGACCCACACCAAAGCAGATTAAAAAGGAAAAGTGATTGATACAAAAAACCTTGCAAAATGTGTGCACTCTAAACTAATTGGACGGGTAAGCGATCAAATTCATGAACCTTAGGTCATACAAACACATAGGAAAGGATGATATATAAAGTCTCAAATCCTTTGAAGCTAGTGTCAATCTTAAGGCTACATCTTGGGCTCAATAGTTGAGTGATTATACTATGTAGTAAGCTTAGAAACCACTGAATCAGAGATGTCATTTAGCATGGAAAGACCTACAGGTAGTTCAAGGTTGGCATACCTAGAGACCCTAGAAGGACCCTATAGGAATGAGCATGAATACATTGAAACCAACCACCTAGGTGCTTGCATCTATAAGAATGGTTTAAGGAGATTGATGATCCAACTGCGAAATCCAAAGCAACCATTTGGAATTGATCAGGTCGTTGTCAAATTCAAAGAAGGATCATACATAGATAAACGAGGAACCATGTATGTGGTAACCAACTTACCAGATAGGATATATGAATTTCGATCGACCATACCTAAGTCCAAAATAGGAGAGCTTGAACATGAGAACAAAGAGCAAGAACTTAGAACCCCTAGAGGTAAATCAGTTATGACTAAGATCATGATACCTAAATGGATCCCTCAAGATAACAAGAGCATAGAGCTTTTCATTAACAGATAGACTAAGGAAGCATTTTGGGGATTCAAACTAGTCAAACCGAGTGATGTAGATGGGTTCATCATATATGAGTTTAAGGACCCTGATGTTCTAGGCAAGGTCATATATTTGAAAAGCACTTCTAAGAGAATGTATGTTGTGTCGGAGCATAGTAGACATGTGCACACTTGGGAGGGTGAAAAGATGTTTCCTCCTTACAAATCTACTACCCCTCATAGTCAGACTAGAGCAAGACCTTCACATATCATAGAAGCCCAGAAAGAGAGATCCAAGAAAACGACCAAAGTGAGTTTTGTGCATACTATAGGAAGAGAAAGGTCCGGACAAGACATAGATAGAATGGAATGAGAATGATCCAAAGTGCATAGGAATCGGAGAGGTGTGGATGAATTTCCTTTGCTTAGGCCAAGAAAACATCCTAGAATTTTGAGATCCTCCTATACATCACCTTCTATGTTCTTCATATGCTCTTAACTAGTCTATGGTGTGATTATCTCTGGTAACTCTGGTGGATATTCATTGTCTCCTTCAACATACTTTCAGTAGCCTTTTCCTATCAAGGAATTCTTCATTTTAAATTCCCAAGCATGAAAATTATTCTTGTCCAATTTATCGTTCATAATTTGACTCATTCCATCATCATTTCTACAACAATTTATAGTATTGCAAAAACACTAGTAGTACCTCTAATTGAACATTGTCACACGGTGACTCAACAATTCCATCTCAGGATACCATGTCAATAGAAAGAAGATACGGAAGACAACTGTCAGAAAATCTCACACCCAAAGAGAGGAGCACACAAAGATGGAGGCAAGGAAGAATAATCTTCTTCTACTTCTTCTATTACATAAAGAGAATGTACAAGAATGAACTAACGCAACATTTCAACCAATACAATATATAAAGAGTAGTACATAAAAAGAAACTAATGCCCACAAATGTGTGAATTGGAAAGAAGAAAATGTGTCATCACTCTTATCAGATAAATCTCGTAAAGCTCACTAAAAGTATCCCTACATATATCCATGTAACCAACATGTCAAGGAAATAAAAAATGGTATGTGTCATCCCTGATCCTAATATCAAGAGAGCTAGAGTGAAGTGTACTCTCATAGTGGAAGAGTTTATCAAATTAAAACCTCACTACTAGGATGACATAACTAGACAAGTTGGTCTAGATCCCACAAAAGTGAAACTAGAGACTCAAGTCAAGAAAATACCTTTAGATAAAGTGGGAGAGTATAGTCAAAGAGATGAGGGCAATAATTCTATTCTGATCACCACCTTCAATGATATCACCACCTTCAATGATATCACCACTTAGAACACAATTAAGTCAAGGGCAAGAGATTTTTTGCTACCAAGTCCTTGTGGATCAAATGGAGAAAATTGGCATTAAGGACAACAAGAATGAAGTTACAACTAGGAGATGGACACATGGATAGACTGTTAAGTCTGCTAGAAGGTGTGACCCTAAGAACCGATGGTGTAGAATTTGAACACACTCTTGCCATTTGTAACTTTGGAAAGGCAAGTAGTTACGAGTCATTATTAGGAAGACCTTTCCTACACCAACTACAAGTAGTGTAATATTGGGGTAGAAACACAATATACCTACAACATCAAGGCACTACGACCCAAATGAACATGATATCCAACTCATATAGAGATGTATCACCACTCCAATGGAAGGATATCCATCAAAAGGCAGATGAACTAACAATAAGTGAGTATTCTAGTGACTTTGAAGAAGAGAATGAAGATTGGAGGTATGAGGATACTCACTTATGGATGTGTAGAGTTGCTCAGAGGCAAGAAACTAGGAGAACAAAGAATAAAATGATGCTTATATGGGAGGAGTGCAACTTTGAACCATATGATTGGACTTACATCCTTGCTAACTTGGATGTAGCAATCAATTAGCAAATGGTCTCTCCATGTCAGGATGAAGAAGGCTATGATCTCTTCATGATGCAAGTGACCTATGAGGATGAAGATGAAGAGATAGACTATGGTTTATCCAAGATCCTAATCCATGAGATAGTAAATGATAATAAGGATGTCTTGTTGAGACATCAAAGCTCTAAGTAGAGGAAATAAGGAGATACCATACATGAGAGATATTCCTTTGACATCTAATAGGGAGTATTTGACCAAGGTTGGACTTTTGGATTCTAGAGGGACATCTAAGTCAATACAACACTATAAGAAAGTTTATCAAGTGGAGAAAGTCAGACATAAGTTTGAGGAGTCAAATGTATGGGAGAAAGAATCAGTCTTTGAAGTCCCTAAGATCTTCAAGAAATATACAATCAAAGATAGGACTATCCAAGTAGAAATGCTTAAGAGACATGTTGTAGTTGGAAAATATTACAACAATAAGGAAATTACTAAGAAGGTAGTCACTACCCTAAGAATGGTGAGGACATATGCCTTTGATTGCGAGTGACCTCACTATGGAGGAAATAGCCCTACTAAACCTCTTAAAAGCATATCAATATGGATTTGCCTAGTTCTATAAGGATTTGAAAGGAGCAGATCTAGAGATATGCTCAAATAGGATTCCCATGACAAGCACAACCAAGCCGGCCAAGAAAAGACCATACACTTATAACAAGACATACTCCAAGAAGATTAAAGAGGAGATAGTCAAGTTAACAGAAACAAGCTTCATCTATGAGATCAAACATGGCAAATGGATCTCTCTAACGGTAGTACTACCCAAAAAGAATGAAAAAATGTGTATTGCCAATAAACAATAATCTTTTGGAATGGGTGGTAGGGAAAGAAGTCTATAGTTTCTTGGATGGATTTTCATGATACAATCAGGTATCCATTGTCCCCAAGGGTTAGCATAAAACTGCTTTTGCAACATAATGGGGTATCTTTGGAATTAAAATCATGTTGTTTGATTACCTAATGCATTGACTACTTTTCAAAAACTTATGTGTCATGTATTCAAAGAATTCCTTAGGTAATGCTTAGAAGTATACCTTGAAAATCTTTATGCACACTCTATGTTTCAACAACAACACATACCTGATCTCATATGTATATTTCATAAATGCAAGTTATATAAAGTGTTTCCAAATCTAGAGAAGTGTGTATTCATGTTGTACCAAGGCAAGATCCTTTAGGCACATCATTTCTAAACATTGCATTTCAACTGACAAAGACAAAGTTAGAGTGATTATCAAATTATGAAGACCTAAAAATGCAAGAGTGGTACAAGCCTTCATGCACCATTGTGGCTACTAGTGTTGCTTCATTCATATGTATGTAGTAATTGCACACCCTTGCTTCTCTCTCATCAATCACTTCAAATTGGCTGAAGACTGCGAGAAGTGTTTCCAAGAATTGAAAGTTGCTTGATTTCAACATCAATTCCAAAAGTCCTTGATTGGAATAAGCAATTCCATATTCAGTTGGATGCTTTGCACTATGCCATAGGATGCAAAAGATACCTAAACCCAAATCTCCTAGAGAAATTTAGAGCTTCTTGGGGCATACTAGGTACCACAAAAGATTTATCAAAATGTATGCAAAGATAACCAAGCCATTGGCTAGACTTACAGGTAAAGAAGTACCCTTTAAGTGGGAAGAAGAAGAAGAAAATGCTTATCAGACATTAAGGTCCAAATTGGTGGTTGTAGCAATTCTTATCACACCAGATTGGCCAAAAAGTTTTCATGTACATGTAGATGCAAGTGCATATGCAGTGGGTGTAGTTTTGACTCAACACACTGAAGAGTACAAACTTGAGAGATCTATTCAGTATGCCAGTCGAATTTTGACAAAGGCTGAAAAAAGTTATAGCACCATAGAAAGGGAGGCCCTAGCAATGGTTTTTGCTATACAAAAGTTTCATCATTACTTGCTAGGGGTAAAATTGTTATCATAATTGATCATCAGCCGCTCAAATATTTACTAAATAAGCCACAAGCAACTGAGAGGGTATGGAGGTGGCTCCCTTTGTTCCAGGAATTTGATTTTTCTATAGTCCATAGACCTGGAAGAGAAAATGTTATGGCTGATCACCTATCTAAGATTAACACAATTGATCAAGCAATTGGAGTAAATGATGATTTTCCAGATGCTGCATTGTTCGCTATAGGAGCACAAGGTTGGTATGATGAAATCAAGAATTTTCTTACCATTGGTTTGTATCCAAAAAAGGCAAGCTCTGTGCAAAGGAAAAAGCTGCTAATCAAGAGCAGACCTTTTACATTCATTGATGGAAAATTATATAGATAGGGCAAGGACAACAGACTTAGAAAGTGCATGGAGGAAGAAGAAGTAAGGCAAATCCTTATAACTGCACATGAAGGAGCAGGTGGTGGGCACCGTCCAGGACACATTATGAGTGAGAGAATCCTTGATGCTAGCTTATGGTGGCCCACCTTATTCAAAGACGTAGATGAATGGGGAAGAGCATGTGATGTCTGTCAAAGGTGTGGACCCAAGCCAACAAAACAGAGAGACAACCCCTTGTGTTTGTTATTGATCTTTGGAGTTGTCCTCTCCAATCATTTAGTATAAAGAATTAACAATACATCTTTATTTTGTCAATCCTAGAAGTATTCAAGAGACCACAGCCCCTTCTAGATGATAGAATCCAAGAAATAAGAGATAAATGGCTGGATTTCTGAGAATAATGAAGATGAAGAGGAATTTCTAGGGTTTGGATTATCTTGAGCAAATCTCCATCATTTTCCACAATCTTGGTGTCTAAAGCATGTTATTTCTTCAGTAGAACACAATCATGAAGTCAAAACTCAAAAATGTTACCTGTACCATATAGACGAGACAATCGTGATTCTGTACAAACAGACGATTTTCATCTCCAGCACCATTCTTCATCAACTTATCACTCAACACATCAATATTCAGCTCTCTTCATACACATTCAACAGAAACACACAATAGAAGCTCACAAATCTCCATGGATACACAAAGAATAGACTCACAACTCAAAGAAATCACACAAAGAGGAGAAAACACGATTTTCAGCAGGAAACTCTCTCTATTCACTTGGATAGCATGTAAACAAATAATCAACCAACCCCCTCATAATAGAGGAAATTGTCTTATATACATTTTCAAGTGTCCCTTTTCACACTTGAATTTTGTCCTTTCCTCTATTATTCTAAAAATATGCTATCTAGGAGTTTCCAAAAATTCTAGAAAAATTACATAAATTTCTATTCTACATAAGGAAGACTCTTCCTTATTTTTACATCAGTTGCATAAATATTTTTACAAGTTTTCAGCATTTTACAATTATTTTTCATCAAAAATGCTTCAAAAAATACATCTTCTAACATCCTTCCCCTCCTAAACCTTTTGGCTCCTGACAAAAGACTTTCGTGCTCTTATGTCCTGATTGCTTTCTTTACTTCTTCTTTCTTTGATAGACTTGTGACAGTAGGTCATGACTTTTTCTTTCTGTAATGTTCAAGTTATTTACCATTTCAAACAATGCTTTCCTCCACTGTATTGCGGCTTCTGGTTTATCAATTACATCCTTTTTCAAATATTTTGTGTAAGCAGCTTCATATGCAGTAAGACGAGACTTGGTGACTACCAACAAGTTTTCGAATATTTATGACTCTCTCTCAAAAAACCCATAATCGAATGCATCTTCAAAAATTTGTAAATAGTGACTGCCCAAAAATATTATTCTGTTGTAGTATGCCATTAAACAGATTCTATCGGGTGTTTCACTCAGATCAAACAATAATGCATCAGTAGGAGAATTGAAGCCAATGTAATTTAATATTCTGACATCTGTATATGTGTATGTCTCTATACATGCCAGAATTAGTCTCATTACTCTGATCAGTAAAATGCATGCAAGGGTCATTCACATCTTTGTATGTAGCTATAAAAGACTCAGCTGTATCCACCATGTATTTTTTTGTAGGCCATGTTCCTACCTTTGGACCTGCTATCTTTGGGAAATTCAACCATTTAGGTGGGATTTGTCCTTCTCTCCTTCTTTCCCAAAAAACTGTCCATTCTCTTCTTCTTGCTACTGGGCAGTAAGCTGGATTAATTTTCAATTGAAGAGGTGCTTCCTTCCAAATTTTCCTGCATTCTTTATTTGCATCCAACCATCTATTCCTCCACTTTGGATTGGCTTTCTCAAATAATTCTTTGGTCACATTAATATCTTCTTCATATTCTAGATATTTATTTGGAGGTAATCCAACCCTTGCCAATTGATAGTTCTTGATACTCTCCATGATCATGCATAAAGGTATGCCCAGTCCATCTGCAGCCCAATGATGCTGGTCTGGATTAATCCCTTTATTCAAAGCAAATGTGACAATTTGATCTTCATATTCATCATGCATTTTTCTGATAAAATCCATTCTAGATTCTCTGTTTGTCAGCAATTTTTGGACAAATTCTTCTGAATATTCTTCCTCTGGTCTTTCATTTGCTGGTTCACTGCCATGTTGTGTTCCATCATCATTTCCTACTTCATATTCTTCTGTATATGTAGTCTCTGTATGTGTTTCTTCCTGAACTTGTGGCTTTTCCAGCTTTTTCTGTAATTCTTCTATTATCACCATCAGACTTCTGTTCTGTGTTGCCCATATCTCTCTTTCTTTTATCCATTCATTTTTTTCCTTTTCCATCCTTGACTGCCAATCACTCCTTTCTTTTTCCATATCCATGTGCAACTTGTTATAACCTCTCATTGATGTAGCAGCATGTGTACTAGCATGCTTCTCTAGTTCCTTGGCTTCTTTCAATTCTATTTGTAATCTCTTAATATCCTTGTGCAATTCTTCCTTTTCTTCCTTTGTCATCTGAGCAGTCTTGCTTTCATCCTTTAACTGACCTTCTTCCAATAATAGCCTGTTTATTTCCTCATTTGCTTTAGTCAAAATTTGATAAGAAGTCTGCAAAGTTCTATATCTTCCTTCAATTTTTCTCAGCTCCATTTCCAATTTATTATTCTGCTCTGTTAGTTTTACACTCTTTTCTTCATTGAATTCTATTTTGTTTCTGTACTTCTAACTCCTCCAAAGCAATTATTTTGTTTGTAAATTCCTCATTTTTCTCTTGCACCTTCCTCAATTGTTTTGATATTTGTTCCTTTTCCCTTTTGTGCTCCTTAATGATCATACTGCCTTTCTCAAATTCAGACTCTACTACCATTCCTGAAATGATCATTTTCCTGCTTGAAGGTCTGAACTGCTCAATGTTGCTCATAATAATCTGACAAGCAGATCTTATATTCTTGGGTATTCTTTCCAACCCCACTTCCATTTCCATTTGTTTAACTTCTATTTGTTTGTCTTCTTTGCACTCATTCTCCTCTTCCTCTTCTTCTTCATATTCTATAACCTTAGCCTTTTGTCCTTCATTGCTTTGATGAATTTCCAATGTTTCTTGATCTGCAACATCTTCTTCATGTTCCAATGTCTGATTATCCTGGTTCTCTTGTCTTGATCTATCTTCATCTGCCTTTACTTCTTCTACTTTGTTATTCTCCAATTCTGGTTGTTCTTTTGCAGAAAGCTGTGCTTCTTTTACCTGGATTAGGGTTTCCTGAATTAAATTTGACTCAGTTTTCTCACTGAATTTTATCTGATCATGGTTTGTCTGTTGTTTCTGCCCTTCTCCCTGCTCATCAATGTCCATAAGATCCATTTCTTCTTCTTGTCCTTGATTTTTGTTGGTTGTAAATTCTTCATTACTCTTCAAATCATAAGTACATCTTTTCTACTTTGGATAATCTCCTTTTCTACCACTCCTTCTGTAACTTCTTGAACATTCTTTTTCACTTCTATTTCCTCTGCTTCCTGAACTTGATTTGCACCTTTCTGTTTTATGGCTGGACTGCTTTTTTGTGCTTCTTTTACTATTTCTGCTATGCTCTCATCTAATTTAAAATAAGTTTGTGAGGGTTTTGTCCATATTGATTTTATTCCTGTATGCACCAGCCCACAACTGAATTCCTCTCTTACTTTACTTTCCTCTTCTGTCATTACTGCTTTACCTTTCATCATCCTTCTTTCTTCTTCAGGACTGATTTGCTTAACTGCCTCTTCTTGAACCTGCTTCTCCTGAGACTTCTTTCTCAAATCTTCAGGTGTTTTCTGTTTCTCAGTGGCCTGTGTAACCACATTAGGAGTACTTGGAACTGAAAAATTCAAACTTTTTAACAAGAAACTTTCAATGTCACTTTCAGAATCTGAGGAAAAATGTGAAGATCCTCCAATTTCTAGTTTTTCCACTTTTGACTCTTCTTTAGCAGTAAATCCCTTCTGCTGTTCTCTTACTGTTACTTCTTCTGCCTCCTCTATAGTTACAGTTTCAACTACCGATTTTCCCTTCCCCTTCTTGGTCAACTTCTTCTTTTGCACTGGTTTCTTTTGAACCTTCTTTTTTACTACAATTGTGGTTCTGGTTTCTGGAGGTCCTTGTAGTTCTTTGAAGTATGCTAATAGCTCTACTTCCTTTTTAACAAATACCTCTTCTGTTTCAGCTGCCATCATTTGATCATGAAGTTCCTCATAATGCTGTACCTCCTCTTGAACCCAATCTGTTATCTTGCAAGAATAATCTTCCAGCATCTTTTGATATTGTGCCTCATACATTGCTCTTTTGTTATTTCCTTGAGTTAGATAAGTGTATAACTGTTCTTTGCTTCTTTGGGGTGGATGAGGATCACTAGAAGATTGGACCTGCTTCTGTGCAGCTTCATGTTCTTCTTTTGTAGCTTCATCTGGCTCTAATTCAACCTTTCTTGGGTCCAACCTCCTTTTCTTTACAGGAACCACTTCCTCAGATATTACCTTTCTTTTCATCCCTCCTCCCCTCATGCTAGTTTGTCCTTCTATTTCTCTGACAGACATTTTCCTAGAAGGACTCTTGATCCCTGACATAAGATTTCTGAAATATTGTGCCTCTGGAGCCAGCTTCAACTGATCTTCCATTCCCAATACATGATAAATTATCCTCGTTAAAAACTGAGCTCCATTCATGTATTTTTTCTATTCCCAGTGTTTTGCTACTTCTTTAAGCTGTTCATGGATGTACGGTGTTACATCCATTACTCCGAAGGGTTTGGTTCTATCCTTATTGTTTAACATAAGCAGTGTAACTGATTTATGTGGCATGGTATACCTTGGTAGCTTTGGGAAGCAAAAGTACTGCAAAAACGTCCTTGTGGCATATTCTTCATTCTCTCTTCCCTTGAAGTCCGTAAATTTGGAGTACCCTGTATATGTGTCTTTGTTCTTTTTTACAAAGCTAAAGTCAAGCTTGGTTCCCATTGGGTAGAATTGTAAAGCTGCTCTGATATGCTCTACTTTTATGGTGATACCCACCTCCTGGTTATCTTTGTTCTTAACTTTGCATCTGAAATAAGCATCATTGCCTTTTCCAATTTCCACCAGACTACTCATTACTTGTGCCACTCTCTCAAAATCAATGAAAAATATGGGCTCTTCCAACAATTTGTGTATACCAACTGCCTTCCATCTTTTCTGATTGACTGCAACTCTTTGAAATCTGCAGAATTCTTGACACAGCATAGTATATTTATATCCCCCTACTCCCACCGTAAATATATGCTGGCCGATTATGCTTAAGGTTTCCTTGAGCTCCTTCACCACCTTCTCAGCTTCTGGAATCTCTAGTTCCTCATCAGACTCCAGGTCCACTTTCTCTATCTCAGCTTCACTATCCAGAAACCAGTGTCCTCTTGACAAAGTAACTGATTCTGCTTTGAAGTCATGAATTGGCAACTCTTTTGTATTCACCATTCTGGAGTAAATATAACACATAAAGAGAAAGAACTCTACCCACATGAGTCAAAAAATTAATAGTTATTTTGAGATGAAATGAAGAAGAAATTTGAATTCTGACTTCTTTAGAAAACTCAATTAAAGTGACCATTACATGTGTAGCAAGATGTCTAGTGCACTCCCCTCTTCTGGAAATTCTTATCCAAGAAGAAGATGTTTTTAGAAGAAAAAAAAATTGAAAAAAAATAAAAAATAAACAGCAATAAAGACTTTAAAAAAAAAATCATAAAAAATAGAATAGACAATACAACAAATAATAAATAGGGATCTGCTACCCTTCTTCCTATATCTTGCTTTGTGCTATATAAATTTACAAAAGGAAACAAAATCGACAATTTTTCTACATTTTTCTCTTTCTTTTTCTGTTTCTCTCTTTTTTTTTTTAAATAATTTCTTCTATTCCCTTTCTTCCCCTCCTAATTCTCTTTTTAGAAAAAGGATAGAGTAAAAGGCTTTTGTTCTAATTTCCAATATGTTTGTGATTTTCTTTTGTCTAACCTTCTGATCTGATTTTGAAAAGAAATCTAAATCCAGATCAAATACAGATGGTCTTTTTCCATTGAATCAATTCTGATTTCTTTACCCAATAATATTTAATCTTAGTTGTCTTTATTTTAGGAAGAAATCCATCTCCTTCTAATAAGCTGTTTTTTGAATCTTTTGGCCTCCATATCCATTTTGTTCTAGAATTTTGTTCTGATGAGCAGACCTTGGGTATGCTTTGGTTCCATATCCTTCTTGTTCTAATGCTTTGATGCTTCAGATTATACCATGGTCGCCACCTTGCTTCTTGGTGTCCATCCTCCTTTGCCTTCTCAATTTTTTACAGATTTTGATTAAATGAGGCTTGATCTTCTGGTATTTGTATTGGTAATGTTTGTATGTCTTTTATTGGAAAAATAAATTCTTCCATGTCTGGGTCATGAACATCCTGATTACCTTCCTGTTCTTCACTACTCAATAAAAATATTAAAAACCTTTTGTCATTTAAGATCAAGTTAAGCTTCATTTTTTCAAAATTCAAAATTACTTTACCTTGTTTGAGCTATGGTTGTCCCAAAATCAATTTTTCAGTCATCAAATAATCTGGCCATTCTTCACAATCTATTTTCATATATTCATCATTGAACCTAACTTTAATAGATAGTAAAGACATGCTTTGTATCATTTGTCCTTCCAGAGTTTTGATAAAGGTTTTGCTTTTAGTTCTTTTTAGTCTAAATTTATTTACCTTAGATTCCCATGGGTCTCTGAAGTGAGGTAGTTCTTGTTGGGAATTGGATTCAAAGTCTAATCATTCACTTGATTGCATGTCTTCTTGTTCTTTAAAAATAGAGGGAATGTCTTGAGGGAATTGATCATGAATATCGTCCACTTCTTGAATAGGAGGAGGATCCTCTCTCTCTCTAGACCATTTCTCATCTTGTATTTCTCTTAATAACTCGTGGTAGTAATGATTTATTGAGGAAAGAATTCCATCATCCATAGAATTAGGAACATAAGCTTCCTAGAGCATGATAGGTCTTCAACATCATGTCTAGGTCTTCTGGAGTGGGATCCACTTGCTTTGGGTTGAGGTGGAATGGACGGTCGGATTTGATGTCATGGGTTGAGATGTGGTGGAGTTTGAGAGGGATTTTGAGATGTGACTTCAACTATTTTTGTTTTTGTTTCTTAAAGGCTCTTTTTTAACTCTCTTAGCTTTCTTGCCCATTGTCTCTTCATTCTTTCTTGGCTATCCTCCCAAGTCCTTGTTCTTTTCTCACATGTGCTCTCTAACTCACTAGTCTCTAACTTCTTCCCTTGATTTATTTATGTCTAGAGTCCTCTATAGATTATGTGCTCTAGTGACTACCTATACAGGGGTGATATTAGTCACACTTCCATTATTTTCTACTACCTAGCCAATGGCATTGATTGGAGTAATCTTTTGCATGTTGGCTAGGTTTTATGAAAATCTTTCAAGAGATGCTTGTTGTAGAGGACTGAAGACAAGAAAGCAGAAGAAAGAAGTAAAGAAAAGTATATTTTCATTTTCCAAAATCCATCGTAAAACCTTGATAAACCATGTAAATCTCTAGAGAAGTCCTCTAGATTCATGATCCCTGAAGGTTGTAACATTTCCCATGTACATTAGTAGGAACTTAGTGATTTATAAGGAAAGTGTCAGTCTCTTATGTGATAGGACCATTTTTAGGGCACATGTAAATAAGTCACTTTGTGACTCTTTGTAAAGACTTTTTGCCATTGTGATCAATTAACAACTAGAATTTTGAATTTGCATCTTCTTGGCTGCATATCTTCTTCTCCTTGAGCTTTTATGTGTGTTTGATGCATGAAATGTGTGCCTAGAGGTGTTATCTACCCCTTCTCCTTCCCTTTTCACCATTGGCATGATTTCTGATTGCTACTACAATAAGTATTATGATACACATTTTCAGTGAGAGAGTCGTTTTGGGAGATAGATTTCCCTAATTTGCATAAATTACTTAAACATTCACTTCTTTGGCTATCACAAGAGCACATGTCTTCATACACGATGTGGTATAAGTCTTTGGATTGATAATTTAACAAGTGTATCGCATCAACCACTATACAAACCTGTTGATGATTGAGGTATAGTTTCCTTCATCACAAGTCCCTAAGACATTGTGAACTTAGGTACATGCATTTTTGGTGCTATTGTTGGGGATCAACCTCAATCAAGGTGCCTTCGTGATGGTTAAAGTAATGGTGTGAAGGTAGTGGGCTTAAAGAGGTGATATGAGATTTGTGGAAAAGTCCAAATTTTATTGCACTTGTTACTTCATACACTCGTGTTTGTGTGACAAGTTTTTAGGTTTAGGGTTGAGAGTGAAGGAGTAGGGTAAGGAAGTGCTTGGAAGTAGGGTAAATGTTTTAATTTCAAAAATCCACAAAACAAAAAAATTTCTATCTTTTTTCTTGAGTATATGTATGCCTGATTGTAAACCAATTTCTATGCCATTAGATCATAATTTGAAGTTGGATACTACATTGGAAAATGTTACTATGTACAGGAAAATTGTGGGAAGTCTGATATATCTCGCAATTACAAGGCCTAATCTAAGCTACACTATTGGACCTGAAAATCAATTTATGTAGGTTCCTAGGAAGCCACATTTAGACGCTTTGAGGTGCACTCTACAGTATGTGAATGCTACTTTGGATTATGCATTGTTCTATGAAGCTGGTGTAGATTTGCAGGTTGATGGATGCACCAATGTAGATTGGGTTGGTAGCATTCTAGATAGAAGATCTACTAGTGGCTTTCTATTCTCACTTAGGAACCAATGCACTCATATTACATGGAGCAGTAAGAAGCAACCCATTGTTGCTTTGTCAAGTACAGAAGCTAAGTACAAAGGTGTTGCAATGGCAGCATGTGAGCCATCATGGCTAGAGATGCTACTTACAAATTTAGGTGTGGAAGTGCAAAAACCTATCACCATCTATTGTGACAATCTTAGCAGCATACAATTAGCACGGAACCGAACAAATCATATCAAGGTACATTATCATTTCTAGGGAAAAGGTATTAGCAGGTGATATTGACCTTGTTTATGTGAGGATAGATGAGTAGGTTGCTGATATTTTCACTAAAGCTCTTGGAGCTGAGAAGTTGATGAAGTTTTGAAAGATGCTTGGATTATAAGGCATGAAGTTGAGCTTGAGGGGGAGTGTTAAGATATCAAGCTCAACATGTGATGATCCAAGATGACATGTATCACTTTTTCATTTCTCTGACATGTATAATGGTCACACTTGTATATGTCGGGGATACTTCATTGAGCTTGACTAGATTTATCTACCGAGAGTGATGGCACATTCGTTTCTTGCCAGCTCACTCATTTGCAGACATTAGGATTTTCCTTATGTGTTGTTCTTTATATATTGCACTTGTTGTATTATTGTTTTAGGTCATTCTTATACATTCCTTTTATGTAGTAGAAGAAGAAGGAGATCATTCTTCCTTGTCTCAATCTATGTGTGTGTGCTCCTCTTTGGTTGTGAGAGAGAGTGTGTGTGTGTGTGTGTGTGTTAGCCATCTTCCTTATCTTCTTCCTCATGACAATAATGACATACTCCTTTCTTTGAATCAGATGTACTCGAAGACTTTTTTTTGGGTGTAGAGGAAGCATCGGGAGAAAGACTGGTAGACTTTCTTTCCTTCCCCTTCGATGATGATAATGTGGTTTCATCATTCTCTTCCATACCTTTTCTTTAATCTTCATAGGCTTGAAGTTACAAGAACTCTAGCTCTTCAAATGAACGTCCTCTATCTCTTATGTAGATGGAAGTGAGTTTAGAAGTATATTTACCACCTCTTCATCTGAAATGTTGACTCCAACATTGAGTTACTGATCTTGTAAATCTTTGAGCTTCAAAATATGTGACTAAATTGATTCACAAACTTTCATCCTTGTGTTGGCTAGTTGTCTCCTAAGATGAGCTTTCCTAGCAGGGTTTCTGCTCTGATAGAGATTCTCTAACTCCAACCAAGCCTAACAAGAGGTTCTACAAGACCTTACTTGAGGTATAATATGCCTCTATGAGTCCCACAGAAATATATGAAAGTGTTAGTGCATACCTTCAATACCATCTGGATTGCTCTTCTATAGGAAGTAATCGGATAGTAGTACAGACTCCTAATGATGAAGTGGTTCGTTCTTCTTCACTAACCTCCTGCTGAGAAAAAGTGGGAAAAGGGGTTCTTCTAGAAGATGACACAACATCTTCTCTAAATTGTCTTGTCCTTAGATAAGCTCCATTGATAATATTCCATAATTCCTTTGGTACTTATAGATTCATCATCATAAAACTCCTTATTCGATAATTAGACATTCCCTTAAGCTTATTTTCATTCTCAAGTCTATAGTCACTCATCTTGTTAAGGGTGTATGCCAAGTATGATCTGATATCAAATGTTGGAAGTGGCGTGGGCCACAATAACAATATATCACAAGTTTATAGGATCTACCAACACATGAACCTTAGCATACACACCTTAAAACTCAAAAAGATATGAGTGAGATATAGAGAGAGAATAGACAAGATCTTTAAGTGTACGATAAGCTAGGTTGTTCACCTACACTGTCTATATTCTAATGTAAAATTACAATGTGTGAATATGATACAAACTTACACTATCTAAATCTAGACAGAAATAGGAAATAGATACAAGAAATTGTGTGCCTAAGAGGTATGAAGAGTGTGTGTGAGAATATGGAGAATATGAATAGTTTAGATCTGCTTTACACTAAACCCAAATTCTCATTATCCAAATCAAAAACTAGTGAATGAGCAAGTGGGGACAGATGTAGACTTGTTACTCATAGTATGTTTTTGACACAAACTCCTCCAGATGTTAGCACACCTCCTCCAAGAGTGTAGAAACTCTCCCTCCAAGAATGCCTCCACGATCACCTCCTAGCATTGAGCACTTGAGAGCTCCTTGAGAAGATATCTCACAAGTGATCTCTAGGCCTTGTTTTATAGCTTTGAAGTACCCTCAAAAAGCAGTCCAAAAAACATAGGATCGCCATGCTTTGAAAAACAAAAAAGAAAGTACGATCCCAAATTAATGATCGCTAAAAAATCACTTGCAATGATTTGGCTTTTTTTTTTAATATCCACTAAAAAATGATGTATATTGCTGCTCCGTGATGGAGGAGATTTGAACCTGGATTACCTGTTTGAAAGTGCTTTGACTTAGTCAAGTCTCCACATGCTTTTTCTTGTGTAATGTATTCTAAGGATTTCATATTATGCTATACTCTTGGACATATTTTGACATTGTATCCAACAATCCTTTAGTGAGGGAGATGAAGGGAATACATGCCTCCCAATCACTTTTTGAGGATATATGACCAAAGCTATTTTAGATACTGGATCTTGATTAGGGATAGCAACCAAAGAAATTTGGGAGAAATGGGGAAGACCAGCTTTACAAACAACTAGAATGAAGCTACAACTAGCCAATGGTCATGTAGAATGACCTTTAGGACTCCTTGAAAATCTAATCCTAACAACCTATGGTGTATAATTTGAACATACTTTAGCTATTTGTCAATTTGGTAAGATGAGAAATTATAAAATGATCTTAGGAAGACCATTCATGCAACAACTAAAGCAAGTTCAAGATTGGGGAACAAATGTGTTGTACCTTCAACACCAGGGTACACACTAAGGTAAACCTCCATATATTTGATTACATGATCCGACACAATGGAATCCCGTACATAAGACAAAGATGACGTATCAATCCATAGTGTCGGATCATGTAATCAATCTTGGATGAACGAACAAACCCAGCTATGGATTTGCAAGGCAGCTAAAAGAGAGGAGGAGAGATTAGACTCATGGCAACTAGGAAATAGGAGCTACAGATTGCACCCATATAAGTCAAAACCAAGGAAGAAAAGAGAAGCTTTGTTTATCATCTATATCTGCTTCCTTGCAACCTAGAAGACCCTACCTGCATGCCCCAAATATTTTTTAATAAAGCATTTGAGCCACATGGATGGATGGAAATATTAGCCACCTTAGATGTATGTGTAAATGAGGAGGTATTAACCATGAATGAGTGTGTGAATGAAGAAGGATATGAACTAAGTTTGTACATGGTAGTCCTTCAAGAGGTAGAGGAAGGTGAAATTATAGAAAAAGAATGGAAGGAGGACTACGAGAGCATAGAAATGGGTCTTGAGTTTAAATTAGAGGAACAATACCTAAAAGAGGTAGAAATGGAAGATACTATTGCAGAAGAAAGAAGTGAAGAAAAGTGGGCCCAAATTTTTCATATTTTTTAAGCCTATTTTCTTTCAAAATCATTTGTAAAACATCAAAGAGCCATGCAAATGCTCTAGAGGAGTCCTCGAGAATCTTGTGTGAAAGGACCATTTTTAGGGCATATGTATATGAGTCATTTGGTGACTCTTTGTAGAGAATTTTTTGCCATTGTGAATAATCAAGCTGAAAATTTTGAGTTTTCGTCTTCTCTCCTACGTATCTTCTTTTCCAAGAGGTTGCATGTGTGTTTCTTGCTTGGAATGTGTGCCTAGAGGTGTTTCCTACCCCTTCCCCATCTTTTTTTCATCATTGTAGTGTGTGCGTGAAGCTTGGTGAGTTGTGAAGCAGAGTTGGTGTTTCCCACCACTCAGTATCTTGCTCATAACTCATAGAAAGTTTGTCACATTAGGCTGAAAATACTAGTTCGGATGCATCTCATCAAGAGCTTTGAAATGAACCTAGTATTGACCATATTCGGATATCAAGCCTGAGAGAAAAGGCAAAATTTGTGCTTACTGTCATTCCAAATATCCTGACGTGCACTTTCAGGGAAATTGGTGACTTAAGAGGTTCTTCCACCTAGTTTGCATGCATTGTCAGCACATTCACTTCATTCATCATCACGAATGCACGTGTCCTCAAACACTTCATATGTCTATGTCCATGGATTGACAAATTAATGTGTGTCTCAATCCACCATCATATGCACTTGTTGGTAATTGAGGAATAGTCTCAATTATCATGATTCCCAAGGGCATCTTGGCTTAAGTATACACATGTTTGGTGTCGTTGCTGGGGACTAGTCCGATCAAGGTGCCTATGTGATGGTTATAGCTACAGTGTGAAGGTATTGTGTGCTAAGAAGTGATTTCAGTGGTGTGGCAAATTAACAATTCCTTGCACTTGTTACTTCGCACACTTGTGGTGTGTGTAACAAGTTTTAGGTTTAGGAGTGAGGAAGTGAGAGAGTTAGGGTTAGGAATAGGAGGAAGTGTGTAGGAGTAGAGTAGGAAAATCACCCCAAGAAAATTAAAAAAAAAATTGTTCATTTCAGTTTCAGGACTTGTTCACCCAAAGGCTTAAATTACAAAATCTTTCATTTTCCAATTCACTTGTGCCTAATGCAAGTATCATGAGTAGATTATAGCGGTTGGTATCACGAAGCAAGTATCATGAAGAAGTAGATGTACAGAGGGATTCAATATCTGAGAGTTAAGAAAAGGAGCCTCTAAGGTGAGCCTTACATCTTGCTTAACTTCAAAATATATTAGAACAACTCCCAAATGTGACATGACACTATCTGTGTATCGCAAGGGCGGTTGTAGGGGGTTTTGAGTGAGATTTTGTAGGCACAGGCACATAAAGGAAATTAGGAACACATAAAGAGCATAACCCCACTAAAATTTCTAAATTTGAACCTCTAAAAGTCCAAGTATCATGATCAGTTGAGTTAAAATATAGTGATACTAAAATTCTCATGTATAACGATACTCGGCAGGTATCGTCTATTGTTGATACCTCATACTCCCCATGTAACGCAATACCTCACAAGTATCATGTATCGTTGGGTTGAGTATCATGAGTAACCATGTATCATGTATTGCGAGACCTCACAAGTATCATGTATCGTGAGAGGGTTAGTATCATGTATTGTGAATTCTTCGAGTATCGTGTATCATGAGGTGACCAAGTATCATGTCACGGGGAAAGTGATATCATCTATCGTGTATCATTGCCATCCAGTATCATGAATCATCAAGAGCAGAAGTATCGTATCACAAGAGCAAGTATCATGTATCGGATCTACCACAAGTACCATCTATCGTGACAATTGTAGGTATTGTATCGCTAAAGATTGAGTATTGTGTACTGCCCATGTCGATATCGTGTATCGGGTAAAACTGAAGTATTGTATCTTGGAATCTAGTATCGTGTATCACCTTTTCTAAGATATCATATATCACATCCCTTGTGTATCTTGTATCATTTTGTGCAAAGTATCGTGTATCGTACATGTCTAGTATCGTGTATCTGGTGTTGAAGAAAAAGTGAATAGAGAATTCTGGAGGAGAAATTTAAGATCTCTAAGGCCTAGGCATTTACTAGGAATAGTCAATCAAGCAAACGGATTACCCAAGATTCAAACAGTGAATGAACCTTAGATCAGTTCAGGTATTAGGGAGTCGAAGGAGTGTTGTATCTTCTATAGGAAGTGTAGCTTAATAGAGCATACGTTCTATCTACTCTGATCCTTCTAGTGATTTAGAGGAAGAAAGAGTCATGACCTTTGAGGATATGCATAGTTTTATGCCTATGGCTAAACTCATGACTATCATTGAAGGTGAATTTCGGACATCCCCACAATATGTTTCCACAAACATGCATGGGTTACCCGTTTACCTTGATGGTCTAAATAGATCATTAGTGTGGATGAAGAAAATAACAGACTCGAAACGAGTGCCAAGACCTGCAATGAAATATGAAGGAGGATTTTACATGGAAAATTTGGGACAGTTATATATATTTTGTTTGAACATCTATAGGTGATTAATGAAAGAGGGGAAACTGAAGACCTAGAGAATGCCAATAGGATGGAAAGTGGAGAAGCAATCCATAGCTTTACGGCCGCTTGAACCGGGATGAAGACTAAGACCTATCCAAGTGGTCAAATGTATGATAAATCATTAAGATGGTTCAAGAGAGCCTTATGATCATATAATTGAGTTTAAGCAATTGATCCAGGTTGATGAGTTCTTTGTTCAATATGAATCCTTTGGATTGACTTTAACACGAACCACCCTAGCATGGTTCTAACCACTAGATCCCAATCGATTTGCAAACATGGAATAATTCTTTCAAGAATTGATAGGTGAATTCACAAATACTAGGATTAAGCAAAACTCACCCTCATTGATTCATAGCTTCAAACAAACCCCTATTGAATTAGTAAGATTGGTAGGAAGAAGATTCAACCAATATGTAGATAGGTCCCAATAGCAGAGAGACCAACACAACAAAAAATCATATCACTATTCTTAGATGGACTAACAAATGTAACTCTACAAACCTTGGTGTATGTGAAAAGAGTGCAAACATTGAGTAAATTCTTGAGAGAATGCATCGATTTAGAAGACAATTTAGCAGACGACCTAAAGATCCCCTAGAATCAAGAGAGCTTGGATGATACCTTGAGCAACACATCTTCACAAACAAGTAAAATGGAGGAATTGGCATAATTAGTGGCAAAGAAACTCGGTGTCCAAGGACAGAAGAATTATCACAACTCTCTAGTGAGGATGCCCATGCTAAGGAAATGTGTGAATTATGGTGGTGATCAACCCTCCCACCTGTGTACTAGAGGAGGATTGAGTCCCCCACAGGCCTATCCTTACAATAGGCAGCAAACCCTGGGAACTAGCTTGTATTGTCACATTGAGCACAAATATACCAACCATAGTACAGAAAACTACCGATTCAACAGACAGCCACGGCCTTTCCCACCTCCTCCATATCGGCCTAATGGATACCCTCCTAGGGACCAAGGTAAGGAAATTTATAGGTACCCTCCTTATCAAGGACAACCAATAGAACATATGAGTACTAGGGATACTCTCAACCTCAACCTGTACTAGGACAACAACCCTCATACCCTCATAATGTAGTGCCAGTGAAGTACGTGAAAACTGAAGAAAATATGGAGAGATCCATTATACCAACTAGTCCATTAACAAGCTCAGAAAACTTAGGACAAGACTTTGACCTAAGCCAAGGGGATTACTATTCCTATGACAGTAGTGTGGTGGGATACAGGCCTATGAGCAACACTATTACAGATATGGAGGTTATGAGAGCTCATACGCGCACCAAGAGGACCATGCTATAAATACAGTGTAGATCACTTCATTAGGGAATGTACTTTGCCTTACAACCCACCAACCCCACATGCTTGCAAAGGCTACTGTAGTGACTATGTCAATGAATATTTGTTTAAAGATTGCCCGAAGAACCAAATAAGGTCTCAAGCATGGCTCAAATCAATGTGATCAAAGTAGTGGAGTCCTCAGGAAGTGATCAAGAATACATAGTGCCATTGAAATCCATTACCTGAGCCAAGACAAGGGAAATCTTGGAAAAAGATAGCAACTAGTAACTCCAAGATGGAAGAAGAGCCAGAATCTAGGAATTTAATTGTAGAAAACTTTGAAGAATCGGATAATAAACCAAAACCAAAGAAGACTCAAAGATGGAAGGCAAGGTGGGAGAAAATTAAGAGCAAATGGATTAGAAAAAAAGAGGAAGAAAAAGTGCAGAAGATGAAAGACACTTAGCTTAAGGGAAGCCAGTCAACAATAAATAAAACCAACATAGTGATGAGGAAACAAATGGGAGAACAGGAAAGATCAATTCTAGCGGATCCCATTCCTGAAGATCTAAACATGTGGCTAAAAGCATATCATCCTAGGGTGGAGATAGGCCCTAGCATAGAGCTACATGAAAGAATTTAACCATGAGGAGATCTTGAGAAAGAAAGACTGGAAATATGCAAAAAATTAATTGAGATCACCCAAACCATGTTAGAAAAACCTACACCTACCCTCCCAGAATCCAGAATATCTCAAGAAAAATTTTAGGGATGTGTGGAATCTTTAAGTCCAAAACAAGGAAAGGAAAATAAAAAAGAGTAATTGAGAGAAGACTAGAGTAACAAAAATGTAGAAAAACTCTCATTAATGCCTAAAATCAAGGGTAATTGGCCCCATGATCTTTGGGAGAAAATTTGGGAAGATCAATGGAAGAAGAATGAAAACAAAGTACTAGCTTTCGAAGAGCTAGACGCTTCTAGAAATCAATCATTCTGAGAACCTAGAGAAATCTATGAGGAATTATCAAACCTAGACCATGAAAGAGACAAAGGAATGAGCCTAACAACGGTTCCTAATTATACGGGAGAATGTGAACAGAAATCAGAACTTTTCCATGCACCCACGATGAGGGGAAGAGGAAAGAAATTAAGAGATGAAGCCTCAAGCACACTGTCAAAATTGAAGAAAACAAGAGCCCAATGTTCCTTGACATTGGAAGAGTTGCTTCAAGTCAAACCTCAGTTGTGGAGGAAACTAGGGCAACAATTGAACTTGGAAGAAACTAACCCATCTATGGGAAAAGATGGAGTGGAAGTGACACCCACAATAAAAATTTTGATCGATAAAGTAGGAGAGTTTAGCAATGGAGATGATGGAAATACATGCCTCCGAATTAGTTTTTTAATAGATACATGACCAAAGCAATTTTGGGTAGAGGAGTGGGAGTGGGGATAGTCACAAAGGAAATATGTAAAAAATGGGGAAGACTAGCTCTATGACCCACCCAAAGAAGTTACAATTGGCCGATGGTCATGTCAAGAGACCTTTAGGAATCCTCGAAAAGGTAATTATGACTACTTGGTAAGTGGAATTTGAACAAACTCTTGCAATTTGTTAGTTCGAAAAAGCAATAATTATGAGATGATTTTAGGATGACCTTCTATGAGACAATTAAGGGTAGTGCAAGATTGGGGAAGGGATGTGTTATACCTCCAACATCAAGGTACCACAACGGAAATCAATTTCCATACTTTTGCATATAGGGATGTATCACCCGTGCAATGGAATCCTATCCATAAGGGGGAAGATGATGTGTCCATCCATAGTGTAGGAACAAGTGATCACAGAAAGATGAATGAAGATGCCTAGTTGTGGATGTGTAAAGAAGTGAAGAAGGAAGAATAGAGACAACAAGTATAGCTAGTGGGACACAAAAGCTACAGCCCCATAGATTACTCAGCATACATGCCTCAAATATCTCCAAATGAGGCCTTTGAGCCACACGGATGGATGGAAATATTAGAAACACTAGATGTCTGTGTGAAAAAAGAGGTGTTAACAATGAATGAATGCATAGATGAAGAAGGATATGATGTAAGTTTATACATGGTAGTCCTCGAGGAAGTAGACGCAGGAGAATTGGTAGAAAAAGAGTGGAGTGTGGACTATGAAAGCATTGAGATCGAATCAGAATTTGACACATAAGATGCATCCAAGCCAACAAGTTTAAGTTCTTTATCGATCACCAAGTGCTATTGTACTTGGTTAACAAACCATGTAATATCGAAAGGCTAGTGAGATGGTTTCTACTACTAATGGAGTTCAAATTTGAGGTGGTAGTAAAGAAGGGTAATACACATGTAAGGGCAGACCATTTATCAAGAATGACTCATGGGGAGCCACCCACAGAAGTAGCTAATGAGCTACCTGACACATACTTGTTCAACTTAGAAGTATGTGCAAAATGGTCCTAAAGATTGATTCCTATACTTACGCATGGACAACATCATAGGATCAATGTGAATAACAAGAAAGAGTTCTAGAAATCATGAAACCTCTACATTGTGGCAAGTAGCTAATGGAGAACTTCTAAGATGTGTAGAAGATGAGGAGCAAAAAAGTTTCTTGGAATAGGCTCATGAGAACAAGTGGGGCACACACAAGGATATTAGTGGAACTTTGAGAAGATTAGGTGTGTATTGGCATGACATGCAAAATCCTGTGCACAAACATATACATAACTACCAAGTATGTCAAGAAAATACACCTGAAGAACATTCTTCATTATGCTATTCTACAATTCCCCCAAGTGGAGTAAATTACTAATCAACTTTATGAAGCTCCATAGCTTTCCAGAAGGAGCAAGCCTAGCTAGAAAGCAAGCACTAACAGAACAAATTAAGGACTATGCTATTATCAAGAAGTAATTATTAAAAAGAGGGAAGGATAATCAATTACCATTATGTGTGCATGAAGGAGAATACCTTCCCATACCTAGAGATGGCTCATGCAGGAGTAGCAAGGGGGCATTTTTTAGTCAATAAGTCTATCAGAATGATTATAAGGTGTTATGCATGGTGTTAACTAAGATAGTCACCAATGGAAGGTTGGATTGGGATAAAAAATTGCATCATGCAATATGGGACTTCTCAGTAGCATATAAAACCACTCTTGGAACCACTCCCATTAATCTAGTCTATGGGTAGAACATGATATTGCCAATTGATTTCTTAGTCCCTACTTTAAGAGTTGCTGAGAAATATGAGTGGACAGGACATGAATTATCAAGACAACTGGATCAAATAGAGAAGTTGCATGATACTAGGTTACAAGTGGTAGCTGGCATCTATGCAACAAAATGGAGACAAAAAAGCCTATTACGATGCTCACATCAAGGAAAAGGGACTTAGAGAAGGAGACCTAGTATTAGTATACACACTTAAGCAACATGCAAAGAAATTGCAACAACGACATGTGTGCAAAAGCTCTCTGGTCAATTCATATGAGGTTGTGAGCTTTGAGCATATTTCTTTGACCTTCTCTTCCCAAAATAGAAGGTTTCTCCAATCCTTGCAAAGTACAAGCTATCTATTTTGATGAAAAAAATTGAAAATGATGTTTTAAGTGACTTGATGGTTCTTTTGCATATTTGGGAAGATAAAGTAGTATATCAAGCTTTCGTGGAGTCACATTGGCTAGTGTAGAGTAGTTTTGTTGCAAAACACCACTCATCTCTGCATACTTCCCAACACCTCTTCCCGATCACTTCATTAGAGTTGCTTAGCCATTGAGCACATTATTCTTGAGAAGGTTCATACTCTGAGATAATGTTCTAGATGCTTTGACTAAATCTCTACCACAATAGCTTTCGATACCATTGTCACTTGGTGGGGATTATTTGATTCACGATCTTACACAGTTACTTGTATAATATCTAAAATGCCCATTAGGTGGAAGGTATAGTATGTATAATTATGCTCATGGTTTTTTTTATCATTCTTTATTTTTCTCCCATAGTCACTTTGGCCATATTGGCCTTTAGTAGGAGTTATTCTTAGTGTCCATGCGAAAGGCCAAATAGCTATCAAACACTTTTGTATATGTTCTTTAATAAAAAAACATAGTGGTCTGGTAAGCCATAGACTGTCAGTTTGATTGCATTTGTAACACCTAAGAATTATGTGTTCATGCTCTTTGTGTATTGTGTGTTTTGTACATATTTTGCAGGCCCTCTGCAAAATATTGTGTGCAACATCCAGAGCTCAATTTTCTATGATTAGGGTATCATCATGGAGCTCTCGACAAGGAGAGACCATTGTGGTGCACCATCATCGCAACACTATAGGACTAAGCCTCCTCACCAGTGGTGGCAGATATGCCCATATGACAAAGTATGAATGAACTCTTTTTGCACTTGGTCTTCAAGCTGCATCTCTATCTCTGGTGGTTCCAAATGCATTATCTCAAGCTCACAATTCCTTCATGATCTCCTATTAGCCTCTTTATTTTAATCATGTTCTTATTTACCCAAGATAGGCACATTGGTTGACCATTGATTGCTCATCTTTGGGCTCTTGTTTAGATCAAGCTTTCATAAAACTTGTTGTTGGACACATCAAAAATATATTTTTTTAGTCATAACACTTTTATTCTAGTTTATGTACATTTATCAATATATAAATACATACATGTATACAATATTCATCTTCAAAGTTTTAGTTCACATTTCTTCTTCATCTTGATTTTCTTGATCATTTTCTTCTTCTTCTTCTTCTTCTTCTTCTTCTTCTTCTTCTTCTTCTTCTTCTTCTTCTTCTTCTTCTTCTTCTTCTTCGTCTTCTTCGTCTTCTTCTTCTTCTTCCTCCTCCTCCTCCTCTTCTTCTTCTTAGTTCTTCTTCTCATATTGACCCATAGTTCTCATTTTCTCTCGTCTTTAGGAGCTTGATGTGCTTTCCAATGTTTAATCTTTCAATTTTGTGCCATCCAACTCCCTAAGAGAATATGTACCATTATTGAATATCTTACACACCACATATAGACCAAACCATATTTTGCTTAGTTTCCATCAAGCTTCATATTTGGTGTCAAATGTACTATCATAGAATAACATCCAATCATCTTCATTTATTTTTTTGGATCTTAACCTATTTGTCAAATGCAACCTTGTGTCTCTCACTAGAGGCTCAAAAATTGTTCATAACTTCATCCCCTAGACTTATTCATCTTTGTAGTTTGTATTGTTAGAAGATCTCTTGACATTTTGTCCATCTAAGGCAAAGAGATCCATGCTAGAGCATGTGAATCCATGGGAAATATCCATTTTTGACAGTATATTAGTTTTTTTGGCATATGCCCAATAGTCCTAGTACATGTAATTATGTTCGTCCATAAAGCAAAGAAAGATATTTTTATCAATCTTTAATCTTTCCATTGTAGGGCTCTGCCAAGACTTTGATGATTCGGGGATGTCAAGGTCAATCTTATCATTGGCTTTAGGGTTATAAGTAGTGGTGAGTGACATACGAATGCCATACTTTGCAAAAAAAACCTTTGCTTCTTGAGTATCAAACTCACCTTTGTCATCACTACTTTTTTTATGTACTCAAACTTGCTAAATACA
The DNA here is from genome assembly GCA_020310875.1 of Ceratopteris richardii. Lineage (NCBI taxonomy): Eukaryota > Viridiplantae > Streptophyta > Polypodiopsida > Polypodiales > Pteridaceae > Ceratopteris > Ceratopteris richardii. The sequence continues at coordinate 108,952,163 of CM035431.1, forward strand.
TCTTCTAATAGAAACTTACATACATTGCTTCTAGTTTTTGCTCTCAGAGATCTTCCTTCCACATGATTTTTCAAATCCTCTCTTGCGAGCACAATGTATCTCATATGTTGAATGCCTAAAGGCATGGTAACTAGATCAATCACCCATTTATAATGAATATTTAGGGAATATGTAGGATGCATCTTAACCCTTTGTTTGACATTTCAATACACCTAGCAAATTTTGCATGTACCTATGTAGCTTTGGACATCCACATACATTCGAGACCACTAATAACTCTCCTTTATCTTTTCATAGGTAGCTTAGAATCCTTTATGTATGGCCCATAGTGAATTGTATATTTCATATATAATAGTTTCTTTTGTTTCCTTATTTCCTATAACTCACTGAGAAATTTCATCTTTTCTAATTTTATGTCTCTAGAGCAAGTTGTCTTTCAAGAAGTAACTAACTTACTTCTTTTGAATAGTTCTAAACTTCTATTTAGATCAATTTGGATCTAGAGACGTGATGCTTAAGTACTCCTAATTTCTTTCCACTCATTTTCATATTCATTCTCTTCGAATCTTTCATTAAAACCTATTAGTGCCTCTTGAACTCTATCAAATTCCTCTTTAATTTTCTTTCCAGTCCCTCAGTTCCCTTCTTCTATCCCTTTCAATGAATGAGTAACAAATCTTTACTTCCTAGTTTATTGTACAAAGTTATATTTAACTTTTATATAAACTTCATTGGTGTGGGAATTATGCATATAAGGAGCATAAAACTTTGTACCAACATATTCATTGGAATTCATTGTGGCCTCATCTTTATATATTGCTCGAGATAGCATATCAACCACTATATTATCTCCTCCAACTATATGAAAAAACTCAAGGTTCAGCAACTTAATATATTATATATCCATCTGAGCTTAGCAATGTAAATAGTGGAACAAATTATTATCATTCCTAGTAATGGTAAGCAATTTGCTTCTACTATGACATCCACTCCAATTAGATACCCTTTATCATGTTGATATATTTTGGTAGTGATGTGTGTGAACACATTTAAGACCTTTTGAGGCACTTTTTCCCTCTTTAGGAGGTTTCTTTCCCCTAGCTTTTATATATGCATATAACCCTAAAGGGTTACTTATCTTTGTACATTCACTTGGTAATTCATTCAATGTTATGTTGTGCTCCAAGCTTCTTCTTCTTCTTCTTCCTTTTGTTGTTGGTGTACTTTCACAGACCTCAAACTCCAACGATTGGTATCAGAGTAGGTTTTTGCTTCACCTAGGGCATTATCAACACCCCTTTGATCACAATCTCAGAATCACATGAAAATTGGTGAGCATGGGACAATCAAGAGTTCAAAATAGCTTTTCTTTGTGGTGTTGAATTTTTTATATGAGCTCATTTTAGCCTCCAAATGCACTATCGTAGTGCTTGTGCATGCAATTTTGTTCTTTTGTGACAAACATATATACAAGTTTGAGTTTGCCAGTACAAACGGCTCGAAATCGACTACAGGTTTAGTAGACCTCGACAAGGTAGTTATGTTCAACTTTTTGAGATGCAATCATTTTTCTACATCACGGTATTTAGTCAATGGCCATGGCTGAAAGCAATGATGTATTTGGTATGCTTGTTGTTGAGGATAGGTTGGATGGTACTAATTACCCATTCTGGGCATATATGATGCATCATGTATTGGTAGCAAAGGGGTTGTGGAATATTGTCTAGGGTGTTGAAAAACCTCCTTCTACACCTATAAATCCTATAAAGCAACTTCATTGGAATGGTAGAGATGTTCAAACATGCATTCATAGCTTCATCTGTAAAACATGCCATTGTTCCTTACATTCACTCTTGCAAGATAGCAAAGGATGCTTGGGATACACTTACAACCTTATCCCACACAAGAAATGAGGTTTGTGTTGCTTACCTCTAAAAATAGTTGGAGAGTGAGTACATGAATGAAGAAGATTCCATGGATAGTTTTTTGAAAAACATCAAATATCTGCAGGAGTAGTTGATTTCTATTGATCAAGTCTTGCCAGATAGTTCACTTGTGGAGACTCTTCTTAATGGTCTTCCAGATTCATATCAGATTTTTGCTTCTATCGTTTGATTGATGATGAAAGGAAATCCAAGTGAATTAACATTTGAGTATTTAGTCTATGTTTTGTTATAGGAAGATCAGTCAAGGTATGTGTGTTGCAGATCAAGGTTTCTTAGCTATCCAGAAGGGAAAAGGTAAAACGGAGCTCACCTATTAATAAGAAAACATATGTCAATGCTATACAGTTGAAGAAGAAAGAAAAAGATGAGAAGAAAATAGAAAAGTGAAAATAGTGTTGCAAATACCATAAGGGAAATAATCATGTCATGAAGAGTTGTCCAAAAGTGGTTGCAAAAGAGACTAGATTATTTCCATAGGAGTAGCAATAGGTTTGCAATCGTTAAGGCCAAAACACTCCAATAATGTATCGATATATTTTCTTTGACACAAATCTATTCCCCCATCAACTTGAATCAATTGAATGCCTAAATAATGATGAGAACGCCCCAAATTTGACATCTCAAAAGAGGCATGAAAATCAGCCTTAACATTAGGACTTGTGAGAAGAAGCCGTCAACATACACAACAATGATCAGAAGTACATCATTTGCACGCTTAACATATAAGGTACTCTCAGTTGGATTGTTCTTAAAACCATTTGCAATCAAGTAGGCATGTATCTTTTCATACCAAGCATGTGGTGTTTGGTTCAAACCATATACTTTATTTTCATGTCCAATGTGCACAAAACCACAGGATTGAGATACATACACTTCTTCATGTAAGTCACCATGATTGCAGTTTTAATGTCCAAATGATGTACATTCCAATCATGATGATCTACAAGGCACATGCTATGAGCCATGATCATTGAACATGTTGGTACAAAGGTCTCATCAAAATCAATGCCTCTCTCTTGATCATAACCTTTTGCAAAAAGCCTAGCCTTATACCTGTCAATTGCTCCATCATGCTACACTTCAGCTTGTATACCCATTTAGTTCCAATGGCCTTTTTTGTGGAGGCAAATCTCATAAAGAATAGGTACCATTCTTCATAATATAATCATATTCTGCTTGCATATCAACCATTCAATTTTTAGAATTTTCTGATTCATCAAAAGAAACAGTCTCATTCTCATCAAAATACTAGAGGGAAACATATGAAAAAGGTGCATCTAATTTTCTATCTCTCAAAGTCTAGGCCAGCCATTTAGGCATAGTTTTTGCCTCCTCGATATGAGCCCTCTCATCAACAAGTGCATCATGTAAATCTGCATAAAATATGGAATGATCTGCATCAATGTGTGGAACCTATAAGGGCTGAGAACTTGCCTCATTTGGACTAGCACTTGACTATCCACATGTGAAAAGAGGTGACAAAGTTTCATAAACATCTTTGGAGCTAATTGATGTCTCCTTAGTACATGAAAGTAATGGTTGAATTGCATATTCAATAAAAAAAACATCACAGCTAACCAAAGTGTGTTTTGTTTGTGGATGGACGATAGCCTTTGCTTTCAAAATTGTACCCAACAAAAATACATTTCACTATTTTATTACCCAATTTCTTGTGTTGTTGTTTAGGCACTAATGCATATGCAAGAAAACCAAAGACATAGAGATGAGCAATAGATGACTTGCAACCATGCCAAACCTCATATGGAGTAATCGATTTTAGTGCATTGTGGGACAACTATTAAGTACATATCATGCACACATAACAACCTCAAGCCAAAAGCTATGTGGTAAAGCCTAACTCATGACCATACACCTTGCCATCTCCATGAGAGACTTGTTCTTTCTTTTAGCAATTCCATTTTTTTTAGGCATATATGGCATTGTATACTGATGTTTTATCCCAAGCTCAACCAGAAATGCATTAAAATTAGAAGACATGTATTCCCCCTCTTTCCTCGATCAGAACAGAGGGTGCCTAATTTTGATGCTTATGGATTTTTATTCATAATAAAAAAATATTTGAAGCACATAAACACTTCTGACTTTCCTTTCAATGGATACACCCATGCATGCCTAGAAAAATCATCAATAAAAGTCACGAAGTAAAGGTAGTTCCAAAAAGAAGGTGTCTGCATAGGATCATAGGCATCACTATGAACAAGCTGCAATTTATGAGCAACTCAAACTGAACCATCTTTAGGGAAGCAAGAACACTGCATTTTGCCCAAAATACAACCTTCATAGACATGTTTACAAGATGCCTTGAGTTTTTGCAAAGAGGACACCATTTCACATTTCTATAGGCATAGAAAACTAGCAGAATTTAGATGAACAAAGCATGCATACCAAAGCTTTGCATCTGAGATGGCTTGAGAATCTTGAACTGCACATGGTGAATCACTCATAGATTTTGCATAGTCTATGAGCTTATACAACCCATGACATAAAATGCAAGAAGCAATAATAACATAATTTGAGAGATCATGAACTGTATATATGTCATCAATAAATCTGACAACCAAGCCAATCTTGGCTAATGATAAAATTGAAAAGAATTTTTTCTTGATCCCTGGCACATACAAATCATCTAACAATGTGAAAGAACTATAATCCGTAGTGTTGAAAATCAAGTCTAAACCATGCAAAAGGACCCATCCATGAGTTTTAAAAGTTGGAAAAATAAAAAAGGAGAATTCGAAGTCTTGGAATCAAGTTAGACGCTCCATCAAACTCAATCAAATTCAAATGTCATCAATCACCCACCAAAAATTGCACCTACACTAATTGGTGAGTGGTTAACTAGATTGTAAAAAGTCTACATAAGCACAATCCTAAATTTGTTTCTTGAGTTGTATGCGTTCCACAAGTTTCCCACTTAGTTTAGTGAAGTTCTAAACTCCAGCAAGTAGCCCCCTTGCTTCCTTATCTCATTTTCTCATGATTTTTCTCCTCTTTATCTAGAGATGTAGTTAGGCTTTCACAAATCTAATTGTACCAGATTGCGAAGCATTGTTAGCTCTCTCATTATAATCATTTTCATTGATTTAGTTTGATCTCTCAAGTGCTCCAAAGTGTGCCAAAGTTTCAAGTCTTTGACTGCGTGAGTTGTGAGAAATTGCCAACTATGTGAAGCTATATCTCTGCACATAGGTAGAATGTTGCAAATAGATAGCCTATTTTTGAGTGGATGACTTTGTTGTTGGTGCAAATCCAAGCCATCACATTTGGCTATCTATAGAAGAAGATATGTGAGACCATTTGATGGACCACATGAACCTTTGCTTGTAATAGTTGGATCTTTAGCCACTTGTAAAAGTGCCTTTATCTTGAGAGAATCTTGTGACTCCCTAAATTTTGTGGAGTTAGGAGAATCAATAGTTACGAATTCCATTTGATGGCATCACTCCTAATTTGGAGGAACACTTTTAGGTACATCCAAGTTTGAATTCAAATTCAAACATTGGACGTAAATCACTTATAAAACGAGGTTGTAATCTCGTGGCCTTTGTGCCTCCATTCTTGAACCTATTGTTGATCATTTGTAGAGATTGAGTGTCTTACACAATATCCCACTCTTCTCAATATCATTGGGCATCATATCTATGCGAATGATCATGTACAACATTGTTATATAATACATTACATCATTGATCATGTCTATCTCCTTCTCTGCTATGACTACTCAGAACAATGTACTTGGCATGCTCATATCTTAGTGCGTTCTTATCCATTTTCAGTGTTCTATAGCTTGTTTGAACCAGCTCAAAGTCTAATTCAAGCTTTGAAAATTTTAAGCAATTTAATTTATCCAATTGCAAGAAATTTTCATCGAAGTGCTCTCTGGTCATTCTCTATGTAGCTCCTAAAAAATCGGGGGTAAACTATTGATTGTAAAATTGATTGCTCCGTACATAGTTCATCACTTTAAGTGATTTCACTTGGAATAATTAGCTCTCTAAGATAATTTGATTCCCCAAAAAGGAAGTTTCATAATTGCTACTCTACTGTGAGCATTGAGCAAATGAGTCAGTAGGTGTCAAGACCAAATTAGCAAGTTTTTGGTCACTAGCTATTTGCAAAGTTATCTGTTTTGATCTAATTGTGTAAAGCATCATCTCCAAAGTACATAGGCACTTATTTAGTGTCATTAGAAGGCTAAAGGGGCCTACAACACAACTCTGAAGTGAAAGAGGGCAGGTACAAAGCAGGGATTAGCAGTACCAACTCATCCTCTTGTGGTATCCATGCATCTCTTCCAACAATGGTATCAAAGAAAGTTGAGGTAAAATGGGAGATGGTTTCCCTTCTTTTATTGATAAATTGGACAAGAACAACTAGCAATCATGGTCCTTGAGGATTAAGACATACTTACAGGGAAGGAGTCTCTATGGATATATATATATTAGGAGATGAGGAGATGCCAATTTTCAAAAGCAAATGACAGCCTAGAAGAGAGGAGCTTGAAAGACTCAGCTCATGGTGTGCCAAAGATGCTTTAGCAAGGTCATATCTACTTAACTCTATCTCTGACTTCCTTCTTCCACACATTAGGAACTGTAAAACTTCCCAAGAGACTTAGGTGACATTTTCTTTATTTTTTTCCTCCAACACAAGAGCTAGAAAAAATCAACTATGGATTGAGTTTACCACTCAAAGGAAGCAACCCAAGCAAAGTGTTTCAGAGTATGTGACCAAAGTCAAAGTTTTGGCTGAACAATTGGCAAGCATAGAAGAGGAGATTGAAGAGGAGCAAATAGTGAGACAAGTAATCAATGGCATCAAGGCAGATGATAAGTAGGAAGCCTTCACAACTGCTATGGACCTTTACATGGATATGCCAATTCTAGATCTTACAACACTCATGGGACAAATCTTTACCTGTGAAGCCGAGATCAACAAAAATGGAGAACCATCAAGAGGTAACAACTCTTTTGCCCTATACACAGATAAAGGAAAGACTAAAGACAAAGGAAAGAGCAAGAAAGTAGAGGATGAAGGTACTACTTCTCAAACTAACTATGCAGGGAGAGGTAGGAACTCAAGAGGAAGGGGCAGACGAGGTAAGCAAGGTAGGGGGAGACCTTTCAACTCTTCCCCATGCAAAATATGTGGATTTTCTAATCACACGACATACAAGTGCTATAGGAACTTCAAGAATCAGAGAGGAAGAGGATATCAAAGAGGTGGCTACTCACTATCAAGAGGAAGCTTCAACCATAATCAAAGCTACAACCATGGCTATAACAACAACAACTACAACAACAACAACTACAACAACAACAACTACAACAACAATTACAATAACAACTATCAAGGAGGATACAAATCAAGGAAGGACTTCAACAATTACACAGAGGATCAAGAGGATTCTCTTCTCTTTATGAACATGACTTTGAAACAAGGTATGAATGATGAGGACCTCTTCTATATTGACTTAGGATGTTCAAACCATGTAGCAGGCAATGTAGCTCTTCTTTCTGATCTTGAGGAACCCAAGGGAAAGCACCAAGTACAAACAGGTGATGACACCAAGCATTCAATGGTCAAGGTAGGAAATGTCAAAACTTCTGATGGGAATAGAAATCTGTTGAGCAGGGTTCTTTGTGTACCTACAATCATGAAGAATTTGATAAGTGTTGGACAGATAGTGGAAAAGGGTTTACAAGTTAGGTTCAACAAATATGGAGATTTTATGGAGGACCCCCAACATGGATTCAAGAGAATTGCCAAGGGAGAAAAAATAGGTAAACTATTCACATTTTAACTTGCGGACACTAGAAATATTGCACTTTATAGTTACAAGGATCAAACATTGTCAGAGCTTGAGATTTGGCATAAAAGATTAGGTCATATTGGTGAGAGAACCTTGAAGCAAATATGTAGAGATCAATGTGTGCTTGGGATACCTAATGCATCCAAGAAACACATGATCTATAAATGTGGTGCATGTTAGTTTGGTAAATCTCACAAGTTACCCTTCTCAAAGAAAGGCTATATGCATGAGGATTACTTGGAACATGTCCACACACATGTGTGAGGACCAAGCAATGACCCTTCAATTTGAGGCTCAAGGTACTATGTGTCTTTCATTGATGATTTCAGCAGGTGGACTATCTTGTATTTTATGAAGCATAAAGATGAAGTGTCCAGTTGCTTTAAGAAGTATCTTGCACTTGTGGAAAATCAAATAGGAAGAAGTCTAAAGAGATTAAGGTCAAATGGAGGAGGTGAGTACTTCTCCAATGAATTTGATGCATTCTTGGAGGACAGAGGCATCAAAAGGGAGATTACTACAAGGTATACCCTGGAGCAAAATGGGGTAGTAGAGAGGAGAAATAGGTTGATTGTGGAAACAGCTAGATCAATGCTTAATGAAAAACATTTACCTAATTATTTATGGGCAGAAAGTGTATCTACTTCCACTTATCTTATTAATTGGTTGCCATCCAAATCCCTTGATGGGATGACCCCATATGAAGCATGTCATGGTAGGAGGCCATCACTTGATCATTGGAGAATCTTTGGATGTGTTGCTTATGTACATGTTCCATCTCAAATCAGAGCTAAGCTAGACCCTAAGGCAGAAAAGTGCATCTTCGTAGGGTATGATTTAAATCAGAAAGGATATAGGTTTTATAATCCATCCAACATGGGTTTTATGGTCAATAAAGATGTTGTGTTTGATGAGAATGATTCTTGGTTTGAAAGTGAATGCAGGAAGGTGAAGTTACCATATGACTTGGAAGAGGAGTTTCCAAGCCTCACCAAGGAGGAGCCAAGTCAAATTGAAGACATCAAATCAGATGATGAACACATCATCAACCTAGAAGAATTCAAGCATGGAAATAAAAGGGCAAGATCAAGATAAAGAGGTTGGAAGAATTACCTGAATCATCCAACTAAGCCCTAAGGAGATCACAAAGAGAGAGTAAGAAGCCAATCAGATATGGGTATGACACCTCATTAGTTACTAAGCATTCCATTTATCTTGCTAAGGATTTATCACTTGAAGAACCTACTTCATATGAAGAGGCAAAGACCAAGGCAGAATGGAAGCAAGCTATGGATGAAGAAATAGAAGCACTCCACGAGAATGATACTTGGGAGCTAGTACCAAGGAAGGCATCAATGAAGGTAATTGGTTCTAGATGGATTTACAAAATCAAGAGAAACTCAGATGGATCCATAAACAGGTATAAAGCTAGGCTTGTGGCTAAGGTTTTTTCACAATCCCAAGGAGTTGATTATGAGGAAACATTCTCACCTGTGGCTAAAATGCCAACCATCAGAGTATTGGTAAGTGTGGCTGCATCTAGGAATTGGAATATGTATCAATTGGATATGAAAAATGCTTTTCTCAATGGCTGGATTTCAGAGGAGGTTTACATGGCTGAACCTCTTGGCTATGAAGACCCAAGCAAGGTAAATTATGTGTGAAAATTGAACAAAGATCTTTATGGTTTGAAGCAGGCACCTAGGGCATGGAATCATAGGTTGACTACCTATCTTCACGATCAAGGATTCATCATGAGCAAGGCAGATTCTTCTCTGTTTGTCAAGAGAAGCAACTCAGAATTGATATATTTATGTGTGTATGTTGATGACATCATTCTTACAGGAAGTGATGCCAATCGCATCAAATACATCAAGAACCAAATGATGCAAGAGTTCAAAATCCTTGACCTAGGGCTTCTAAAGTATTTTCTTGGACTTGAATTGGTCTATACAAATTCTGGAATTTACATTACTCAAAGGAACTATGTGCAGGACATGGTGAAGAAGTTCCACGTAGATAATGCCAAGATAGCTAGAACACTTATGGAGGTAAATCATAAATTAAGTGCTCATGAAGGTGATTTGCTTGAAGACATTGCATGATATCAAAGCATAGTTGGAAGTTTAAACTATGCAACATTGACAAGGATTGACATAGCCTATGGAGTAAGTGTCTTAAGTCAATTCATGCACAGACCTAGAGCACCTCACTTGGAAGCTGCCAAGAGGATTTTGAAGTATCTCAAGGATACTCAAAATCAAGGTTTATACTTTCCATACACTTCAAATTTGCATATCAAGCTATACTCAGATGCAGATTGGACAGTTGTAAGGATGACAGGAGGAGCACTTCTGTATATCTCTCTTTTGCAGGTGATAAGCCCATTTCATGGTCTTCCAAGAAGCAACCTACAATTTCTTTATCTTCAATAGAGGCTGAATATAAGGGATTAGCCAATGCTACACAAGAAGCCATATGGATTAGATTGCTCTACTCATATTTGGGACTTCACACTCACTCACCTATGATCTTTGGTGACAATACAAGTTCTTTGCATCTTGCAAGAAACCCTATCTATCATGCAAGAACCAAGCACATTATCACTATGTGAGAGAGAAGCTATTGAGCAAGGAGATTCAACTTGCATATGTATTTACAAACATGCAATGTGCAGATTTATTGACCAAAGCACTTGATGGTACTAAACTTTGCAGGTTTAAAGCTATGATTGGATTGCAAGACATTCAAGAGGATTGATGAAGAAGAGCAAGCCAAGATGTTTGGCTTGAGGGGGAGATGTTGTTGCAAATCAAAGCCTTCACATTTGGCTAGCTATAGAAGAAGATATGTGAGACCATTTGATGGACCACATGAACCTTTGCTTGTAATAGTTGGATCTTTAATCACTTGTAAAAGTGCCTTCATCTTGAGAGAATCTTGTGACTCCCTACATTTTGTGGAGTTAAGAGAATTGATAGTTATGAATTCCATTCGATGGCATCACTCCTAATTTGGAGGAGCACTTTTAGGTACATCCAAGTTTGAATTCAAAATCAAACATTGGAGGTAAATCACTTATAAAAAGAGGTTGTAATCTCATAGCCTTTGTGCCTCCATTCTTGAATCTATTGTTGATCATTTGTAGAGGTTGAGTGGCTTACACCATAGCCCACTCTTCTCACTATCATTGGGCATCATATCTATGCCAATGATCATGTAAAAAATTTTTATATAATACATTACATCATGATCATGTCTATCTCCTTCTCTGCTATGTCTACTCAGAATAATGTACTTGGCATGCTCATATCTTAGTGCGTTCTTATCCATTTTCAGTGTTCTATAGCTTGTTGGAACCAGCTCAAAGTATAATTTAAGATATCAAAATTTGAACCAATTTTATTCATCCAAGTGGGAGAAATCTGCGTCAAAGTTCTCTCTGGTCATTCTTTGTGTAGCTCCAAAAAAATCTAGGGTAAGCTATTGATTGTAAAATTGATTGCTCAGTACATAGTTCATCATTTTAAGTGATTTCACTTGGAAACATTATCTCTCTAAGCTTATTTCATTCCCCCAAAAGGAAGTTTCCTAATCACTACTATATTGTGAGCATTGAGCAAAAGAGTCAGCAGGTGTCAAGACCAAATTAGCATGTTTTTGGTCACTAGCTATTTGCAAACTTATATGTTTTGATCTAATTGTTTGAAGCATCCAAAGTACATATGCACTTTTTTAGTGTCATTAGAAAGCTAACGGGGCCTACAACACAACTTTGAAGTGAAAGAGGGAAGGTACAAAGCAAGGATTAGCAGTACCAACTCATCCTCTTGTGGTATCCATCCATCTCTTCCAACATTTGTGAGCTGAAATTTGCACGATTTAAAGCTTTTTGGATAGATCTCAGGGTCTAGTGCTAAGTTTTATTTTAAGTCTTTGTACAGATTCAGAGAAAATTCTAGAACAATAAGCAGATATCACTCCTTGTGGGCCTAGTGGAGGGTAGCCGTCTTCCATTGTTGCATTGGGGTGTTAGAATCATCCTCCATCAATGGTATCAAAGAATTTTGGAGGCTTGGAGACATCATCAAAAATCATATTGAAGACTTGAAGGGATCAAGACAACTCGTGGAAGCACAAGGAGGACTTATCAAAGCAAGAAGACATCAAAAGGGGGCTACATCAATCAATCGAGATCTCAACTAGTCGAAGGTTAGCAAAGGAAAAGTTATCATAGAATGGCCAAGTATAATGCACACATAGAGAAGTTATAGAAAAGCAATTATCAATTATGGAAATTTAGAGTTAGCAACTACTTTATGGGCAAATGATAGTGGAGATTAGTGAGTGGCATAGAGCTGCCTTGATCCACCACTTCAAGGGCAGGTCAAAGCACTTAATAAATGAATAAAATGGGATACAAGATTCATATTCATTCTATCTCAACACATACGCAATAACATGATAGGGCATATACAAGACTTATACACATCTAAAAAGATTTGAGAGACCTTAGGGAGATTGTACTCTTCATGAACTAAGGCAAGGAAGATTCAGATAAATAATCTTAGGAAAGAACCAAGCACTAAGATAAATGAGTACATTTTGAAGGTTAAGGAGCTTGCATATGCCCTAGGCTCAATTGGGAACCCAATCAAAGATGATGATCTTATCGTGCACACTCTCAATGGCTTGAGAGAGGATGAAACAAGCATTCATTGCATCAGTGTATGTGAGGGATTCCCTACTAAAATTTGATCAATTAGTCACATTGATGGTTTGACCGAGGAGATGACCAAGAAGGTTCACAATCAAAGGGCAGCCAAGCCCAAGTTTTCTATGCAAGTAGAGGCAAATGAAAAAGAGGTGGATAAAAATCCCAAGGTAGAGGGAGATGAAGGTCAAACTCAAGCTCAACCAAAGCTATGGATCAAGAATAAGAACAAGGAGTAGAGGAAGAGGATGAAGATCACATGCAAGAGAAGCTTGTAATGGATAATGTTACAATTGTGGAAAATTAGGCCATTATGCAAGAGATGGTTGGTCCTAAGAAGGCTCCAACCAAAGCTATGGATCAAGAATAAGAACAAGGAGTAGAGGAAGAGGATGAAGATCACATACAAGAGAAGCATGTAATGGATAATGTTACAATTGTGGAAAATTAGGCCATTATGCAAGAGATTGTTGGTCCAAAGGAGGAGGAAATCAAGGATACAAAATGAAGCAAGGAAATTCTACTAATACTTCAAAAAATAAAAAAAAATAAAACTTTCTTATTATGTATGGTTGAAGTGAGAGAGTCGATTCAGATTTTACATGGTACATAGACAATGGTTTTAGCAACCATATGAGTTGTAATAAAGACGTTTTCTTTGATTTACACTCACCCATCACTCTAGGACATGTAGAGATAGGGGATGACATGGAGCACAAAATTAGACATGTAGAAGATGTTATATTGAATGGATCTCAAAGGTCCAAGGTGTTGAAGGATGTGTTGGATGTGCCAAGTATCATCAAGAAGCTGGTTTCAGTAGGTCAAATGGTTGAAAGAGGTTCTGAAGTGAGGTTCAATGATCAAATACGTTTTGTTGAAGGCCCCATGCAAGTCTAAAAGCTCATAGCAAAAGGAAAGAAGCAAGGAAGACTCTTCACCATGGAGATAAATCCATCAACCCTCACATTGTCTACTTGTCAAATGGAAATAAAGAGATTGTAGAGGTCTACTTGGGCATAAAAGAATTGCACACATAAACTTACAAATGATGAAGGAAATGCAAAGGAAGGGCTTGGTGAGTGTTCTACCTGATCATTCATCTTAGAATATGCAACATTTGTGCCATGGTTATTGATTAGGAAAACAAAGTAGATTTCCATTCAAGAAGGGAGCACATGTGAGCAATGAAGTGTTGCACAGATGTATGGGGACTTACAAGTAAGCCATCCATTGGAGGTAATAGATATTTTGTCATATTTCTAGATTATTATTCAAGATTTGTTTGGATCTATTGCATGAAGTCAACGTTTGAGGTGTTTTACCACTTCAAGAGGCTCAAAAACCTAGTGGAGAAGTAGATAGGGAAGTAAATAAAGACTCTCAGATTGGACGGAGGGGGAGAGTATTTTTCAAATGAATTTTTAGATTTTCTACACGAACATGGCATCAAAATGCAATTCAACTGCAGATGTACACCTCAACAAAATAGGGTGGCAGAGAGGAAGAATAGATATATAACAGAAGTGGCTAGAACTTTGTTAAATCAAATGAATGTTCCTAATTCTTATTGGGTTGATGCAAGAAATGCAACCATGTACATTATGAATAGATTTACAACCTCATAAGCACATGGAGTTACACATTATGAAGCTTTTTGTGGTAAGAAACCCAACCTTTCATATCTCAAAGTATTTGGTTGTGTGTGTTATGTTCACATACCTCAAGAATTGAGACACAAGTTAGAACCGAAGGTAGATATGTGTATATTTGTTGGATATTCTTTAGAGCAAAAGGATTTTAGATGTTATAACCCTAGCATCAAAGAGATTAAGGTCAGCAAAGGTGTGTTATAGGTTGACGATGCATATGAAGTTGAGAAGAAGCTCAAAGAGGAACAACAAAGCATGGAGATGAGTGGTTCGACCATTTGAAGCACACCATCAATGGAGATTACTACATCAGTTTTGCATGGAAGGACAAGGAATGAAGCTCATTGAAGTGAAGGAATTAGCAAAGGAAAGAAAAGAGAAAATGATGAAGACCATCGATGGGTAGACATGAACTCTACAAGTGACGAAGATGTGGAGAAATTGGAAACTCTAGGATTTAAAACATCTAAACCAAGGAGGAGGAGATTCCTATCACCTAATGTTGAGGTAAGGGAATCCAATAGGGTGACTCAAGCAAGCCCCAAGGGGTTGGAACCAAAGACTTGTGGAATACTTGGTAAAATATGGATACAATCACACTCATGTAAACCCATCACTCTTTGTGAAAAAGGAAGGTCAAAAAAATGTTTCCATTTGTATATATGTTGATGATTTGATCATTGTAGGGGATGATGAAGCCAACATCAAAGACATAAAGAGGAAGCTTGGAAATGAGTTCAAAATATCTGTTTTAGGGATTTTAAGGTACTCCTTGGGATTGAAGTACTACACAAAGAAGAAGGTATATACTTGATGCAAAAGAAATGAATTCTAGATCTCTTGAAGAAGTTTGCCTTGTGAGATTGCAAACCCATTTCAAATCCATTAGAAATAAATGTTAAACTACGTGCTCATGAAGGTGAAGAAGTGAAGGATGTGGCCATGTATAGGTCAATAATTGGTCCTCTCTTGTATGCTACCATGACAGGGACATATATTGCACATGTGGTTGGAGTGTTATCTCAGTTTTTATAGGCACTGAGAGTACCTCATCTTGTTTCAATCAAAGGGTACTTAGGTACATAAAACGATTAGTGAATGAAGGGCTATATTATCCATTTGATGATGGATTAAATGTACAAGCTTATTGTGATGCTGATTGGGTAGGTTCCAAAGATGACAAGAGGAGCACTAGTGGATATGTTATCATGCTGGGGAAGAAGACCATCTCATGGATGTCAAAGAAACAACCAACAATGTCTCTCTCCTTGATTGATACTGAGTATAGAGACTTAACACAAGTCTTATGTGAGCTTATGTAGCTCAAGAAGTTTTTAGTTGATCTTGACTTTCAAGTTAAGCAAGTACCTATTTTTTGTGACAACATAAGTATCATATGCTTGGCTCAAAATCTAGTGTTCCATGCAAGGTCCAATCATATAGAAGTGCATTACCATTTTATTAGAGAGAAGTTCTTGTCAAAGGATGTAAAGGTGAAGCATGTCAATACAAAGGACCAATATGCATATATGCTTACCAAATCTTTGGATGGAGCAACGCTACAACACTTCAAGGCATGCATTGGAGTGAAGGACCCTAGGCATTGAGACTTGAGGGGGAGTGTTGAAAATCAAGTCTTAACCATGCAAAAGAGCTCATCCACAAGTTTTCCAAGTGGAACAATAAAGAATGAGGACTTGTCATGGAATCAATTTAGAAGTTCCACCAACTCAATTAAATTCAAATCTTATCAATCACCCACCAAAAAGTGCACCTACATTGATTGTTGGGTGATTAACAAGATTGTAGGACAAGTAAAAACTCAATATAAGCATCATCCCACGTTTTTTCTTGAGTTGTATGGATTCCATGAGTTTCCCACTTAGTTTAGTGAAACCCTAAATTCCAACAAGTAGCCCCCTTGGTTTCTTATCTCATTTTCTCATGACTTTGCTGCTCTCTATCTAGAGGTGTAGTTAGGCTTTCACAAATCTAATTATACCATATTATAGAGGATTGTCTCTCTCATTGTACTCATTTTCATTGATTTCAAGCTTCATTTAGTCTCCCATATAGTTCCCCAATGTGTGCCAAAGTTTCAGGTTCTTTGATGGAGTGAGTTGTTAGAAAATTTTCCAAGTTTGTGAAGCTATATCTTTGCATGTAGATAGAGAGTGTTGCAAACAAATAGCTTGTTTTGTAGTGGATGGTTCTCCCAGCTAGAATATCCATTTGGCATGATTTAAAGCTTTGGACAACTCTCAAGGTTTAGTTTGAGTTTTCAACATTTCATTTTAAGTCTCTATATAGATTTAAAGAAAATTCTAGACGAGTGATCACATGGCACTGCTTGTGGGCCTAGTGGGGGGTAGCCATCTTCCATTGATGCATTGGGATGTTAGAATCATCTGCCATCAAGTAGTAGTCATAGTGATATGACCGAATCCCATTAAAAGATAAGAGGAGTTGTTAGTGCATGTGACAATATTCCATGTAGGGGAAGGCACCAGTGAATTGAAGAAACTATGCAGTGAGGTAATATGTTTGTTGCCTCACTATCAAAGTACCAAACATCTGAGTCTACTACAGACATACATTGCTCATGTGAAGATGGATCATATCTACATACAATAGTAAATTCCCATTCTCCATTCTAAATAAGATAAGTAGTCTTTGTTTTAGGTGAGAGGCCGGATTGAATCTTCATGATGTTGGAGATGATTTGATGTTTCTCTCTATCAGCAAGATGTTGGATGCTTAATTTACTTATGCATAGCTTGGCTTGGTATTCAGATTTCTACCTCACAGATGAGCAAGTTTATGCATTGCCTAGGTGTCAAGAATTGGTAGGTGATTAAGTGCATCTTTTGCTACTTGAGTGGTATCCAGCTACTTGGATTGTTTTGTCCCAAGGAAATATTGTTTCCACTAGATTTACATGCTTTTTCTGACTCTCATTGGGTTGGTTGTCATGAAAGTTGTGTGTGCACTAGTGGTTTTTGCTTCATGCTCAGTAGCTCACGCATATCTTGGTTGGGTAAGAAGCAGTCTAGTGTGGCCATTTCTAGTTGTGAGGCTGAGTATAGGGTAGCTTTCACAACAATTTTTGAGTGTGTGTGGCTCAGATGCCTTTTTTCTAATTTGGGTGTTGGTTAGCCTTCTTCCACCACCATCTTCACTGATAATCAGAGTGCATTGGTAGTTGTGAGAAACCATGTGTTCCATGCTCACATAAAGCGCATTGAGATGCACTCATTATTTCGGTTCTCTGTTGGAGAGATCAATTGGAATATGTACCACACAAGATAACATTGCATATCTTTTCACTAAGGCTTTGCTTAGGGAGAAGTTTGAAGCTTTCCACAAAGCTTTGGGCTTACTTCTTTTTGTGGATTGATCTATTTCCACATAGCTTGGCAGTTCCTTATACATGAGTTCTAGCTCCTTGTTCAATGCATCACTCCTAGGGGGTTTGTTGATATATTTTGGTAAAGTGATGTGTGTGAACACACTTCGAACCATAGGGGTACTTTTTTCCCTCTTTAGGAGGTTTTTGTATGTCAGCTTGTGTATATGCATATAACCCTAATGGTTTACTTATCTTTGTACACTCACTTGCCAATTCATTTAGTGTTCTAGTGTGCTCCATGCTTCTTCTTATTCTTCCTTGTGTTGTTCATGTGCTTGTGTAGGCCTCAAACTCCAACATATCACTCTTTAATGTTCTCACTATTCTCCAGAGTTCTAGTTTAATTAACAGATAGTCTCTCGAATAAATGCATAAAATTTTATCCCCAAAGCAGATGGCATATGTTTGACCTTGCTCATTTTCTTGACTAATCACCCATCCTATTCCTATTGAGCTCTACACAATAATGAAAATTGGCTTGTTATCAGTATAATCAGCCTTCTAAAGTATTGGAGCTTATAATAAAACCTCTTCGTAGCCTGAGAATGAATTTCTTTCCATTTAGATCTTCGGCCTTTTCATAGGAATTGATAGAATGGGTCTGCCACATGAGCAAAATGTGGAATCCACTACATAGAAAACATATGCTTCAACAAATCTTCTCACCTCAGTGATCGAGAAGCAAGTTTCTTTCATGTTTTAGATAGCATCAATTTTCTTTGGACATGGTTTTCTCCATTTTAGTCCACATAAACTTCCTATAATAAAAAATTCTTGCATTCCAAATATTGAATTTTCAATAGGTAATGCTAGATGAACTTTGTCTAGATGATTGACAAGTGACTCCCAATCGTGCATATGATCTTTAATAAACTTTCTACACCCATTTTGTTGGAAACAATATCAAAATAGTCCAACCTATAGCAATAATATGTGGTATTGAGAACACTCTACAACAAAAAACTCATGGATGTTGGCTTAGAACAAACGAATCATAAAGCAGATGATGCGAGTTCAAAACTGTTGGCATCAAATTCAAAAAGTGGCAAAATTCTTTTTTCACCATAGCTTTTGGCATGAAGTTTTTTCTGTGATGATTTTCGTGGAGAAATGTTAGAAAGATGTGCCAATTTTGGCAAAAGCTTTTTACCTTTGTGCTTTTAACAATTTTTTTTTTTGAAGAGTGTTTTTCAAGATGCACATAAGCTATATAAGGAGGGTCTAAGTTCATTGTTGTATCATCAACCCAAGCTTCAAGGTCTAGAATTGGTGATCAAGGAGGAGGTGCTCTACAAGAAGGAATTATTCTTACACACTTGGAGCAGGTGTGCTCTACATCTGGAATTACTTGAAGGAGTTAGGTTCATCCAACCATCAGCATCACTTGCTGAGATACTATGAGTAACAAGTCTATTTCTATCCTTACTTGTTCATTCACTAGTTTCTGATCTAGCTTCATGAGAATTAGGATTTGTTGTAAGACAATTCTAAACTATTCAGATTCTCCATATTCTCACACACATTCTTGTAACTAGTTCTTGTTTCTGTCTAGATTCATATCTTGTCAAGTTGTATAATATTCACACATTGTAATTTGACATTGGAATATAAGATAGTGTAGGTGAGCATCCTAGCTTACCATACACTATGAAAATCTTGTCCATTCTCTCTCTATCTCTCACTCATCCCCTTTTTAAGTATTAAGGTAAGGTTCATGTGTTCGAAGATTCTATAAACCTGTGATATATTGTTATTGAGGCCCACCCCACTTCCAACATTTGGTATCAGAGCATATTTGACATACACCCTTAATAAGATGAGTGATTATAGACTTGATAATGAAGACAAGCTTGAAGGAATGTCTAACTATCTAATGTGGAGTTTTATGTTGATCAATCTATTAGTATCTAAAGACTTGTGGAATATTTTCAATGGCACTTATCCAGGGCCAAGACAAGTCAGAGAAGAAGCTATTTCATCTTCTAGAAGAGCTATTGTTCCTATTTCTTCTCAATAGGAGGTTAATGAAGAAGAATAAGGAACTACTTCATCATCAAGAGTCTGTACTACTACTAGATTACTTCCTGTAGAAGATCAATCCAAATGTGATCCAAGGGATACACAAGAAATTTCATATATTGCTATGGGATTCAAAAGGCATATTATACCTCAAATCAATTCGTGTAAAACCCCTTTTCAAGCTTGGTTGGAGTTGGAGAATATTAGAGTAGAAACCTTGCTAGGAAAGCTCATCTAAGGAAGATAGCTTGCCAACACAAGGATGAAAGTTGGTGAGTTAGTTTAGTCATACATTATGAAGCTCAAAATCTTAGGAGATTAGTTACTCAATGTTGGAGTCAATAATTTAGTTGAAGAGATGGTAAACACACTTCTAAACTCACTTCCATCTACATATCATGCTTTTGTTACTTCTTTATGTCTTTCTACAAGAGATAGAGAACTTTCATTTGAAGAGCTACAGTTCCTGTTACTTCAAGATGAAGATCAACAAAAGGGTACGGAAGAGAATGATGAAGCCATGTTATCATCGTCAAAGGGAAAGAAGAAGAAGGAGAAAAAGAAGGAGAAGAAGAGTCAGCAATCCAAGAAGGAAAGTAACTCTTCTAATCCTAATTCTTCCAGTCCTTCCCCTAATGCTTCCTTTACAGCCAAAGAAAATTCTTTGACTACATCAAATTCAAAGAAAGGAGTATGTGATTACTCTAAGAAACTAGGTTGTTACATAGCAAAACGAAATAAGACTTTTAATGAGAAGGAGAAGCATTTGGTAATAGTGTTGAAGATGATTCAAAACCCACATCTTCAAAAGGTAGAATCGTATGCATGTGTTACTATTGAAGTGGTAGCTTTTGATCATACAGCATTATATGCAATCTCAAATAATGCTTGGATTTTTTATTCTAGAGCTACTAAGCATATGATAGGTCGCACAAAGGTATTTTCTTCTCTTAGTAACTCTAATTTCCAATGTTCTTTATGTTCCAGACATGAGGGAGAATTTTCTCTCTATCTCTACTTTCTTGTTAGATGGTTATAAATTTATTTTTAAGAAAGATTCATGTGAGATCCTCTCACTAATGAGGAGCATTGTCTACTTCAAGGTGAAAAGATAACTTGAATGTTTGTCTTATCCAAAATTATTCATGCTAATATTGCTAAGATTTCTACACCTAGGGAGAACATGAAATTATGGCCTGCTAGATTTGTTATATCCATTTATTAATAAGTCATAGATCCTAAATGAATCACAAGGGCCCATTCCTCTTTCGAACTATAAAATATCATTTACAATAGGGAGCACTCAATGGCTCAAGGATTCCCATTCTAATCTTCTCATTTAACAAATCAATTAATTTGAACATATGAGCTTTTGGAAAAGGAATCCGTTGAAGATTCCATGGCACATGTATTATAGCAAATCTAATCATGGGAGATACCATAGATGGTTCTACACATCCAATCTTATGAGGGTCCAAAGAAAAGCTTTTTACATGCCTAAAAATCATTTGGGAGCACAAATCTTTCTCTTTTTCATTAAGGAAGTCACCTAATCCTATTTGAATTTGGTTCACAGTTTCTTCAGTGAAATCATGTCCTATCTTTCCTTTATCTCTCAGTGATGCTTGATTCTTTGCTCCTCCCATGAGCTGATTACTATCACTTAGAAGTGGAATCTCTATTGGTCTAACCTTTTTATCAATAATTTTATATTTTATCTCAATAGAGAGTATATTTTTCTCATAATTCTATCTAAACTTTGTTGTTTTCTTGTACATAGAAATCGAATGAACATGGATAGAAAAATCCTTTTTTCTTCCCTTTATTAATTGCAAATAAAAAATTATGTCGGCAAAAGAGATCTCATAGAAAATTCCAGAGATCTCTTCATCATGATAAAGAATTTGACATCTATAAGAATTTCTTTGAGGATGTGCCACATACATTTTCTTCCATTTCTTCAACTCTGAAAACGCACAAAACTAAAATGAATTAGATAAAGTGAGTGCTATGAAATTGGATATGAACATATTTACAATCAAGGCCTTATTTAAGCTTTTATAGTCATAAATTATAAAAGCTTTCTTTAAATCTTTGATGATCAAGGTGATTAAAAACTAGGTTGCATTAATCGGTGCCATGTCATCTTATTTAGATAAGAGAAAATAGTTTTCGAGTGACAATTCGGCATTTTTTTTATCAAAAAGCTTTCATCAAAAAAAATTTCAATCGAAACGCTTTCGATTGAAAAAAAAATCAATCAAAAGATGTTCGTTCAAAAAGTTTTTAGTAAAACAATGCCCCTTGCGGTGTACTTCATCAGCATTACTTTGTTTTTTTGAAAACTTATAGTATCGTATGAAAAACAAGGTATAAAATCCTTTTAAAAATATTTGGTACTTTAAGATCATAAAAGTAAGGAAAATATAGATTTGTTTATTCAAAATTGTGAGTTAAAAACTATTGTGATTGTTTGACTCAACATTGATTCTTACTTTACAATAGTATGTGTATGTATACATGTGTGTATGATTGTGAGTGAAAATCTATTGTGATTGTTTGAATCACATTGATTCTTAATTCACAATATTATGTGTATGTGTATGTATGATAATTGTGAGTTAAAATCTATTGTGATTGTTTGACACAATATTGATTCTTACTGCACAATAGTATGTGTATGTATATGTGCATGTATGATTATGAATTAAAATCTATTGCGATGTGTTGGAAAAATTTTTAGCTTCTTTTTTATAATTCAAGGACTAAGAAGGTGTTCATAAGTCAAACAAAGCTTTCTAGGTTGTTAGATGGCTTTCTCCTATAAATTTATCGATACCTTCTTAGATCCCTTGAATTATAAAGGGATCTAAGAAAGTTTTCATGCGATTGAGTGAAGCGTTTTATGCAAGATCCTCTTCAGAATAGTATGTGTATGTGTATATGTGTGTATGATTGTGAATTAAAATCTATTGTGATTTTTTTACTCAATATTGATTCTTACTTCACAATAGTATGTGTATGTGTATGTGTATGTGCATGTATGATTGTGAGTTAAAATATATTGTGATTATCTTACTCAACATCGATTCATACTTCACAATAGTATTTGTATGTATACATGAGTGTATGACTGTGATTGTGTAGCTCAATGTTGATTCTTACTTCACAATAGTAGGTATATGTTTGTGTATGATTGTGAATTAAAATCTATTGTGATGTTTGACTCGACATTGATTCTTACTTCACAATAGTATGTGTATGTGTTTGTGCACTTATGATTTTGAGTTAAAATCTATTGTGATTTTCTAACTCAACATTGATTCTTACTTCACAATAGTATATGTATGTATATATGAGTGTATGATTGTGAGTCAAAATCTATTGTGATTGTCTAACTCAATGTTGATTCTTACTTCATTTTATAATTCAAGGATTGAGAAGGTATTGATAAGTCAATTAGAGCTTTCTAGGTCTCTAGATGGATTTCTCATGTATACTTATTAGCACCTTCTCAGATCCCTTGAATTATAAAGGGATCCAATTTTAGTTCATACACCTGCTGGTTCTTTTGCTCAAAGCTCACAGTACAGTAACAATTTATGAAATTCCTTTTGAGGGAATTCAACTAGCTTAGATAGCTAATGATTGCAAGAATCATCTAAAATGATAAACTATGTTCTGAGAAATAAGTTTAGCAATCCAAAGCTTACCCACAATTTTTTAGGGACTAACCAGTAGATGACCAATGAGCACTTCGAAGATGATTTGTCCCATATGGCTCAATCAAATGATTTGAGGTTTTGACAACCAGAGTAGACTTCAAGATGGTTCCAACAAGCCAAAGATTATAAAAAATGGTTGAGTATTCATTGAGATATGACCAAAGAAAGTTGACTATTCTGAGTAGTCATAGCAGAGAAGTAGATAGAGATGTTCAATGAGCTATATGTATTATATGACATGATTGTACAAGATCATTGGCATTGTAATGATATTGAATGATGATCGACTGAGTGAGCTATGGTGTGAGCCACTCAGCTTCTACAAATATTCAAGAAGAGATCTCTAAATGAGGCCACACACCTGCGAGATTTACAAAGGCTTTTTTATGAGAGTTTTCTTCCAAGTTTGAATTTGAATTCAAATTTGGCTCCAACTTAAAGTGACTCCATTGATTTAGGAGTTATTCTCTCAAACTCAATTCGTAACCAGTATTCCTCCTAATTTCATGAGATACAATCTTTTACAAGATTCTTCCAAAAATTAATCTTTTACAATGGTAAATGACCAATGCACATGCAACTTCAAGTGATATTTGCACACATTTGTCTTCTAAGCCAAGTGTGTAGGCTTGATCATTTGCACCAACAGCTCCCCCTCAAGCCAAACATCTTGACTTGCATTGCTTCATCAATCTTCTTGAATATATTGCAATCCAATCATGGTTTTAAACCTGCAAAGCTTAGTACCCTCAAGCGCTTTGGTTAACAAATCAACACACTGCATATTCGTAGATACATATGCTAGTTGATCTCTTTTCTCAATAGTTTCTCTCTAACATAGTGATAGTGCACTTCTATATGCTTAGTTCTTGCATGATAAATGGGATTGGCTGCAAGATGCAAAGAACTAGTGTTATGACCAAAGATCATTGTTGAATGAGTGTGAAGTCCCAAATCTGAGTAGAGCAATCTAATCCAGATAGCTTCTTATGTAGCATTTGCTAATCCCCTATATTCAGTCTCTGTTGAAGATAGAGAAACAGTTGGTTCCTTTTTAGAAGACAATGAGATGGGCTGATCACCCGCAAAAGATAAATATGCAGGAGTACTTCTTTTGTCATCCTTACATCCTACCCAATCTGCATCTGAGTACAACTTTATATCCAAATCTGCTGTGTATGGTAAGTAAAGACCTTGATTTTGAGTACCTTTGAGGTACTTCAAAATTCTTTTAGCAGCTTCCAAGTGAGGTGCTCTAGGTTTATGCATGAATTGGCTTAGAACACTTACTCCATAACATATGTCAATCCTTGTTAATGTCGCATAGTTTAGACTTCCAACTATGCTTTGATAACTTATAATGTCTTCAGGCAAATCACCTTCATGAGCACTCAATTTATGATTTACATCCATAGGGGTGTTAGCTACTTTTACATCCTCCAAGTGGAACTTCTTTAATATGTCATGCACATATTTCCTTTGAGTGCTCTAGATTCCAGAGTTAGTGTATACCAACTCAAGTCTAAGAAAATATTTCAGAAACCGAGGTCACTGATTTTGAACTCCTGCATCATCTAGATTTTTATTTGTTTGATGCCATTGGCATCACTTCCTATAAGAATAATGTCATCCACATATACACATAAATATATCATTGCTGAATTACTCCTCTTGACAAATAGAGAAGAATCTGCCTTGCTCATCATTAATCCTTGGTCTTGAAGATAGGTTGTTAACCTATGGTTCCATGCGCTAGGTGCCTACTTCATACCATAAAGAGATTTCTTCAATTTACACGCATGATTTACCTTGTTTGGATCTTCATAGCCAGGAGGTTGAGCCATGTAAACCTCCTCTGAAATCCACCCATTGAGAAAAGCATTTTTCACATCTAGTTGATACATATTTCAATTTCTAGATGCAGCTACACTTACCAATACCCTAATGGTTGGCATCTTAGCCATAGGTGAAAAAGTTTCTTCATAATCTACTCCTTGGGTTTGTGCAAACCCTTCGCCACAAGCCTAGCTTTATACCTCTTCAAGGATCCATCTGAGTTTCTTTTGATTTTGTAAATCCACCTAGAACCAATTACCCTCATTGACGCTTTCTTGGGCACTAGCTCCCAAGTGTCATTCTCTTGGAGTGCTTCTATCTCTTCATCCATAGCCTCCTTCCATTCTGCTTTGGTACTTGCTTTTTCATATGAAGAAGGTTCTTCAAGTGATGAATCATTAGCAAGATAAACAAAATGCTTAGTGACTAATGAAGTATCATACCCATATCTGATTGGCTTCTTACTCTCTCTTTGTGATCTCCTTAAGGCTTGGTTGGATGACTCAGGTATGTCCTCCAACCTCTTCATATTGACCTTGCCTTTTGATTTCCATGCTTTAAATTCTTCCAAGTTGATGGTGTCCTCATCATCTGATTTGATCCCTTCAATTCTGCTTGGCTCCTCCTTGGTGAGGCTTGGAAATTCTTCTTCCAAGTCATATGGCAATTTGACCTGCTTGCATTCACTTTCAAACCAAGAGTCATTCTCATCAAACACATCTCTACCAACCATAAATCCTTTGTTGGATGGATTATAAAACCTGTATCCTTTTTTATTTATATCATACCCTATGAAGATGCATTTTTCTACCTTAGGGACTAACTTACCTCTGATTTGAGATGGAACATGTTGAGATTCACTCACTAATTATGCATAACGACATAAAGACGAAGGAAAGCAGAAACAACGTATTCAGAAAACCAAAGCCTTAGTGAAGGGACAAATTCACGATTGTAATATACAGTAGAAACTTCCAAAATTAGAGTCTGCTGAAACCAGATCAAAATGTATATAAGAGAGAGCATAGAACTGAAATATAGTGCCTGTAGTGCAGAGAGAAAGTGCACATATGAGATAGAGAATAGAAGCAAGATATAGAAGATGCCATAGATCCCGTATGTAGAGATGAATAACAAAACCTGAAATGTTGGGTATTCATCTAAGAGAGATGGTAAGGAATAACTACTCAGAGTAGGAGAGTTTTCCATAGCTATGAGCAAAGTAAGGCCAAGCTATATTTTGTACACATCTTATCTAATAGAAAACACATGTTCATGTGGAAGTTTGAGTGCATTCTTTGTATGTAAAGAAATCTGAGAAGTTTCATGTTACTGTGAAAAGTTAGTTAACAATTACAGTTTTCTCAGTAAACGTTTTCCGGTACTTCTATGAGCTAGATCTCAAAGTACAGTGTAAAATTTTGTATGAGATATAGCTTATCTTGTAGCTATAAGTCTCAACTATAAACTAATCAAAGATTTCGGTAAAATAAACATCTACACACAGTACAAAGTTTGATCGGAAAGAGGCATCCAGAACTGGTGAAGTTTTTCTTAAACTTCAGATAGAGTTCATTCAGTGAAGAAAGTTCAAGTATTACTTCCTTACTTCATGTATACATATTTGAAGTAACTACAAACAAAATTGCAGTTGATTCCGGTACAATTACAATAAAACTCCGGTAAGAGTTCGGTGAAGTTCCGGTGGAATTTTGGTAAGTTCAAAACTCAGTTTTTGACAAAGTTAAGTGACGCAAAGATTGTTTAACTATAAACAAATACAATAGTGTAAAGACTGAAGTAAATCAGTTCAGAATTGAAGCTTGAAGGAAACGAGAAGCTTTCTGTAAAGTGAATTTCCGGTGTTCACTAAATACAGTTATAAGTTCTCAGTTTCAGAAAGTTTGCTAAGCTACTGATGATTATAGAGGTGTTCTAACATCACTCTAGCTTAGTTTCTGTGGTGTAAGCAAATTCCGCAATAAGCGCTGCACCAACAGTCGTATCAGAGCAAGTAAGATCCATCAGTGGTGTCAGAGCAGGTTAATCAAAAGTGATATCAGAGTGGTAAGATCCACAAGTGGTACCAGAACAAAAAAGGTTCTGAAGAGCAGAAAAGGTTTCTCAGAAGAAGAAACAGAAAGAGAATTTGAAGAATTCTCATAAAGGAAGGTGAAAGCTAACAAACGGCGTCAAGAAACGTTCCGAAGTCATTCTCAAGGGTAAAGGTTTGTAAAAGGTAAAACCTTTTGACATTACACTCACCGGAAGTAACAGAAACAAGAAGATCATGGCAGATCATATCTCAATTGATAAATTGGACAGAGATAATTATCCCGCATGGGTAATGCGCATGAAGCTTTACTTATGAGTAAAGACTTAATGATATATGTGACAGGAGAAGAAAGGAAGCCAACTTTCGAAGATGATAATCAACCGAAGAAAGAAGAATTAGAAGCCTTGAAGCTGTGGCAGAAGAGAGATGCAACGGCAAGAGCGTATATCTATAATACTGTTACAGATCATCTACTACCGCATATTAGAGGTCTGGAGAAAGCAGAAGATATATGGAGAGCATTGGAAGATCACTTCCAAAATACTACGAAAGCTAGAAAGGCTAGCTTATGGTCGTAGTTCACAACATTCAAGAAAAAGCAAATTCAAAGCATTAGTGATTATGTCACTAAGATGAAGGACTTGGCAGACAGTCTTGGATCGATTGGTGAAGATATCGAGGACCACAGGTTAATAGCGCAAGTGCTTACAGGTTTGAGAGGAGATGAAAGGTGGAAACCTTTCGTACTCTCAACTGAATTGTCTTTAAATCATTTTGTACCAGATTTAAATCAGTTGCTTGGACTTATGCTAACGTTTGAGCAAGATTTGAAGATAGATGGAGAAAAAGGACATAGTTCAGCTATGTATGCAAAGAACAAGAAGAAAGGTGATAAAGGTAAAGAAAGAGACAAAGAAGAAGTGACTGCTCAAGCAAATTATGCAAGAGGACGAGGTAATGTCAGGAATAAAAGTAGAAGTAATACAAAAGGAAGAGGTAACAAGAAAGCTTGTTGGGTCTGTGGATTAAGCAATCATTTGGCTCATGATTGCTGGCATAATTCACAAGGATCAAACCAGAATCAGAACAATAACAGTAGAGTCAGAAGTGGAAGATATCAAAGAGGAAGACAAAGCCAAAGAGGCGGATATGGTAGAGGTGGAGCAAGAGGTTGGGGACAGAATCAGTCTCACAACACTACCTACTACAACTATGCAAATGATACGCAGAATGACGATCCTATCACATTGATGATGAACTCAATAAATGTGTCAGAGAATGAAGACCTCAAGGTATTCTATATTGACTCTGGTTGTTCAAATCATTTGTCAGGAAATATAGAGTTATTATCAGAACTAGAAGGAGGTATTTCAAATCATACAGTACAGACAGGTGATAACACAAAACATAATGTAAGGTCAATTGGAAAGGTAAAGTGTAAGAATGGAGCTTACCTACTAAAAAATGTTTTGTATGTTCCAACAATCCCGAAGAATCTGATCAGTGTGGGTCAGATAGTAGAAAAAGGTTTTCAAGTTAGGTTTATGAATGAAGGAGTTTTTGTTGAAGATCCAGAGAAAGGATACAAACAAATTGTCCATGGTAAAAAGGAAGGTAGACTTTTTACGCTGAAAGTACAAGGGAATGTGGTCAAGCCTTAATCACACATGGTGATGAGGTATTTACAGAACTAGACCTTTGGCATAAGAGGCTAGGACATTTTAATGAAAAGGGAATCAAAGCTATGGTGGAGAAACAATCCGTGAGAGGATTACCAAATATGAAGAATCAACATATGATTCACAAATGTGAAGCTTGTCAGATGGGAAAAGCACACAGGTTACCATTTCAGAAAAATGGTTACAAACACGATGGTGTGCTAGAGCTCATACATACAGATGTATGGGGACCAACAAAAGAAGGATCTATCAGTAGCTCAAGGTATTATGTTCTGTTTATTGATGATGCAACAAGATGGATAACTCTTTATGTTTTGAAAGAGAAGGCAGAAGTGTTTGGAGCTTTCAGACATTTTCATGCATATGCTGAAAGACTTACAGGACAGAGACTCAAAAGACTAAGGTCTGATGGAGGAGCAGAATATTTTTCTCGAGAGTTCAATGGTTATCTGTGGAATGCAGGTATAAAAAGGGAAATAACTTGCAGGTATACACTACAACAAAATGGAGTAGCAGAAAGGAGAAACCGAACTCTAGTTGAGTTTGCAAGAGCGATGCTAAAGGAGAAGAATTGTCCAAACTATCTTTGGGCTAAGGCTGTAAATACAGCTACATACTTGGTAAACAGATTACCATGTACAGCTTTAAATGGGATGACCCCTTATGAAGCTTGGTGGGGTAAGAAACCAACACTTGATCATTGCAAAGTGTTTGGATCAGTTGCGTATGCTTATGTACCATCACAGTTGAGACATAAGCTTGAACCAAAAGCTGAAAAATATGTGTTCATCGGATATGATGAAGAGCAGATGGGTTACAGGTTATGGATTCCTCTAACCAAACAGTTTATTGTTTCCAGAGATGTGACATTTGATGAAGGAAAGAGCTGGTATACAGATAAAGAGCATAGTATTGAAACACTTGAAGAAGAGATAATAAGAAATGAAAAAGGTAAATCACATATGCACGTGAATGGAGATGAAGATCATATGCAGGCAAGTACATCCAGGATCGGATCAGGTATGAGAAATGAAGATGGATTAAGATCTGACGAAGATGTGTATTCAGATACACATGAAGAGTTTGAACCAAGAAGGTCAAACAGAGTAAGAAAACAACCAACAAGGTATTCCTATGATACTTCTTATTTGACTCAGAAAAACTATGCTTACTTAGTAAAGGAAGATGAAGAACCTCTGAATTACAGTGAAGCAAAAGGTAAGGAAAAATGGGAAGAAGCAATGAAGGAAGAGTATAATGCACTAGAGGAGAACAAGACTTGGGAACTTGTTCCAAAACCAAATGGTAAGAAAGTGATTGGAAATAAATGGGTTTACAAAGTTAAGAAACTTGCAGATGGAAGGATAGCCAGATACAAAGCTAGACTGGTGGTCAAAGGCTATGCTCAGATGCATGGTATAGATTATGATGAAACGTTTAGTCCGGTGGCAAAGATGTCAACCATAAGGACATTGATTGTTATAGCAGCATCAAAAGGATGGAAGCTTAGTCAGCTAGATATAAAGAATGCATTTTTGAATGGATATATATCAAATGAAGTTTACATGGAACAACCTGAAGGGTTTGTAAGTTCCAGTTACCGAACATGTTTGCAGACTAAGAAGAGCTCTCTATGGATTGAAACAAGCTCCAAGAGCTTGGAATTACAGTGATCTAGGGAAGTTATCATACTTTCTTGGAATGGAAATTACATATACAGATCATGGTATATATGTTTCACAAGAAAGGTATCTCCTAAACTTATTGAAGAAGTTTAACATGGAGAATTGTAGAGAAGATTCAACATCGCTTGAAGTAAATCATAAACTCAGCAAATATGGTGGTGCAGAGTTTAAAGATATGAGCAAGTATCAGTCGTTAGTTGGAAGCTTAATCTATGCTACACTAACAAGACCGGATCTCAGTTATGCAGTGGGAGTTCTTTCACAGTTTATGCATTGTCCGAAGGATCAACATTGGGTTGCAAGACAAAGAGTTCTTAGATATATCAAAAGAACTATAAAGGAAGGATTATATTATCCTTATACGTCATATATAAAGCTGAGAGCATACAGTGACTCAGACTGAGCAGGAAGTCAAGATGACAGAAGGTCAACACATGGATATATGATATACCTAGGAGATAAGCTTGTAAGCTGGTGTTCAAAGAAGCAACACACAGTAGCTTTATCGTCAACAGAAGCAGAATATAAAGGACTTGTGGAAGAAGCTAAAGAAGTGATATGGATGCAGACCTTGTTCAAAAGCATGGGTATTGATCAAGGTATACCTATCATACATGGAGATAATATGAGCTCGTTATATCTTGCAACAAATCCAGTATTTCATGCAAGAACAAAACACATAGAAATTCAATATCATTTCCTGAGGGAAAAGGTAATGGAGAAGGAGATTGAATTGGTATTCACTCCTACCAAAGATCAGATTGCAGATATTCTGACAAAGAGCTTCGATGGAGTAAAGACAAGCAGATTCAAAGAAATGGCAAGTATAAAAGAAAAGAAGGATATATGAAGACCGGAAGATGCAAATTAGTGATTGAGGGGGAGCAGTTGGAGATTCACTCACTAATTATGCATAACGACATAAAGACGAAGGAAAGCAGAAATAAAGTATTCAGAAAACCAAAGCCTTAGTGAAGGGACAAATTCACAACTGTAATATACAGTAGAAACTTCCAGAATTAGAGTCTATTGAAACCGGATCAAAATGTATATAAGAGAGAGCATAGAACCGAAATATAGTGTGTGTAGTGCAGAGAGAAAGTGCACATATGAGATAGAGAATAGAAGTAAGATATAGAAGACGCCATAGATCGCGTATGTAGAGATGAATAACAAAACCTGAAATGTCGGGTATTCATCTGAGAGAGATGGTAAGGAATAACTACTCAGAGTAGGAGAGTTTTCCATAGCTATGAGAAAAGTAAGGCCAAGCTATATTTTGTACACATCTTCTCTAATAGAAAACACATGTTCATGTGGAAGTTTGAGCGCATTCTTCGTATGTAAAGAAATCTGAGAATTTTCATGTTACTGTGAAAAGTTAGTTAACAGTTACAGTTTTCTCAGTAAACGTTTTCCGGTACTTCTATGAGCAAGATCTCGAAGTACAGTGTAAAATTTTGTATGAGATATAGCTTATCTTGTAGCTATAAGTCTCAACTATAAACTGATCAAAGATTTCGGTAAAATAAACATGTACACACAGTACAAAGTCTGACCGGAAAGAGGCATCCAGAACTGGTGAAGTTTTTCTTAAACTTCAGATAGAGTTCATTCAGTGAAGAAAGTTCAAGTATTACTTCCTTACTTCATGTATACATATTTGAAGTAACTACAAACAAAATTGCAGTTGATTCTAGTAAGATTTCGATACAATTACGGTAAAACTCCGATAACAGTCCGGTGAAGTTCCGGTGGAATTTTGGTAAGTTCAAAACTCAGTTTTTGACAAAGTTAAGTGACGCAAAGATTGTTTAACTATAAACAAATACAATAGTGTAAAGAGTGAAGTAAATCAGTTCAGAATTGAAGCTTGAAGGAAACAAGAAGCTTTCCGTAAAGTGAATTTCCGGTGTTCAGTAAATACAGTTATAAGTTCTTAGTTTCAGAAATTTTGCTAAGCTACTGATGATTATAGAGGTGTTCTAACATCACTCTAGCTTAGTTTCTGTGGTGTAAGCGAATTCCGCAATAAGCGCTGCACCAACAAAACATGCACATAGGCAACACAACCAAATATTCTACAATGTTCAAGTGATGGTTTCCTATGATGCCATGCCTCATAGGGGGTCATCCCATCAAGGGACTTAGAAGATAACTTGTTAATAAGATAAGTGGCAGTAGAAACACTCTCTGCCCACAAGTAATTAGGCAACTTCTTTTCATTTAGCATAGATCTAGCTTCTTCCACAATCAATTTGTTCCTCCTCTCTGCTAATCCATTTTGCTCAAGAGTATATCTAGTAGTGATTTCTCTTTTGATATCTCTGTCCTGCAAAAATGCATCAAACTCATTGGAGAAGTACTCACCTCCTCCATCTGACCTTATCCTCTTTAAGCTTTTTCCTATTTGATTTTCCACAAGTTCAAGATACTTCTTGAAGCAACTGAACACTTCATCCTTATGTTTCATGAAATACAAGATAGTCCACCTACTAAAATCATCAATAAATGACAAATAGTACCTTGAGCCTGAAATTGAAGGGTCCTTGCTTGGTCCCCACACATCTGTGTGGACAAGTTTTAAATACTCCTCATGCATATAGCCTTTCTTTGTAAAGGGTAACCTATGTGATTTACCAAACTGACATGCACCACATTTATAGATCATGTGTTGCTTGGATACATTAGGTATCCCAAGTACACATTGATCTCTACATATTTGCTTCTATGTTCTCTCACCAATGTGTCCTAATCTCTTGTGCCATATCTCTAAATCAGACAAGGTTTGATCCTTATAATTATAAAGTGCAATTTTTCTAGTGTCCTCAAGCCCAATCTACCTGCTTTCTCTCCCTTTGCAATTCTCTTGAATCCATGTTGGGGGTCTTCCACAAAATCTCCAAATTTATTGAACCTAACCTACAAACCCTTTTCCACTATCTATCCAACACTCATCGAATTCTTTGTGATAGTAGGTACATAAAGAACTCTACTCAATAGATTCATATTCCCATCAGAAGTTTTGACATTTCCTACCTTGACAACTAAATGCTTGGTATCATCACCTGTCTGCACTTGATGCTTTCCATTGGGCTCTTCAAGATCAAAAAGGAGAGCTACATTGCCTACTACATGGTTGTTCCCAACCTGAGTCAATATAGAAGAGGTGCTCATCATTCATACCTTGTTTTGAAGTTATGTTCATAATGAGAAGAGAATCCTCTTGATCCTCTATATAGTTGTTGAAATCTTTTCTTCATTTGTATCCTCCTTGATAATTGTTTTTGTAATTGTCGTTGTAGCCATGGTTGTATCCTTGATTATGGTTGAATCTTCCTCTTGATTGTGAGTAGCCACCTCTTTGAAATCCTCTTCCTTTTTGGTTCTTGAAGTTCCTATAACTCTCATCTGTTGTGTGACTAGAAAGTCCATATATATTGCATGGGGAAGAGTTGAAAGGTCTCCCCCTACCTTGCTTACCTCATCTGCCCCTTCCTCTTGAATTCCTACCTCTCCCTGCATAGCTAGCTTGAAGTAGCACCTTCATCTTCAACTTTCTTGCTTTTTCCTTTATCCTTAGACTTTCATTTATCTATATAGAGGGCACAAGAATTGTAACCTCTTGATGGTTCTCCATTTTTGTTGAGCTTGGCCTCATGGGTGAAGAGTTGCCCCATGAGAGTGGTTAGATCAGGGATTTGTATATCCATATAAAGATCCATTGCAGTTGTGAAAGGTTCCCACTTATCATCTGCCTTGATGCCATTGATTATTTGTCTCACTAATTGCTCTTCTTCAATCTCCTCTCCTATGCTTGCCAATTGATCAGCCACATCTTTCACCTTAGTCACAAACTCTGAAACATTCTGCTTAGGTTGCTTCTTTTGAGTAGTAAACTCCATCCATAATTGATTTTTCCTAGCTCTTGTATTGGAGGAAAAATATGAAGATAGAGTATCCCAAGTCTCTTGGGAAGTTTTGCAATTCCTAATATGAGGAAGAAGGAAGTCAGAAATAGAGTTAAGTAGATATGACCTGGCTAAAGCATCTTTGGCACACCATGAGTTGAGTCTTTCTTGCTCCTCTCTTGTAGGTTGATCTTTGCTTTTGAATATGGGCATTTCCTCATCTCTTGATATGTATCCATAGAGACTCCTTCCTTGTAGATAGGTATTCATCCTCAAGGACCATGCTGGATAATTATTCCTATCCAATTTATCAATGAAAGAGGGGAAACCATCTCCCATTTTATATCAACTTGTGTTGATACCATTGTTGGAGGAGATGGATGGATACCTCAAGGAAGTGAGGTGGTACTGCTAAAACCTGCTTTGTACCTGCCCTAATACACTTCAGAGTTATATATTAGGCCCTTTTAGCTTGCAAATGATACCAAGAAAGCACCTATGTACTTTGGAGTTGATGCTTGAAACAATTGAATCAAAACAGACTACTTCAAGAATAGCTAGTGTCACAAAACTTGTTCTTTTAGTCCATATACCTGTTGGTTCTTTTGCTCAGAGCTCATACTACAGTAACAATTAATGAAATTCCTTTTGAGGGAATTCAATTAGCTTAGATATCTAATGATTGGAAGTGTAATCATCTAAAATGATAAACTATGTTTTGAGAAATAAGTTTAGCAATCCAAAGCTTACCCCCAATTTTTTAAGGACTAACCAGTAGATGACCAGTGAGCACTTTGAAGATGATTTCTCCCATATGGCTGAACCAAATGCTTTGAGATTTTGGTAGCACAAAGTAAACTTCAATTTGGTTCCAAAAAGCCAATGATTTTAAAAAATGGTTAAGTATTCACTGAGATATGACCAGACAAAGTTGACTCTTCAGAGTAGTCATAGCAGCGAAGTAAACAGAGATGTTCAATGAGCTATATGTATTATATGACATGATTGTACAAGATCTTTGGCATTGTAATGATGCTCAATGATGATGGACTAAGTGAGCTATGGTTTGAGCCACTCAACTTCTACAAATATTCAAGAAGAGAGCTC
Source organism: Ceratopteris richardii (assembly GCA_020310875.1). NCBI lineage: Eukaryota > Viridiplantae > Streptophyta > Polypodiopsida > Polypodiales > Pteridaceae > Ceratopteris > Ceratopteris richardii. The sequence goes on from CM035431.1 coordinate 108,987,735, forward strand.
TAAATGAGGGTCCACACACCTACGAGATTTACAAAGGCTTTTTTATATGAGTTTTCTTCCAAGTTTGAATTTGAATTCAAACTTGGCTCCAACTAAAAGTGACTCCGTTGATTTAGGAGTTATTCTCTCAAACTCAATTCGTAACCAATGTTCCTCCTGATTTCATGAGATACAAGCTTTTACAAGATTCTTCCAAAAATTAATCTTTTACAATGGCAAATGACCAAGTGATTACAAGCTAAGGTTCACATGCAACTTCAAGTGATAGTTGCACACATTTGTCTTCTAAGCCAAGTGTGTAGGCTTGATCATTTGCACCAACACGATTGAGCAAAGTGTTTCATGCAACATCCTCTTCACAATAGTATGTGTATGTTTATATGTATATGATTGTGAATCAAAATCTATTATGATTGTCTAACTCAACATTGATTTTTACTTCATAATAGTATGTGTATGTGTATTTGTGCATATGATTGTGAATTGAAATCTATTATGATTGTTTGACTCAACATCAATTCTTACTTCAGAATAGTATGTGTATGTGTATGTGCACATATGATTGTGAGTTAAAATCTATTGTGATTATCTGACTCAACATGAATTTTTAATTAAAATAATATGTGCATGTGTATGTGTGTGTACGATCATGAGTTAAAATCTATTGTAATTATCTGACACAACATTAACTCTTACTTCATAATAATATATGTGTGTATGATTGTGAGTTAAAATCTATTATGATTGTGTGATTTACAACATTGATAGAAATTGACTATATGAAGATGTAGAAATATAAACAGATAGGTAGATAAATACATAGATTAGTAGATTTAAAAAATTTAAGATAGAGATTCAAAATAGTTTGTACATATTTTAAGATATATATTTTGTCGAATATATATTTTAATTCATATTTATTTATGTTTTCTTTTTAGTAGATATAAATTCTTCATTAAAGAAATCATTATGGGAAAGGGAAAAGAATTTTCATATGCGATTATTCATCAAGAGGGTAAAATGGTCTCCACAATACAATGCAAATGTTGTGGACATCGTTATGTAGGAAATACAACTCGGAGCAAAGAGTATCTTTTTAGTGCAAGCAACAATATTGTAGAATGCTCTAATCGAGATAGTGATGTATGGGTACATTTTGCAATTTATGCAAACAAATGTAAATCCCAAGGTATCACATCAAAAATATTTAGAAGCATGAATACATCACACTATTTTCAAAGTAGTCAAAGCGTAGAGCAAGAACAAGTAGATGTATCAATGAAAATAGAGGAAGCTTGTGATACGTCTATTCAAATATCACAAAATGGAGTATTCAAGGTATCTCTACTCTGTTTGATCCAGATATGTCAAGAAAGAGTGGACCGGGTGAATCTAGAAGAATAGGTGGGTCTAATAATGTGTCACCTAATATTTCTATAACAAACCATAAAACACAATACATGTAGCTTTTGAACAGCAGATTGTCTTGAGCTTCATCTCAAATGGACTCAAGCACTTTTAGCATATGGAATTCCTTTCAATTTTATTCATAGTGGGATTATCAAAGATGCTTTGATGTCAACTGCACGAAAAGGATTTGCCATGCTAAATTACAATAAAATATGAATAGAATATGTCGATAATGTGAAGAAAAGTATTGAAGCTATTTTAAAATGAACAATGCTCAATTATGTACCCATAAATGGATTCACAATAGCACTAGATGGATAGAGAAGTTATCAAAAGAAGCCATTGATAAATGACATGGTTTTATGTCCAAAGGGGAGCATGTTTTTGGAAGCAGTCCATACTTCTCTTAAGGAGAAAAGTTCAGCTTTCCTTGTAAAGATATATGAACATGTTATATCTTGTGCAGGCAGTCCAAAGAATGTCACTGCGATAGTGACTGATAATACGTCTAATTTTCAAAGTGTTGGAATTGCAATACAAATCAAGTATGAAGGCATTACTTGGGTTCCATGTCCAACTCACACGCTAAATCTATTATTGAAAGATATAGGTAATTATCTTTCATTAAAAAAAGTTTATGAGATGCAAATCATGTGGTCAAATTTATCTGAGAGCATCAATTTTCATATTCTCTCTTTTGTTCAAAATCCCCCAATAAAGCACTTCATATCTTTTGTGCTATACGATTTACAACAGCTTATATTGTGCTCAATGGATTATTAGAAGTCAACCCAACACATATAGAAATGATTGCAGATCAAATGGGATGCGTGGCTAGAAAAGTATGCTTCTTATCGAGTTGTGGCTTCAAAGTTTATGTCTCTAATACAGTCACAAAATATTTGGCATAACCTTAAAAAAAATATCGGTATCACGAAACCTTTTGTGAAACTTTTATGAATTATTGATACTGATAAGTTTATGATAGGAAAATTTTATGATAAGTTTATGATAGGAAATTTTAGTTCGAAAACTATTCAGAAGGGGAAAGACTTTAATCATTTCTCGTCATGAGAAAAAACACAAATTATATTATTAGCAAAGAAACTATGGAGGCAAATGCATAGTCATTTACATGGAACATCATTCATCTTGGATCTAGCATTTCAACTTAATGGTCGAGCGTCAAAAACAAAGAATTCATGGCAAATTTCAAAACCACATGCCAATTGTTATTTACAGGTAGAGATGGGTGAGATGCATTCCATCAAAAGGTAGTTTATGTAAATCAAGGAGGATTTTTTGGAGATCTATGGCAAATTGAAGCGATTCAAAAGTATCCACCTCTTGTATGATGGAAGGTACAAAGGTGAAATAGTGGAGTTCTAACATATAGCTATGAAAGTGCTTTCAATAATAGCTTCAAGCGGTAGTTGTGAATGTATTGGAGTGCATATGATTTTCTTCATTCAAAACAAGTAGATTGATACATAAATAGATAGCTACATAAATGAATAAATGAATGGATAAATGGATAAATATATAAAAAACTAGATAAATAGTATGATAGTTAGATAAGTAGATTTATATATAGAAAGTATTATTATAATCTTGAAGTGAACCTATGTAACTATTAACAATGTAAGAGTCAAAGAATCTGAAATTCATAATAGTTCATATATACTTCTTGTCACATTAATGTATATAACTATCGTGAAAGTAAGAGTCAAAGAATCAAACAATCACAATAGTTTTCATACACCCATGACATTATACTATGTATAGTTATGTTCACACGAGTCTATATGACTATTGTGAGAGTAAGATTCAAAGAATCAAACAATAAAAATAGTCCCTATACACTCCCTATAATATTGAGAGAGTAGGAATCTAGGCAGCGATTCAAACAATTTCAATAGATCTTTTTTTCATAGTCCTATTACTACTATGAGAGTAAGAATTGATGTAGCAAGTCAAACAATCACTATAATGGTTTATTTTAAAATTTAAATCATCAAAGTATACAAGTAAGAAATGCTTTCGAAAGGCGAACATGTATACTTATGATGATTAAAAAAACATAAAAACCAATCACATGAATACAAATCATACATATGTAAGAGACACATATGTGAATCATAACATATGCATGATACACTTTAATCATAGCAATAATATAGAAAATACATTAGAAGAATCAATACCTGAATGCTATGGTGGAGAAGGGAGCTATATGAATGGTATGGTGCACAATAATGCTCTATGAAATGTCTTGGAAACATGTGCACAAATGAGTCTTTTATCAGATCAAAAAACATCTATTTTTTTCCTTCAAAATTGCTTTTCCATCAAAAGCGCTTTTGATTGAAAGCACTCTCGATCAAAAAGACTTTCGTTCAAAAAAAAAAGATGACCTTATATTTTTTATTCAAAAATCCCCAAATAAACCAAACATATTCGGTAGTTTTTTTATTATTCGGTCAAATAAATGCAACATAGATTAGGAATAGGAATTTGTCCTAAGACAAGTTCTATTCCTAATGTGGCCATCTCAGATGCATGATCAATAAGTGTAATCACAAGAGTATTAATCTTGTCTAATATAGCTAATGTTTCAGTTGTAGCAGGAGCTCAATGATCTTTCATATAATGGCTAGAAGGAATGATATTCCAAATATATTTCACCATGTGCACAAGGTTTCACAAACATTCTTCTCTTCTTGTACTTGTACATGTGAAATTTGTACAGGAATATCCTCATCCATTCTTTTTACTTCCTAGCTTTTGTTATTGGTTGTCGCTTCTTCCTCAAAGGATCGATCATCACAAAGAAATCACGTTTTTCTATCCTAAAAGCTTTACTAAGGTAAATTAAATCACATTATCAAGTTCATTTCTCAAGAACTTGTTTCAAGTTAGTTGCTTGTTCAATGTAAGACTTTAGCGTGTAGGAAGGGGCCTTAGTTTTTTCTTACCCTCTTTTATTAGCTTTTACTTCTTGATGTTGAGGAAGATCTATGGATTGCATAGGTAGAGGTTGCTCAATAGAAGCTAGGTATTGAGTTCAGTAGCCTTTTGATTTATTTGATTTTTTGGTGATGGTGGAACTATGTATTGGTTGATTTATTTGAGTTGGTTAATTTAGATTTAGTGAATGAGTTTAATCTTGTGGTACTTCTACATGTCGCTTACTTCTTCTCCACTCCTCTTTCCTTTGACTAAAGCCTTCTTCTCTTTTCTTCGACTATAGCTTGATCTTCCATTAAGGAACATAAATAAGTGACTATGAAGAGAGTATCAATTGGGACTTTCAACCCTGTTATCTCTCGAATCACATTAGTATCCATTGTTTAAATTTCCTGATGCACCTTAGATCTAAGGATTTCATTATTCTTAATGAATCTTTCGAATCTCAAATATCATCTTCACTTAAGAGACATACATGGAGATATGTGAACTTGAAGCAAAATTATTTGAAGTACTAGGGAAGAATGCCTTCATACCTCCATGGCAAAAGTTCATATTAACTTTCTCACTAGTCTTTACATCATGAATCATCTTTTCCTTTATAAACATCAAGTTTTTTGACAAAACATTTTTAAAAGTTTCACATGAGTATATGTTTTGCTCCAAGAATTCACACCAGATACACATCTTAACCTCAAGAGTCCTTAAAATTTCATTAATTGCTGCTTATGAGGATTAAGATTCGATCATTTGTTTCACGCTTTTGATTTTGAGATCACTAAATTTCCTAAACATTCATACATACATGCATTCATAAATACATGAATTCATATGTGTTCAAATGCACAAATATATATATATATATATATATATATATATATATATATATATATATATATATATATATATATATATATATATATATATATATATATATATATATATATATATATATATATATATATATATATATATATATATATATATATATATATATATACACACACACATACATCCATAGATGTATACATTACATACATATATACATATGTACACACATACATGTGTACATCCATCCATGCATGATACGTACGTACATACATACATACATACATACATACATACATACATACATACATACATACATACATACATACATACATGCACGTACGTACGTACATACATACATACATATATACATACATACATACATGCATGCATGCATGCGTGCATACATACATACATACATATATACATACATACATACATACATACATACATACATACATACATGCATACATACATACATACATGCATGCATGCATATATACATGCATGCATACATACATACATACATACATACATACATACATACATACATACATACATACATACATACATCGAGGCATACATGCACACATACATGTTGAGATATCAAGCTCAACATGTGATGATCCAGGATGACACGTACCAGATTTTCGTTTATCTGACATGTATAGTGGTCATGCCAGTATATGTCAGGGATACTTCATTGAGCTTTATTAGACTATCTACCGAGAGTGATGGCACATTTGTTTCTTGCCAGCTCACTCATTCGCGGACATTAGGTTTTTCCTTATGTACTGGTCTTTATATATTGCACTTGTTGTATTCTTGTTTTTAGGTCATTCTTGTACATTCCTTTTTATGTAATAGAAGAAGAAGAAGAAGATCATTCTTCCTTGCCTCAATCTGTGTGTGTGCTTCTCCTTGAGAGTGAGAGTGTGTGTGTGAGCTCTCTTCCTTATCTCCTTCCTCGTGACATGGCATCACAGCCAGCGTGGCTGTAGAGAGCTCGTGGAGAAGGCGACGGTGAAGACTACGCGGCAAGGCGTGGAGAAAACGCGATTTCACAAACGGCCTCTGTTTGCTACAAAAATTGTCGTGAAGGTAGAAGACCTCAAAATATTTTCGAGAGTTATTCCTTTAGGGTCACTTGTTTTTGTCAGATCGAAGTTTCGGAGCCATCTCGACCTCCGTTTCGAGCCCGCAAGGTGGGGCCCATAGAAAAACCAGGTCAGTTTCAGAAACTGTAACTTGCGTTGTGTTCGGCAACACTCATATATTCTAGATCTAGAATTTCAAGCGATTCCGTGTACTATTGATACACGAAAACTGTGTTTTTTTGAGATCGAACTGTCACGTCATAGTGCGACAGTGTTCAAGCAGAAGTGCTACTTGTAGTGTGTTGCGGTGTTGTGAATTGTTGCAGAAATGGCAAACGCGGATGGAATGAGTCAGCTTATGAGCGATAAGCTGGACAAGAACAACTTCCATGCTTGGAGATTCAGAATGACGAATTTCCTGATGGGAAAAGGTTACTGGAAGTACATCGAAGGAGAGAATGAAAATGCTCCGCAGTTACCAGAAAGGAATCGGACTACAAAACAGTTAAGAGCATATGAGGAATGGAATCAAGGAGCACGAAAGGTAATGTATTGGCTATCTGTTAGCATACAGGATAGCATGATTGGACACATACAGGATGCCAAGACTCCAAAAGAGGCTTGGAACAGTTTGGTCACTTTGTACGAGACCAATACAAAGGCACGGAAATTGCAACTCAAGAACGAGCTGCATACATTGGAGAAAAAGAGCATGTTGATAAGTGACTACACTCTAAAAATCAAAAGCATATGTGAGTCACTTGCATCTATTGGCGTGAATGTAGATGATGATGATAAGGTGGAAGTGTGCCTTCGTGGTTTAGGAACTGCATATAAGCAGTTCAGAACTTCTATACAGACCAGGGAAAATATCCCGAATTTTGCTCATCTGGTATCTATGCTGATCATTGAAGAAAAGAATCTTGGTGAGGATTCAAACTCCCAAGGAAAGCCCAGTTCTGAGCAAGTATTCTACTCTGGCAGAGGAAGAGGCAGAGATAGAGGTTTTGGAAGTGGAAGAGGAAACAATAACCAAGACCACGGTCAACAACAGAATCATGCAGGAGGAAGAGGACAGTTTCGAGGCAGGGGGAGTCAAAGAGGTCACAAAAATTTCCAAAGAAATGATTCAGGTAATGATAGTAAAGGATGCTGGAATTGTGGTAAACCTAGACACTTTGAACGTGATTGCACGTTAAAGAATCAAAATAACAAAAGGCAGCAAAACAACTATGCATCCACAAGTGCAGATGATTCTGAGAAGCTATTTATGGTTCAACATCACATGATGAATACGATGTCTGCTAGTGTTTCAAAATCGAATGATAATGTCTAGTATGTTGATTCAGGTGCTTCAAATCACATGACCAGTCATGCAGAATGGTTTAGTAGTTTGCAGAAAATGCCAGTTCCTGGATATGTTGAAACAGGTGATGACACATCACATCCTATTGAGCATACAGGAAACATAGCATTGTCTATGGAGGACGAAAAGGTAAAACATCTTGCTGATGTGCTGCATGTTCCAAATATAACGAAGAATCTGGTTTTTGTTGGACAAATGGTTGACCAGGGATTACAAGTCAGGTTCAATGCTGATGGATTATATGTAGAAGAGTACAAGCAAGATGGACGATTGGTTGCCAAAGGAAACAAAGTGGGTAGGATGTTCACCTTAAATGTGAAGATTCCTGAAATGAATGCAGCCATGTTTGCAAAAGGTGCAGGAGTTATTGCAGATATAGAGATATGGCACAAACGGATTGGACATGCAAACTTGCAAAGGCTAAAACTGATGCAGTCAAAGGAGATTGTCCATGGACTACCAAATTTCAAAGTTGCAGAAATGCAAAAGGTATGTGCAGCATGTCAATTTGGTAAACAGTCAAGAGCATCATTTCCACATGACAAGCATGTTAGTGAGAATGTACTAGAAGTAGTACATACAGATGTTTGGGGTCCAGCAAAGACCACATCTATGGGTGGTTGCAGGTTTTATGTTACTTTCATTGATGACCATACACGCAAAGTATGGGTATATTTCATGAAAGAGAAGAGCGAGGTGTTTACTCATTTCCAGAATTTTAAAGTTATGGTGGAAAAGCAGACAGGGAAGTACATTCAGACATTAAGATCTGATGGAGGAGGTGAATACATGTCAAATGAGTTCAGCAATTTTCTAAAAAATCATGGAATTCGGCGTCAGTTTTCATGCAGGTACACACCACAACAGAATGGTATTGCTGAACGCAAAAACAGACATATTGCAGAAATAGCAAGAGCCTTAATGGCTGAGAAGAATATGCCTCATTGTTATTGGGCAGAAGCTGTGCATACTGCTGTATATATCATGAACAGAACTTCGACTGTTGTTGTACATCAAGTTACACCTGAAGAGAAGTTTACAGGTAAAAAGCCAAACTTATCACATCTGAAAGTTTTTGGTTGTATTGCATATGTACATGTTCCAGATGAGTTGAGGATGAAGCTTGATCCGAAAGCAGAAAAATGTGTCTTCATTGGATATTCCCTTGAGCAAAAGGGGTACAAATGTTATAACCCACTCACACGACAGGTGAAGGTGAGCAGAGATGTGGTATTTGATGAAATGTCAAGCTACTATGTAGATGCCAAAGCAGGACTGAATCTTGAACCAAATGACAAAGAAAATGCTGAAAAATCTAGTGCAAAATCTCAAGTTTTGAGTGGACCGGATGCATCACCAAGCAATAGTTCCAACTCAAATCCATGGAGTGGAAGATTGCGTGGAAATTTCAGTCCAGCAAATTCATCAAATACATCCAAGAAAGGTAAAGAAAAGCTTTCTGCTGGTAGTAAAACAGGTGCAGGTTTTGAAGACATTGATGGAGATTCAAGCGGTTCAGAAAAGAGTCTTGATGAGGAACTTGGATTGCCCTTTGTGAAGACTCCAGGAGTAAGAAGGGCACATGCAGATGATACAAGAAGAAGTGACCCAGGACCAAGAAGATCTGGGAGGATGCGTAATTCAGTGCAACGATTGACATATGATAGTTACATGGCTCGCCATTGTGCCTACATGACAAAGGTAATACAAGATGCTGAACCTTCTTGTTTTGAAGATGCAATTGGTAATGCAGATTGGGAAAAAGCTATGGATGAGGAGATGGTTGCACTTTATGGAAATGATACATGGAAGCTGGTTCCATTGCCGCAAGGAAAGAAATCCATAGGCTGCAAATGGGTTTACAAGGTAAAGCATAATGCTGATGGTAGCATAAGCAGGTATAAAGCACGATTGGTAGCTAAAGGTTATGCACAGACATATGGCATTGATTATGAGGAAACATTTAGCCCTGTAGCTAAAATGTCTACTGTCAGAACACTTGTTGCATTAGCTACAGCAAAAGGATGGACTTTGCATCACATGGATGTGAAGAATGCTTTCCTACATGGTGAGTTACAGGAAGAAGTATATATGGACCAGCCACAAGGATATGAAGATTCAAAGCATCTAGAATATGTCTGCAGGTTGCAAAAGGCTTTGTATGGGCTGAAGCAAGCTCCGCATGCATGGCATGCAAGGATTGCTGATTACTTAACCAGCATTGGGTTTTCTATGTGTGATGCAGATCACTCACTATATGCAAGGAAGGCTGATGATGGCATCACTATTGTGGCTATTTATGTTGATGACCTGATTGTAGGTGGTGATAATGAAAAAAGCATCAAAGAGGTAAAGAAACTTCTTATGTAGGAATTCGACATGAAAGATCTTAGTGTGCTGCGCTATTTCTTGGGCATTGAGTTTATACATACAGAAACAGGTATATGGATGTCGCAAAGGCAATATGCCTTGAATATGCTGCAAAAGTATGGTATGGCTGATTGTAAGCAAATTTCTATGCCTTTAGATCAGAATTTGAAATTGGATACTACATCAGGTGAAGCATTGGAAAATGCTACTATGTACAGGAAAATTGTGGGAAGTCTTATATATCTTACAATTACAAGACCTGATTTAAGCTACACTGTTGGACTTGAAAGTCAGTTTATGCAGGTTCCCAGGAAGCCACATTTGGATGCTCTGAGGCGCACTCTACGTTATGTGAGTGCTACTTTGGATTATGCATTGTTTTATGAAGCTGGTGTAGATTTGCAGGTTCATGGATACACCGATGCAGATTGGGCTGGTAGTACTCCAGATAGAAGATCTACTAGTGGCTTTCTTTTCTCACTTGGAGGTGCAGCTATTACATGGAGCAGTAAGAAGCAACCCACTGTTGCTTTGTCGAGTACAGAGGCTGAGTACAGAGGTGCTTCAATGGCAGCATGTGAGGCATCATGGCTGGAGATGTTACTTGCAAATTCAGGTGTGGAAGTGCAAAAGCCTATCACTATCTATTGTGATAATCTTAGCAGCATACAATTAGCACGGAACCCTGTTTTCCATGCTAGAACAAAGCATATCGAGGTACATTATCACTTCATCAGAGAGAAGGTATTAGCAGGTGATATTGATCTTGTTTATGTGAGAATAGATGAGCAAGTTGCTGATATTTTCACCAAAGCACTTGGAGTTGAGAAGTTGAAGAAGTTTCGGAAGATGCTTGGATTACAGGATATGGTGTTGAGCTTGAGGGGGAGTGTTGAGATATCAAGCTCAACATGTGATGATCCAGGATGACACGTACCAGATTTTCGTTTCTCTGACATGTATAGTGGTCATGCCAGTATATGTCAGGGATACTTCATAGTCTACCGAGTGATGGCACATTTGTTTCTTGCCAGCTCACTCATTCGCGGACATTAGGTTTTTCCTTATGTACTGGTCTTTATATATTGCACTTGTTGTATTCTTGTTTTTAGGTCATTCTTGTACATTCCTTTTTATGTAATAGAAGAAGAAGAAGATCATTCTTCCTTGCCTCAATCTGTGTGTGTGCTTCTCCTTGAGAGTGAGAGTGTGTGTGTGAGCTCTCTTCCTTATCTCCTTCCTCGTGACAATACATACATACATACGTACATATATACATACATACATACATACATACATACATACATACACACACACACACATACATACATACACACACACACACATACATACATACATACATACATACATACATTACATACATACATACATACATACATACATACATACATACATACATACATACATACATACATACATACATACATACATGCATACATACAATAAGGAAACGAACCCACACCAAACTATACACACATGGGAAAAATTATCAATTATGGATTGTCACTAAGAACAAATACAATAATATATTAGGAATCATTACTTGAGCGTAGATTTAAGGATCACATTCTAGTAAGAGTATAACGTTATTGTTCCTAATTTATGCATGTGCAATGTATTAATATGAAGTTCAAGTAAAGAAGAGCAATGTAGACTTTGAGATATCTTGTGCATTACATATCCTAAATTCTACGGATATGAGAAGCAATATTATATTTAAAGGATGTAATATAATAAACCACTCATATGATATATGGTCGGAGATTTATAGTTATTATTTCCCTTTGGTAGAAGAATGAAGAATGAGACTGCGGATTATCTTCTCAAGATTGCACTTAAGTACAAAATATATCAAAAACATTCACACAATCTTAACAGAAATTAAGAATCATCCTTTCCATTGTTTCGCATAAGAATCATTATTTGGTCTCTTCCTTGCCTTAAGTACAAAATGTATCAAAAACATTCACACAATCTGAACACAAATTAAGAATCATCCTCTCCATTGTCTCGCATGTCCAATGAAACTTGTTTTTGCTCTTGCCCACATTCATGTATCAGTACCAAACATATAGCGTGAAGGTTTCTATGAATATACATAAGTTGCATGCTAATTTTTTGAAGAAGTTTTTCTCCCCTTTTCTCATAGAACAGGGTGCAACAGTTAAAATGGAGAAGCACTTGTCTTTTGAAGGTGTGGACATTACAAGCTTCTAGGTTTTCAGAGCATTTTACAGAAGATCGGCCCATCATTTGACATGTCCAATGGCTTCTCTCTTGTCCTCAAATTATAGGTGAACAACTATACAACTTAGAGACCTATCTAGAGCAAGGCCTATATTTGATGAGCATTTTAGCTAACAAGGGACATTTTGCCACTCAAAAACAGGTGATTTTTCAACTTCCTTCATATGAAGGTCTGAGATTGGTAACATGCATTCTTTACATATACATATGCATATGAATTGGATATATCTTCGATAGATAAATCAAAATTTGTAAAATGAAAGGTAGAAGCGACATTGTTACCTGTCATATAAAAGCTGCCTCTCAGATTGAGGCCCTGATCTAAACCCAATTCATTATCTATTTCTTTACGTTTACAAAGTTCAATCCGTATATGTTCTTTCCTTGCAACATGAACACACAACTTGAAATCTAAACAAACGCACAATCATAAAATAATGTTCCATGCACTCATACATATAATCTTGACTTGGGTAATAGGAGAGTATCTAGAACGTGTTCATATCAGTATTTCACCATGGGCTAAACTTCTGTAAACAGCTCTATCCATAGAATTGATTGCTATCTTGCATATTCCTAGCATCCACATTGTTTCTAGAATCAAAAAATGTATTATCATATCATTAACTATGGAAACCTATTGTTGCACCTTTCTGTGAGTAGGACAAACCACCTTGACTTCAACACAAAGTAGATAATGCATTACCCTTGTCGCCAAGTTTTTCACTGATGACGCTCCTTCCATGAACAACTTGAAAACTCGTTAAAGAGCCACGCAAATTTGATGTTGAACAATGCTTTTCTCCAAGTTTTTCATTAGTTATATTCTCAAATGCTTCCATCCCCTTCACGTGGCCTTGATTATTCTTATACAAATCCAATATTTAAGTCCTTCTATCAATAATGTCACCACCTTTATGCTTGAAACATATATTTGTGGGAGCTCACTAACTTCCAAAATAACAAAACGATGGAAATAGTTTCTATTGAAGAATATCCACACCTTTGAATTCCACAAACCAATTGCATTATCCAAGACTTGACCGCATACCCATCAAACATCAATTAAACCTCTTCCAAACCATGTTGAAAACTTTTCTTTTCATCCATTTATGTAGATAAGCCTTCATGGTTATCACTCAATGAATATGTAAGACCTTCGTAGTCAAAATAAACCTACACGTTATCAAACCAACCACCTCAGAGAATTGTGCATCCACAGCTCATCCACTTATCTTTTATATTGAGTAATTCAAATTGTGCCCATGTCACATCATCCACATCCATTAATTGAAGCCTTACATGTTGGTCAACTCAACTGTGGATATGGTCAAAGTTCAGTAAGAAAATTATCAAAATTTGCATGCGAAGATTTTTATATATTCTTGTGAGCCCAAAGAGGACTTACCACGCCCAATTCCAAATAATGGGGAGCCTTCTGTGGCCCCACTTCTTGTTAGCGGATATGATATATACATGATAGGATTAGGAGATAAACTACTAGCTGTAGTAAAAGGTAAAATCTTCTCTCTGCATTCACTTTTCTTTTCTCGTTTAGAATGGGCTTCCTCATCCTTTTGTGGCCCCACTTCTTGTTAGCGGATATGATATATACATGATAGGATTAGGAGATAAAGCTACTAGCTGTAGTAAAAGGTAAAATCTTCTCTCTGCATTCACTTTTCTTTTCTCGTTTAGAATGGGCTTCCTCATATTGCGATTATGCATGCGTACAAAAAGAGCACACATAAACATGTAGATTCCATAAGTAACGGGATATTCCAATTATCATGGACCCATCTAAAAGCTGGTACTTGCAAATCCATTTAGTGGAGACAGCTTCAAAGTTTACTTCAAAAAACCTCATTGAAAGAGGGCTGCTTTTGGCAGTAAAGGCACATTCTTCTCTCTGATCTCACTTTTCATTCACCCACAACTACAGATTCATTTCTGCAGTCCACACCTTATGAGACTAACATATTTAATAGGGTGATAATGCAAATCTTTCTAAACCTGATGCTTCCTTTGTTCTTCTCTGATCCCGCAATTCAATGGTAAGTTACAAGAATACACTTGTTCAGCATTTGCAATGTCCCAATAGTATGCATGTCTATTCATGATCATAGGCTGTTTACGCAAGTTTCTTAAACCTAGTTGCTTTGTTCTTTTCCAATGCTGCAATTCAACGGTAAGCTATAACAGAAAATTTGTTCAGCACTATAAATGTCCCATGGTAAGCATGTCTAGTCGTAAAAGGGTTCTGTAATACTGGAGCTGATGCAGCTTACTACTGATTTTATAAATGGTACTTCAATCCTAATCACCAGATCCAAGAATATGGAAAGTTGTACATAGCACAGATCTTGATATCAACTGAGGAGGGTGAACATATCCTCCTAGTGTTCCATTCACAGTAAAGTGATCGATGAGCATAGGGCCGACAGTCATAAAAAGTGAGAATCCTTCATTTTGCAAAACTAGGTCACTCTCCATATAAAGCTTTTAAAACTGATATTCTGAAATTCCATGAGATAAAATATGTTTCAGATATTTCGGAAAGACCCCTGAGTTCGTTACAAAGGACTGATTGGCCAAAAAGTAAACTTAAGAAATACTACAGAATATTCAACTTGCCATTTTTCCTATGGCCCCAGGGGCTATCACAGGGCTCTAACAAATTCATAAGTTGGTTTTATGAGGTACTAAAGATAAGTCAATTGCTTTAAAGAACAAGTATAAAGAATCATGCTCAAAGGATTTGTGCTGGAGTTTTTGGGTAATATTTCAACACATACTACGTACATTTACAATATTTAAATAAACCATCTATACTCCATCTGGGTCTATGAATTTCATCTCTGCAGTTAAAATCATTCCTTACTACAGTAAGATCTTCGCAAATCACAAGTTCATGAGGTATGACTTGCTGATTTACAAGGGTAAGAGACAGATGAGTCCTTAACATTTGATCAGAAACAACAAACATACATGAAATTAGAGCCAGCTAGCAGCAAATTGACCAAATAAGAGACATGAACAATAAAACCATTTTTTACACTGAAGGAATCATAAACTGGGGAAAATGTCTTCCTCGAGAAAAAAAATCAGATTTCTTCCAATGAATAAGCACTGCAGTTCCATTTTTAAATAAAACTCAACGGAGCAGAATGGATAAAAAGCTCATAAGGTGCAAGCAAGCTGCCATTGTCACCATCCAGTTGCAATTTGTCTTGTTTGGCATTCTATTTTTCTGTTAACAAGCAATTCAAAAAATCACTGGTCAGCCATGCAAAACAATATAGCATTCCTACATTATTTTTGTCATACATAACAAAATTATACACAAGCAGCTAAATAAAAGTAGCTGAATGAATGATTAATAAATTGATCTGTTTAAGGGCATGAAACTAGCAAATACGATGAAAATAACCCACAATGTAACAAGCAACTTAAGATTTGTACAAGGTTCCAAAAATTAAAATGTCAAAAGCAATGGAAAGACAGTTGATTCAAACTTGCATGCATCTGCAATAGGCACAGGGAGTGGATTATGGCCATTACTTTCTATAGTCAAAATATCATTGAAGGTAAAAGCTCAGTGACACTGTATGACAGCAAAATTTAGATAATGCAATAACTAACAATTTATCTTAGTCAGCTTGTCATGAAAGATCTGCCTAAAGCTATAATGAGCTGTTCTGCATATCTATAGCTACAACATTACCTATACTTTATTTAACCCACCAACATGATAGAGATCTGTGATTCCAAATGCAAGCATATCATTACCTGGATCCCAGAGGATTGTTGTTGCAGCAATCATAGAGGCCACCACATAAGGATCCATGTTGGAAGCTGGTCTTCTGTCTTCGAAGTACCCTGTGTATCAATCAAATAACATGACAATCAATAATCAAAAACCAGCGGTATGTAAAGGGAATTTTGGAAAGGGGTGCAAAAGTTAATCAATCAATGATCATGTGGTAGTTTCTAGAGCAATTTTCACATATTGTGAACAATGTATAAACATACAAAATTTCTGAACATATACCTTTGTTTCGTTGTTCAGTTTCTCTTCCCACACGAACAGAAGCACCACGATTAGCAACTCCCTGAAACATTCAAAATATGTTAGTCAAGGATATCATTGCTATAATCTTGACTGAACAATCTGCCTTTTTGATGGACATGCCCAAGTCCTGAGAAGCGAGGAGCATTCGAGCTATCGTCTTGTTTCCAGCACACAAGTGTTCATTAAAACAAGCCAAATTTGTTCCGATTAACAACAGGATCTCATACTCGATTGGGTCTACTGCACAGACAGATGGTCTCTATGC
>CM035431.1:109009377-109196877 GCA_020310875.1 Ceratopteris richardii
ACCGCAAGCACGGAGGAAGACAAGAAGAGAGATATTGCACACTGGACAAAGAAAATTCCGAGGCGAATGTAGATAGTGAAGAAATAAGTATGATAGGTTTCAGCAACGAGCTACACTAATGAAGGAAAGGCATACCCACATTGGGCTCGTCAAGCAGCTACGTGTGTCAATCGTTCATGTTTTAGAGACACAATGTATATGCACAGGAACAACGAATGCACATGTGCCCATGCATTGCATGCACAACAAAGAAGAGCGGAAAAGCACAGAAGGGCAGACAGAGCGAAAAATAGACGATGGCGTAATGATGGCCATACCATATGTATTCGGCAATAATTTTAGAGGTGTGATCGGAGAGGTTAAGGTTGAGAAGGTCCTGCATGGCCATGGCGTAAGAGCGAATTTCTCCTTCCTTTCGTCGTTGTTCTCCTTCTCCTCCTCTGATGGAGAACGAAGGGCGATGACGTGCAGCTCGCTATGCCTCCGCTACCTCAGCCGTGGAGTAACGCAAATCCGTTCAATGGTAGGGGGTTTATGGGCCTCTCACAAGTCGATGTATAGATGGTGGTCAAGAGTCCTCGTGCGGCCTTTCTTATCCTTTGCTTTGTAATTTTTAGAAACACACCATTTGTCATGGATAAGGTTGCCACTATTTTAAAGCAAACTCTCTTTATGAACTTTTTTTTTAATATGCTTTGCAAATTGTGACTATCTGCATTTATGTGTGTCATTACAACTTACACATGCCAAATGAGGAGATGCACATGTCTCTATGGAGTCGTTCTCATGGGAGCCAATATCTATATCTCTATCTATATTACATGAAAGATTTACATCTCCATTTTAAGTCTCTATGTATACAATAATGAAATGTCATACATTTACATGGTACAGTGAATCTATGAAAGTTTTTGATGGGCGATTTGGAACCATAAACAACAATGTATGAAATATTATTCCCAACATGATACATGGGTGTGGCATATGAGCAATGAATGTGCATTCCAAAACATGTGGTGGGTAGTCTAGTTGTGGTTGATG
Source organism: Ceratopteris richardii (assembly GCA_020310875.1). Taxonomy (NCBI): domain Eukaryota; kingdom Viridiplantae; phylum Streptophyta; class Polypodiopsida; order Polypodiales; family Pteridaceae; genus Ceratopteris; species Ceratopteris richardii. Next base: position 109,010,419 of record CM035431.1, read on the forward strand.
AATGCATCTTAAATGCAAGCATTGGACATGGAAGAAGGTTCAAACAAAGAAGGGAGGAGAAAGAGGAGAAAAAGGTAGACATGAAGAAATGAAATCCAACCCCCAAAAAACCATGAAGATTATTTCTCTCAATACTCATGGTCAATACTCATGGTCATTGAGATCAAAATTGGTCCTCGATTATCAATCATTGGTTGAGATAGCAGAATCAAAACTAAGATTTTATATGTTTGTAGGAGGTGAAGATAGATAAACAAGACCTAACAGACACAATCAAAAAGTTTCCTCGTGCCACATGTGCTTCTCTAGTATGAATGTTTGATTGGTGGCTAATCTTACCAATACTAATATCGATAGCAGAAACCAATGGGTCATCTTTGATGGTTAGAACCCCTTCTCTATTGCTTTGATCTATGCCCCCGACTCTATCATAGAATAGATGGCATGTTGCCACTCCCTCAAGGTTTTCCTATTTCTTACAACTTTGAGAGGGGATTTTAACATGCCGAGAAAGATGAACTATTAATAGGAACATGAAGGTCTTGAGACACATGCAATGATAGCTTTGCCTATGAAACGTGCCATTATCCCTCATATTCACTCTTGCAAAACAACAAATGATGCTTGGGATACACTTACCACTTTGTACTAGGAAAGAAATGAGGCTTATGTCACTTACCTCCAAAAATAGCTGGAGAGTGAGCATATGAATGAAGGTGATTCTATAGATAGCTTTTTGACAAAGATCAAAGATTTGAAGGAGCAATTGATTTTTGTTGATGAAGTCTTGTCGGACATTTCCTTGTGCAAACTATTCTAAATGGTCTTCTAAATTCATATTAGAGTTTTGCTTATACTCTTTGGTTGATGATGAAATGCAATCCAAATGCCTTCACATTTGAGGAGTTAGTCTCTATTTTTTGCAGGAGGATTAGTCTAGACAAAACAGGTCCATTATGCATGTTGCAAATCAAGCTTTCCTAGCTAGTTAGAAGGTCAAAGGTAAATGGGGCTCATCTACTAGTAAGCAAAAATTTGCTAATTCTGCAAAGTTGAAAAAGGAAGACAAAGATGAGAAGAAATCAGAAAAGCAAAAATTGTTTTGCAAATACCAGAAAGGAAATGATAATGTCATAAAGAGTTTTCCAAAACTGGTTGCAAAAGAGGCAAAGAAAAAAGAGGCTGGAATGGTTATTGTAGAGGCATGTACACCTAAAATAGAGTCTGCTAATCTTGTGTAGAATGAAGAATGGGCATTTACTATTGTTTGCAGTTATGAAGCATCTTCTCATGAACCGTGTATGTTTGCAGTAGACTCAGATGTTTGGTACTTTGACAGTGTAGCACCCAAACATATTACCTTGCAACACAATTTCTTCAGTTCACTTGAGCTTGCCCGTATAGGGAATACTATCACAGGCGCTAAAAACTCCTCTTATCCTGTAATGGGAGTTGGTGTGATCATTCTGAATACTCTTGATAGTAGTTATTTTACATTGTCAGATGCTTTGTTTGTGCCACGAATCAAGAAAAATCTATTATCAGTTTCAACACTAGCCAAGATCTGCTTGGTTGTGAAATTTTTTTATGAAAGACATATAATTCATGATTTGTCATGATTTTTCAAATGGAAATGTTATTATCGGTTCTCGCATTTTATGTCGTGGGCTATATAAGCTCATAGATTATGCAAAATCTGTGAATGATTCAACATATGCAGTTCAAGATTTCGGGGTATGTTAGATGCAAAGCTTTGGCATGCATGCTTTGGTCATCTGAATTATGCTAGTTTGCTACACCTGTGGAAATTTGAAATGGTGTCCTCTTTGCCCAAACTTGAAGCACGTTGTAAACATGTTTATAAAGGCTATATTTTGGAAAAAATGCAACATTCCTCCTTCCCAAAAGATGGTTCATTTTGAGCTACTCAAAAATTGTATCTTGTGTGCCTGAACAACAACACATGAAATTGGATGATAAAGTAGTGAAATGTATTTTTGTTGGGTATATTTCAGAAAGCAAAGGCTATCATCTATATCATCCATAGACTAAATACATTTTGGTTAGCTGTGATGTTGTTTTTGTGGAAGATACCATTCAACCATTACTTTCATGTACTAAGGAGACTTATGTTAACTCTAGAGATGTGTATGAAACTTTGTTACCTCTTTTTACAAGTGGAAAATCAAGTGCCAATCAGACTGAGGCAATTTCTAAGCCTTTATAGGTTCATCTAATGATGCAGATCATTCCATTTTTTATACATGATGCACTTGTTGATGAGAGGACTATTGTAGATGAGGCAAAAACTGTGCCAAAATGGAAGGTGCAGACTTTGCAAGATAGCAAATTAGATGCACCTCTATCATATCATACTTGTTCCATAAGTGCTTCTTTTGCATCAGACTACTATGCTATGGTTGCCTCTAGTCTTTGTGATGAGAATGAGCCGATTTTGTTTTATGAAGCACAAAATTCAAAAAATTGGATGGCTACCATGCAATCACAATATGATGCTATTATGAAGAATGGTACCTAGTCTTTATGTAATTTTCTTCCTCGCAAGAAGACCATTGGCACTAAGTGGGTAGACAAGCTAAAGCATAAGCCTCATGGAACAATTGACATGTATAAGGCTAGGCTTGTTGCAAAAGGTTATGCTCAAGAAAGAGGCATTGATTTTGATGAGAACTTTGCTCCCACATGCTGAATGACTATTGTTCGTGTAGCTCATCATGGTTGGAATGTACATCAGTTGGACATTAAAACTGCATTTATGAATGGTGACTTACATGAAGAAGTGTATGTTTTTTCAGCCCCATGATTTTGTGTTGAAAGGGCATGACAATGAGGTGTGCATATTGAAAAAGGCATAATATGGTTTGAAGCAAGCACCATGTGCTTGGTATGAAAAGATAAATGCCTACTTGATTGCACATGGTTTTGAGAATAGTCCAAGTGAGAGCATCTTATATGTTAAGCATGCAAAGGATGTGCATCTGATAATTGTTGTCTATGTTGATGACATGCTACTCATTGGTCCTAATGAGAAGCATATTGCTGATTTTAAGGTTGATTTGCATGCCCCACTTGAGATGTCAGATTTAAGGTGTTTGCATTATTATTTGGGCATTCAATTTATGCAAGTTGATGGCGGAATAGCTTTGTGTCAAACAAAATATATTGACACATTATTTTAGTATTTTGGCCTCGAAGATTGCAAACCTATTTCCATTCCTATCGAAACAGGTTTATGATTGAGTCTTCATGATTTTGGAGATGCATTTGATGCTATTCTCTATCAACAGGTTGTTGGATGCTTGATTTACTTATGCATAACTTAGCCTGATATTCAGTTTGTTATCTCACAGATGAGTAGATTTATGCATTGTCCAAGTGTCAAGCATGTTGATATATTTAGGTAGTGATGTGTGTGAACACTCTAGGACCGTCGGGGCACTTTTTTCCCTCTTTAGGAGGTTTTTTCCCCCCCGCTTGTATATATGCCTATTGCCCTAATCGGCTACTTATCTTTGTACATTCTCTAGTAATACATTCAGTATTGCGTGTTGTGCTCCAAGCTTCTTCTTCTTCCTTGTGTTGTTCACGTGCTTCTGTAGACGTCTAACTCCAACAATTGGTATCAGAGTAGGTCGTTGCTTCATCTAGGGCGTCGTCTACACCTCTTTGGTTGCAGTCCCAGATTCGCACGAAATTTGGTGAGCATACTCAGTGTGTTCCAGAGATCAAAACTGCTTCGTTGTATCGTGCCGAAATCACGATCTGAGCTCGTTTCGGCCTTCGAACACACTATCACAGTGCTTATGCAGGCTATTTCATCTTTTTGTGCCAAAGATATATACCTATTTCTGTTCGCCAATATAAGCGTCTCGAATTCTGCTACAGGTTTAGCAGAACTGGTTTGGGCAATTCTGTTCAACTTTTCGAGATACAATCAATTTTCTGCATCAAGGTATTTTAGTCACCGGCCATGGCTAAAAGCAGTGATGTGTTTCATATGTTGGTTGTTGAGGATAATTTGGATGGTACCAACTACCCATTGTGGGCTTATATGATGCGACATGTATTGGTTGCAAAATGACTGTGGAACATTGTGCAGGGTGTTGAAAAATGTCCTATCACACGGTCAACTGCCATTATTCCTCACATTCGCTCTTGCAGAATAGTTAAGGATGCTTGAGATACACTTACCACATTGTACCAAGCTAGGAATGAGGCTCGTGTTTCTTACCTCCGAAAACAGTTGGAGAGTGAGCACATGAATGAAGGTGATTCTATGGACAGTTTTCTAATGAAGATCAAAGAATTGAAGGAACAATTGATTTTTGCTAATGAGGTTATACTAGATAGCTCACTTGTGTAGACCGTTCTGAATGGTCTTCTTGATTCATGTCAGAGTTTTGCTTCTGCTCTTCGGTTGATGATGAAAGGCAATCCAAATGGCTTGTCATTTGAGGAGTTAGACTCTGTTCTGTTGCAATAAGATCAGTCCAAGCAGAATAGGTCCATTATGTGTGTTGCAGATCAAGCTTTCCTGGCTAGTTAGAAGGGCAAAGGAAAATGGAGCTCTTCTACTAGCAGAAATCTGCAAATGCTGCACATGCGAAGAACCAAGATAAAGATGAGAAGAAATCAGAAAAGCAGAAATTGTTTTGCAAGTACTGTAAAGGGAATGATCATATCATAAAGTACTGTCCAAAAGTGGCTGCTATAGATGCAAAGAAGAAAGAGGCTGGAATGGTTGTTGTAGAAGCCTCTACACAAAAAACAGAGTCTGCTAATCTTGTGCAGGAAGAAGAATGGGTGTTTACTACTGTTTGCAGTTTTGGCCCATCTTCTCATGAGCAGTGCATGTCTACAGTAGACTCAGATGTTTGGTACTTTGACAGTGGGGCGACCAAACATATTACCTTGCAGCACAATTTCTTCTCTTCACTCGAGCCTGCCCCTACAGGGAATACTGGTACATGTGCCAACAACTCCTCTTATCCTGTTATGGGAGTTGGTAAGATCATTTTGACTATTACTGATGGTAGTTCTTTCCCCTTTTCAGATGCTTTGTTTGTGCCAGGGATCAAGAAAAATCTGTTATCAGTTTCTGCATTAGCCAAGATTGGGTTGGTTGTGAAATTTGTTGATGGCAGATGTACAGTTCATGATCTGTCAAATGGCGATGTGATTATTGCTTCTAGCATTTTATGTCGTGGGTTGTATAAGATCATAGACTATGAAAGATATGTAAATGATTTGGCATGTGCAGTACATGATTCTCAGGCTATGTCAGATGCAAAGCTTTGGCATGCACACTTTGGTCATCTGAATTTTGTTGGTTTGCTATGCCTGCAGAAATCTGAAATGGTGTCCTCTTTGCCCAAACTCGAAGCACCCGGAAAACATGTTTGTGAAGGCTGTATTTTGGGCAAAATGCAGCGTTCTTCCTTTCCAAAAGATGGTTCAGTTCGGGCCACTCAGAAATTGAAGCTTGTACATAGTGATGTCTGTGGTCCTATGTAGACACCTTCTTTTGGAAATTATCTTTACTTCGTGACTTTAATCGATGATTTTTCCAGGCATGCATGGGTATATCCATTGAAGGCAAAGTCCGAAGTGTTCATGTGCTTCAAAAAGTTTTTGGTTTTGGTTGAAAATCTATCAACATGTAAAATGGGCACCTCCGTTCTGATCAAGGGGGGGAATATATGTCTTCTAATTTTAATGCATTTCTGGCTAAACATGGGATAAAACACCAGTGTACAATGTTGTATACACCTCAATAGAATGGAGTTGTTGAATGAAAGAACAATTCACTCATGGAGATTGTGAGGTGTATGGTCAAGAGTCAGGCTTTACCACATAATTTCTGGCTTGAGGTTGTCATGTGTGCAGCATATGTACTTAATAGGTGTCCCACTAAAGCACTGCAGTCTATCACTCCATATGAGGCTTGGCATGATCGCAAGCCATCTGTTGCACATCTACGTGTTTTTGGTTGTTTGGCATATTCATTAGTGCCTGAACAACATCGTAGAAAATTGGATGATAAAGCAGTAAAATGTATTTTTGTTGGGTACAGTTCTAAAAGTAAAGGCTATTTTACGTATACGTATACGTATACGTTTGTATCATCCACAGACTAAATACATTCTGGTTAGCCGTGATGTTGTCTTTGTGGAAGATGCTATTCACCCATTGCTTTCATGTACTAAGGAGACATCTGTTAGCTCCAAAGACGTGTATGATACTTTGCTGCCTCAGTGGCCAATCTAGTGCTTGTCCTAATGAGGCAACTTCTCAGCCTTTGCAGGTTTCATGTGATGATGCAGATCATCCCATTTCTTATGCAAATTTACATGATGCACTTGTTGATGAGAGAGCTACATTGTAGAGGCCAAAAGTATGCCAAAATTCTTGGTGCACACTTTGCGTGATAGCAAATTAGATGCACTTCTATCATATCGTACTCGATCAGGCTCTCATAGTGCCTCTTTTGCATCAGATTGTTATGCTATGGTTGCATCTATTCTTTGTGATGAGAATGAGCCTATTTCATTTGACGAAGCACAAAATTCAGAAAATTGGATGGTTGCTATGCAATCTGAATATGATGCTATAATGAAGAATGGTACTTGGTCTTTATGTGACTTGCCTCTTGGCAAGAAGGCCATTGGCACCAAGTGGGTTTACAAGCTCAAGCGTAAGACTGATGGAACAGTTGCCAGGTATAAGGCTAGGCTTGTTGCAAAGGGTTATGCACAGGAAAGAGGCATTGATTTTGATGAGATCTTTGCAGCTACATGGCGTATGACTACTGTTCGTAGCATATGTGCACTTGCAGCTCATCATGGTTGGAATGTACATAAGTTGGATATTAAAATTTCATTTCCGAGTGGTGATTTGCATGAAGAAGTGTATGTTTTCAGCCTTGTGGCTTTGTGTAGAAAGGGCATGAAAACCAGGTGTGCAGGTTAAAGAAGGCATTATATGGTTTAGAGCAAGCACCACGTGCTTGGTATGAGAAGATACATGCCTATCTGATTGCACATGGTTTTGAGAACAGTCCAAATGAAAGCACCTTATATGTTAAGCGTGCTAATGATGTACTTTTGATCATTGTTGTCTATGTTGTTGACATGCTGCTCACTGGTCCTATTGAGAAGCATATTGCTGATTTTAAGGCTGATTTGCATGCCTCATTTGAGATGTCTGTTTTGGGGCATTTGCATCACTATTTGGGCATTCAGTTTATGCAAGTTGATGGTGGAATGGCTTTGTGTCAAAGGAAATATATTGACACATTATTGCAGCATTTTGGCCTTGAAGATTGTAAGCCTATTGCCACTCCTATGGAGACAAGTTTACAATTGAGTCTTCATGATGTTGGAGATGCATTTGATGATGTCCTCTATCAGCAGGTTGTTGGACGCCTGATTTACTTATGCATTACTCGGCCAGATATTCAGTTTGTTGTCTCACAAATGAGCAGGTTTATGTGCCCAGGTGTTAAGCATTGGCAGACAGTTAAGCGCATCTTTCGCTACTTGAGTGGTACTCGGCTACTTGGGTTGTTTTATCCCAAGGGGGGATCACTTCTGCCAGATTTTCATGCTTTTTCTGACTCAGACTGGGCTGGTTGCTATGACACTCATGTGTCCACTAGTGCCTTTTGCTTCATGCTTGGTAGTTCATGTGTATCTTGGTTGAGCAAGAAGCACCCTACTGTAGCCACTTCCAGTTGTGAGGCTGAGTATAGGGTAGCTTTCACAGCGACTGTTGAGTGTGTGTGGCTCAGACGCCTTATGGCTGATTTGGGTGTTGGTCAGTCTTTTGCCACCACCATCTTCACTGACAATCTGAGCGCATTGGCAGTTGCGAGGAACCCTATGTTCCATGCTCGCACTAAGCACATTGAGGTGCATTATCATTATGTCAGGGAGAGGTTCTCTGCTGGGGAGATCAACTTGGCATATGTGCCCATGCAAGAGAACATTGCAGACCTTTTCATGAAGGCTCTGCCTAAGGAGAAATTTGAAGTTTTCTGCAAAGCTTTGGGCTTACTTCCTTTTGTGTAGTGATTTCTTCATAGCTTGGCACTTCCTTGTACATGAGTGCCAGCTACTTGTTCATCGCATCACTCCAAGGGGGGATTTGTTGATATATTTAGGTAGTGATGTGTGTGAACACTCTAGGACCACCGGGGCACCTTTTTCCCTCTTTAGGAGGTTTTTTTCCCCCGGCTTGTATATATGCCTATTGCCCTAATGGGCTACTTATCTTTGTACATTCTCTAGTAATACATTCAGTATTGTGTGTTGTGCTTCAAGCTTCTTCTTCTTCCTTGTGTTGTTCGCGTGCTTCTGTAGACATCTAACTCCAACCAAGCATTGGTAGATGGTCAAGCGCATCTTTTGCTACTTGAGTGGTACCCGATTACTTGGATTGTTTTATCCTAAGGGGGGATCACTATGACTTGATTTACATGCTTTTTCTGACTTTGATGGGGCTAGTTGCTATGATACTGGTGTTTCCACTAGTGGTTTTTGCTTCATGCTTGGTAGTTCATGCATGTCTTGGTTGAGCAAGAAGAAGCTTATTGTGGCTACTTTTAGTTGTGAGGCTGAGTATAGGGCAACTTTCATAGCAACTATTAAGTGTGTGTGGCTCAGATGCCTTATGGCTGATTTGGGTGTTGGTCTATCTTCTACCACCACTATCTTCACTGACAGTCAGAGTGCATTGCAGGTTGCCAAGAACCCTATTTTCCATGCTCACACTAAGCACATTGAGGTGCACTATCATTATGTCAGGGTGAGGTTCTCTACCCGAGAGATTAGTTTTGCATATGTGCCCACATAGAAGAACCTTGTAGACCTTTTCACAAAGGCTCTGCCGAGGGAGAAGTTTGAAGCTTTCCACAAAGCTTTGGGCTTACTTCCTTTTTTGGATTGATTCCACATAGCTTGGCATTTCCTTATGCATGTGCCAGCTCCTTGTTCACGGCATCACTCCCAAAGGGGATTTGTTGATATATTTTGGCAGTGATGTTTGTGAACACACTAGGACTGTCGGGGTACTTTTTTCCCTCTTTAGGAGGTGTTTTTCCCATGCTTGTATATACGCCTATGACCCTAACGGGTCACTTATCTTTGTACATTATCTTGATAATAGATTCAATATTGTGTGTTGTCCTCCAAGATTCTTCTTCCTCCTTGTGTTGTTTGCGTGCTTCTGCAGACCTCAAACTCCAACACTTGTTGCATTATATTGACTATCTTGAAATTCAGCCTTAACTTTATACAGGGAAGGAAAATAATTTGTTTTGAGTTCTTGCACTAAATTATATGAGAAAAATTCATGATAACTACTATCATCATGTAAGATATTAACAATCCTATCATTAATAGTACCCTGCACTCAAAGTAAAGAATGAATAGAAATTTCATTATCCAAGGTACTTAAATCCTTTTTCCAATGCTTCCTATGTCCAAACAAGATGAGCGTATTCATAAAATGGCTCCATGTTGTGTATTTGGACTATGATAGGTTTCATGTTGAGAAGCCAAAATCTGCATTATTATGTCTACGTTTGATACAATTCCAATAATTCATATGTGATCTCTTCTCTTGAGCATCCACCATTGAAAGTTTGAAGGGTAAGGGGTTTGGTGGGTTCGAGGGGTGAGGCTATGGGTGCTCTTGAAAATTTTATGAGGAGCTCATGGAAAACTAATAGAAGAAGAGGTAGAAAGTGCACTTCAAAGGAAAATTGGGTTTGACTAGCAATTGTCATTGATGTAGTTGTTGCAAACGGATTGACTTGGTAATAGATTAAAACTCTTTCTCTGCATCATGGGCAAAAGAAATAGCTTTGTAAAGAGTTGTGGGCCATAGTGTGTGGAGCTTGTCCTTCTTCCCCATCTCCAAACTATCTTCATACTTCCTCTATAAAGTATCTTTAGGAACGACCTTGAGCATTCAAACAAGTAATAGGTGTTGCCAAAATTGCTTAGTGTAAGTAGTAATGGTATCACTGTCCTTCCATGTGAAAGTAGCCCATGAATGTAAATGAATTAGAGGAGGAATAAATGATTCTTTGATCTTCTCTCAAAATGCCACTCCATGTTATGGAATGATCTACACTATGTCGTAGAACATTCCTCCAAAGCGGAGCCTTCCCCACCCAATAATTAGTGGTAAACTTCACTTTATCATTTTTAGAATAAAATTCATATGAATAAAAATTTTCAAACAAAGATAGCCATTACAAAATAATTGACTATCTTGATGCCCATCAAACTATGAAAATGGGAAATTTTTTGTGTCGATCTTAGAATGTGGACCATCCACCTGAGCTATAATGATTGCCTTCACCACCCGTACAAGGTTTTCATCTTTGGTTTGCATCTTTTGAAGTAAGTCATCACATTATTTAATCTCGTTTTGGGCACCTTGGAGTTTGTGCCACAAGAGCTCCAACTATTGTTCGATCGGTATCCCAAGGAGAGGTGATTCACCAAAATCCTCTATAGGTCCATTTTTGTGTAAAAGAAGAAAAATCCTTGGTGAATGTGAAAATAATTTTAAGAATTCTTGAATTAAAATGGAAAAGGGAAGGGCAATTCTTCAAAATTGAAAAAATAAGAGAGATGTTAAATAGAAGTTAAAAGGAACAGAGTGACAACACATGTAAATAGTGTAGTGGTAAAACACTTGACTTGTGAATGAGAGGTTGTGGCTTCAAATTTGTTGCTTGCTAGATGAGAGAGTCCTTATTGCCACCCCTTAATTAAAGAGTGTTTGTGCGTAGCCAATGATGCCAACAACCAAGGGGGCCATGGGTGCCAAGGAAGCCAAAAATGCCAAATTTCTATGCCTTAGTCGATGCCTTAGAATAAATGTAGGTGTCAATTGTAGGAGTAAACTATAGGTTTAGGTTCAAGAATTGGAACTGAAACAAATCCCAAAAATAAAAAATGAAAACAAGAGCAAGAACAAGAACAAGAACATGAATCGAAAACAAAATTTGAATTCAGATTGGGATCTGGATCGGCGACCAAAATGAATAGTGTTGGAATGCCTTTATAGTGACACATGCAAGCTCTAATACCATTGTTACAAGACCTTGCAATCATGCATACATAGAGAGAATATGAAATTTGGGACACGTAGATAGACATGAACAATAGAAAAAATAGTACATAATATTGGGTACAAATGCCCCCCCCCCCCCCCCATGAACTCTATCAAACGAGTCTCCATAATATGTGTTTTTTAGATTTTTTACATTCAAAGATAGAAGTTACAATGAGGGAAAACGCTTCAAAAAGTGAGTGTGCAAGAAAAAAGTTGCTCTTTTATGGTGATCATTAGCTTTTATTTACAAAAGTTGCATTCTATAGTGATCCTTATCTCAACCACTTTTATTTACAAAAGTTGCATTCTATAGTGATCCTTATCTCAACCACCGTTTTTTTAAATTTCTAGAAACAACCCTCTATGTAGGGATTTCATTTACAAAATGTATGGAAAACATAATTGTTCTACTTATGGCTAGATGCATCTAAATAAGTCCACACCCATCCATGCCCCCATGAATTAAACGGGCAATCAAAGCAAGCAGGACTAAGTGTAAGTGGCCAAAGGTCGGTTGCATAGTGGAAATGGGACTTAGCTCGGAAGATAGAATGGAAGACCATCGAAGGTGGGCTGGCCAGCTGTAGATTATCATCAAGTCCAAGGTTGTCGTTTGCCAAGAGGCATTGTGGATCTCCATTGCCACACATGTCCAAAGCCCCTTTGAGTGAGCCTACAAGATGAGGGACAGGCCGGCTCATTGCAGATCCACCTGACCATCAAGGTACAAGACCTGTCAAGGATTGATGAGGGGCACTTTCATTACTGGGCATCTACCCATGATGTAATGGACAATTGATGTTCCCAAGAAATGTGAGGAAGGGAAGGCTCAACACTTATGCCCTTAGTGCTTTGTTTCCCAGACATTGGGGACATTCGTAGCGAGCCCACTATCTAGAGGCATGCACAATTACCAATTGCAAGATAACAAGGATTACGATCACCACCACATGCTAAAGAGATGACTCTCCTCCCAACCATATGCCCCTATGTATAGCTCTCTCCAGAGGACTGCCTTCTTGGGCAAGTGGATTCTAGCTGTCCATGTGTTGGCCATGTAATTGCATGTGTGCCAAGTGTCCAATTAACTCGAGTTAACTCAAAAGGATGCTTCTAGAAGGCTCTGGAGCTCTTTGGGGAAAATAATCTCCCCATGTACCCCATGGGGGTTGAGCGCAAGATCTCCTCCTTCATAACCTTGAGACTTAACTACTAAGCTCAATGGATCACTTGTTTACAAGAGCAGATGACCTCCTAGTAAGTCTAAAATCAAGATCTTTGGTCATACAAACGAATGATCAAACGATGTTCGATTTTAGATCTGTTTGAACCAGCCACACCCTTAGATCATAAAATTACTTTATTACATTGTTCCCCCCTTGGAAAACATTTTCATACATGAAAATAGAACTATATAAATGCCATAGACAACCCCCACGCCTCATGTTCTTAAACCAGAAGAACATAGCCATGTTCTAAAACTAGAAGAACATGTCTCATCTTTGTGGTGGCATCCCTGCCCAAATGATTCAAAACACCTTCTGGCTTTGCACTTTGATAAACTGGTCAAAGTTCAAAGTAGTGAATGTAATAAGGGTGGATCTAGAAACATCCCTGACCAATTCACAATTTTTTCTAGGTACAATATGGGCATGAACAGGTGAATTGGGTGGATTCAAATTACTAGTCCATTTCTAGGCATGTTTGGTGTGTGGAATTAGTAACAAAGGTGGGATTCTTATCCCTATCAAGATTTTGAGAACTCTTGATTCAGTTGAATTTGATTTGGAAAACTTGAAGTTTGGTTGGCCCAAACATCAAACTTGGATGTTTGTACTATGATTTACTTTCAACCAACATTTACCTGTTTTTTCCACCCGATAGGAGGACTACCTTCTCCTAATATGCTTGAAAACTCCTATGTAAACTACAGGAGAAAATTTACGAGTTTACTTTGGGTCAACCGTACTATAACTTGATCAAATCAAATCCAAAATGAAAATTATCCAACTTAGGATACTTTTCTCAAAGACTTTGGCTAAAAGTTCTTGGGAATTGTCAATCTTATGAGCAATTCCTAAATTTTCTTTTAGAGTGGATTGAACCCTAGAAAGTCATTTATACTGTAACTTGAAGAAAACTCAAATAAATATTTCAATTAAGCCTTATCATCTTTTGAAGATTGAAAAGGTTCTTATACATAACATGTATCTGGGATGTTGAATTTAGTTACCTGGTTCTAACCAGCTAGCCTTTGGCTTTTGTGAAAAGAATCAGTTATCGTATCTAAGTCAAATCCAAAAGATTCAGAAAGCGGAAAGAAAGAACTAAAATTTTGTACAACTAATTCAAACTTCGAAGATACGTATACTTTCTATGAGTCGAATTCTAGATGACTCAAGATTTTAAATTTGCAAAGATATGTTTTAACAAGGTATTGAAACATTTTTTCTATCCTTAAGAGAAACAAATTGGATTCCTGAAAAGATTCAAAGCAAACAACCACAAGATATTAGTGTGGTATATAACATCTATGTGTGGACCCACTGAGGTTCTTTTGATGAGTTTTTACTCAAATAATGCTTCAGTTGAGACTAAGTTCATGCCTATATTCAATCTTTATGACTACTTACTTGATATGCAATTTTTGTGCATTGTTTTGAGTCAAAGGATTAAATTTATCAAGTCACACTGGGAACTTGGTGCTTGACTTAGTCAGTCTATTCCTTAGTTGAAAGGACCATTTCAATGTTAAAGTTCTACTCCTTCAAAAATTTATCAAATATTTCTGAATCAATAACACTTTATCTTGAAGCATTCCATAATTCAAATAAGAACAAGTTTGTGCCTTATTTGAAAAAGAAGATCTTAGAAGTTACTTAATTCATATCTTTTGCTTCCTTGATCTTGAAATATATTGAGAGCATTATCTTATCCTCTTTGAATTTAAACTTCTTCTTTGAGTTTTAATTCCCTTGAGGATCAAATATAACTTCAAGATCCATTCTAGGACTAAAAGATAATTATCATCCCACGGTCAGATGTCCCATACCATCTTTCCAACATCAATTTGAGTATAAAATCTGGTGTTCCATACCACCCTATTTTATATTCACATTGATGTGTGAGTGATATTTATCCTGAAGCCTAAGCCTATATTGATAGAGTATCTTCTCTCTTCAATTCTTTAAGACAATTTTGAATTTTCAAGCATTACCTCTAACTTGATATTCTAGGGTTTGATTCCTTACACGATTGTTTTATGATCTCATGCTTTGCCTTGAAAACCTCTTGATAGAATATCCATTCTTCTTTACTAGGATTTTCAAATGAAAACTAGTTATAGTTCCAAGTAGTTGAATTTTCACAAATTCAAGTCCAATTGGTTATACCTGACCAATTTGTAGCGATAAGAGCTTTTCACTTCTTGTCTTTAGATTCCTTTATGACTAAAGCTTTAAGTAGCTAGTCTCGGGACTTTACATGAATTTTCTCTATTGAAAGTGTAAGCCTCGGATACATTTCGCGTCTTGGTTAGAAGAACTAGACACATCAAAGATTTTTAAAAATATCGGATAGCATGAGGTACTTATGGATGAGTGCAAAATGGGTTCGAAACTCAAAAAATGATTTTTTTGCTACATAATTTGATCACAAAATTACAATAAATATCTATAGGAGCACATACTTGTATGCGTACATGGATACGTGAAACCTTTGTCATGCAATTTCTACGAGTTCAAGTCTTCTGTCCAGTGCATAATAGACTTCACAAGCTTTTATCATTTGCAACAAAACTTCACACACGGGTGTAAGCATGTGTTAAAAAAGTATGAATTGACATTGTTTCCTACTATGAAAGTTCGTATGTGAATAATGCAAAAATAAAGGAATCTCGAGCATAATACATGAACCAAATAATGCCCAATAATCTCAAGCTTTCCATGAGAGTTTGCGGAAGCTGACGAGAGCAAAATCTTCATGAAAACTCTAGCTCTCATACCAATGCAAAATTACAAGGATTATGCTCACCACGTCATGCTAGAGAGATGAATCTCCTCCCAATCATATGCCTCTATGTATAGCTCTCTCGAGGGGATTGCCTTCTTGGGAAGGTGGATTCTAGCCATTCATGTGTCGGCCATGTAACTGTATGTGCATCAAGTGTCTCAGTTAACTCGAGTTAACTCAAGTCGATGCTTCTAGAAGGCTCTAAAGCTCTTTGGGCAAAATACTCTCCCCCATGTACCCCATGGGGGTTGAGCCCAAGACCTCCTACTTCACACTCTTGAGATTTAACCACTAAGCTAAGTGGATCACGTGTTTACAAGAGCACATGACCTCCTAGTAAGTATAAACTCGAGATCTTTGGTCATACACATGGATGACCAAACGGTGTCCGATTTCATATCTATCTAAACTAGCTAGACCCTTAGATTGTAGACTTACTTTATTACCACTCCCGTTATAGTTGTGCACAATTCAATGCAACAGGGCAAACCACCCAAGCACCATGAGGGGTTGGATAGAAAATGAGGGAGGAGACAAAGGGGCATGACAAAGGGGGGGAGGGGGTGGAAGAGAGAGAAGGGAGAGAGGGGAGAGAGGGGAGAGAGAGAGGATGAGAGAAGGTAGATAGAGGGTGAGAGAAATAGAGAGAGAAGATAGAGAGATAGAGATAACTAGAGAGAGAAGATAGAGAGAGGTAGAGAGAAGTAGAGAGAGATTTTTTAATAAGAATAATAAAAAAACAAGGGAGGGCCACCTTTGTTTTGGGAGGAAAATGCCAAGAAAAAAGAGGAAAAAAATCCCAATAAATTCCAAAAAATGCCAAAAAAATCATAAAGTAATCTCAATAAAAAGAGCATTAAAAAAAAAAATTCAAAAAATTCAAAAAATTCCCTAAAAATTTCCAACAAGGTGTTCATGAATTGGGCTATGAAATGAATTCTGAGCTGCATGAAAAGATTAAAGAAAAAACTTGTTAATTGATGAAAATTAACAAAACTAGGCAAAAAAATGATACGAGAAGACTATGTACAACATGGATAGATTTTGCAAGCGTCAGGTAATCCACAAGACTCATATTTTTTGTTGACGATAGGCCTTGAGCCTAGATATGTCGACCAATGGTAGCACTTCTCCATTTAGAGTCTCTAACTCCACTCCACCCCATTGAAATAGTGTTTAATCTTGTAAGGGTCTTCCCAATGAGGAAGCCATTTGCCTTGTAGTTGTGCCTATAACTGAGGTTTATGTAAAAGTACCAACATACCCTTCTATAATTTATTATTCCGCAAATTTTGATCACGAGCCTCTTTCCTTTTCATTTGAGGCTCCTTTAGTTGCTTTGCTACCTGTAGGCAAATTTTTTCCACTTTCTTTAGTGCAGTAAGCCTAGTAGAAACCCCTGGATCTTCCTTTTCTTGCACAGATTCCGTTTTGGATGAGCCATGTAAAAATTCAAAGGGATCTATAGGGATTACTCCATATACTAGCTGAAAAGGGGAGTAACTTGCTACTTCTTTGCATGCCAATTTGTAGGCCTAGAGAGTACCTAGATAAGCAGTACCCCATGTAGTGGGCTGCAACATACATTCATTTATAAGCAGAGCAATTAATACCTTATTAGTTGATTTTGCTTGTCCATTTGCCCTAGGATAATATGCACAGAAAGTCCTATGTAAAATCTTGTACGTGTTAAAAATTTCATACAAAACTTTGTTCACAAAGTGCATCCCTTGATCTGTGCGAATTTCAAGAGGACAATCGAATTGACAAAAGATATTGTTGTATAAGAAGTCTGCATTTATGTGGGCTGTGCAATCAAAAGAAGCAACAACCTCAACCCACTTTGTTGCATAGTTAGTGGCAATCAACAAATACTTCTGTTTTCTTGGGAATGATGTAGGGTAGATGGGACCTATAAAGTCTAGCCCCCACTTCTCAAATGGTTGCCATGATGTGGAGACAACCAAAGGATTGTGTCTCTGCTTTGTGTTCTTGGGACTACACCTTTGAAAGACATCACATGCTTGAGCCCTTTCATTTGCATCCCTAAATAATGTGGGCTACCATAAGCCAGCATCAAGGATTCTTTTCTCTCTATCTAACATATCTTCTAGGAGATTCCAAGATCTCTCTTGTAACAAACAAATCCTTCAATCTTCCAATATGCAAGTCTTCAGTACTTCAATATGCAAATCTTCAATCTTTAGTGCTGGACGACACAATACCCTTGGCGGGCAGTCAGCCAAACATCCATCCCCCTGTGCAGTCCTTTGTAAAGATGGAAATGCCTAATCAGGAAGCTCCCAAACCTAAAATGACATACGTAAAGCAAGTAGATTGCTTTTGAAAAATGAAGTAGACTCACTCCAAGTTCCACTTCAAGGAGTATCCATTCTTACAAGACTCTCTTCTAGACAGAAGTCCTCATGAAATTCTTCTTGTCTTGCAATCAAAAAATATAGCTAAAAAGGCAAGGAGCCTAGCAAAAACCTGTAGCTCACCATCTTCCATGTTACAAACATACGGTCGTTCCTATCGTGGTATCAACTAGGTTGGGGGTGACACTTAGAAAGATCTTTGGCTTATTGCTTTTAGAATGAGGTATAAAAAGGTGGACATAGACAAGCACTGAATAGCATGAGTTTGAAACAAACTTGTCTAAAGCATTTTTCTTATATATCCCTTGAAAAAAATATGCATGGGCAATTATCAAGAGATGTTCAAATTATTATGAGCTGATATCAGTCAACACAACTAACTAAGGGAGCAAATGATCAACATTGAGGCTCTGTGTCTTCAAGAAGTGGAGCAAGTCTTGCTATATTTATATCATGAACCAATCATAACAAATCTATCAAACTTCTCAAGGGTCATGCATATGTAAGCATTCAACACCTCACCATCAAGTAAATACTTGTCATAAACTAAGATCAATATAAAAAACTCATCCTTGCTTTTAGTATATGTATGTGTGCATCCTAATTGGCCTATCCCACACAATTCATGGTTGCAATGAGAAGCAAAAGGGTAGACATGATTTCTTTTAAGTGTGAGTAATCCCGTGTAGTGTGTGAGTGCATTACACAGGAAAGCATGCATGTAACTGTGATAAAACTTGGAGGCAATTGATCATAAAAAAAGAAGTAATGCCAGCCCAATGCTTCTAATCATACATATTCCTCCAAAATTACAAGTGAACACTGAGAACATATATAGGAAGAAGGCAAGCAAATCATCAACTTCCTTGCTGCATAGAGATCAACAACAAACCCCAAAACTAGGAGTCACCATCATCCTTCCCTTGAACCTGCAACACTCAAGGACGGGTCAAATTGAGCACATATATTTAGGAGCATGTCATGAATTTCTTATTATCAGGAAGGGAATGAATGCCACAAGTCTGTCTCAATTCATCAAACATATCATGAAGCACAATTAAAACAATTATTCCTTGACAAGGACTTCGTGTAGTCATCATTTCTCAGCATACAACAAAACTTTAAAAACTCTTGAACTAGTTAGCAATATATAGGTCAATAGTTGGCCCCAAAGATCAGGAGCCACGTCATCGCTCCCTCAGGCCTATAACATTCACAGAAAAGATAGGTGTGAGCAGTATATGAGTAATTGAAAAAAACCCCTTCTAGGAGATCATCAAGGAACAAACCAAGATCCCCAAACATTCTGGCCGATTATGATGAACCTGAACTGAGCAACATCTTCCAAAAATCAACTGATGGTGTGAACTCTTAACTTAGGTAATCACAAGGTTGTGAAACCAATGTCGGTGCACCATCACCTATCAGACCCAAGCATTGTATCATTCCATCAGAAAAAATACAATACCAAGGAGTTACAACCATTCATCTCGAGGATGCAATCGATCATGTCATTATCAAGCTTCTATCCTATGCCTCCAAGTTCCTCATCTATAAAACCTTCCCATGGGCAATCGCATACAAGGTTAACATTGGCCCACCTCCCATAGTCCTATGCATCTCTAATGGTCATAAGATGATTCTTCCAAATATCAATACTAGACATCAACCAAACAGAATTTTCATGAGGCACACAAGGAGGTCTATCCCAACGTGGCATAGAAGGAAGTGTGAACACATGGCAATCATTCACTTATAACTCAAGGAAAATCTAAATGAGGCACCAAAGAAGTGTGCTTGTAAACTTTTTCGAGCAGACAAAAATATGCCCGAGTGCTATGTAGGCCAAGCAAGCCCATTAGAAAGGAAACCCTCAAGGATGCATCATGAACCAACTATCAATCCAAAAGTCATGCCATAGTAGTTTCATGTCCATGAAATACAAGCATAAACGCAATCAAAGATCAAGTAATCCAATGAATCCCAATGACAAGGACCATTTACTCAGAGTGAGTTGGCATTGGACAATCACGAAAATTCATGACAAATTTTTGTGCAACCCAAGAGAGCAAGGCCATCCTGAAATAAAAAGGATCAGCTCATATTTCTAGCAGCTTTCTTAATGTTAACCCATTAATCTTGAAGTGAGCAAGAAACCACAAAACATCTTTAGCATCGCAAATTGCCAATGAGTGAGCCTTGATCTTATCATGCAAATCCTCTCCAAGTAAAAAAAAATGCATTGCAAACATAATGCTTGTGCATGTGTGACCAAGCAATGGAAAGTAATAGATGTGGAGATTTCGTGTGTAGTTGGGAGTTAATCACTCCCACATGGGTAAGTCAAAATAAACTATACGTCTATGTAATCAGACTTTGCATCAGTCCCAAGCCTCTATTAGTGTGGTCGTGTGTGTGTCTTCATCTTTGGTCCAAAATCCTAGAAGATCTGTGGGTCATCTTGTAGCAATCATATACCCCACTACTTAGATGCCACCATTGTGCTTCCTGTAGACCTGTAACACTTGGAGATAAGATAGAATATGAGCATTATATGAGAAAATGAAGAGCCCCTTCAAGTTTAAGCAGAAGCCATGATCCTCAAAGGCTCAGACCGAGGTGATGAATCACCAAATAAGATGATTTTAGTAAATCATGAAATGAGCAATCGAGCACCACAACAGTCCAGTTCATAGAACCTAAATACTTAGAACTCAGTTCTCTAGATACAGTCCAAACTAAGATGCAATTCAGTCTTTAGATTATGTCTTAACCCAAGGTCAATGTACATCATCTTAATGGCATTTGATAATTCAACTGACATCCAAGAACAATCCACCATTTCGATTTATGCATAGCTAAGTGACAATCATAAGAAAAGTCTGAGTGTAGGGAATAGGGACTCAATCTGCAAATAGGATAGTCACACAACATCAACCCCATATTGCCAAAACATCTATGAGATATGCCTATATAAGTGGAGAAGTGAAACCCGACCAAAAAACGCACAACATTCATAAGCAGTTCCATCTATTTTCTTACTATTATGTGTTCAACCAAAAAGAGGCATTATGAAACTTATGCATCATGTAGATAGAACAGCCCCAAGTAGGGATGAGAATCTGCCATTCAAGGCATGGAAGGTCTGGTGTTTTGGACATAACCCTTACATAGGGCAGTCGCAACCACTAACAAGTCATTTGGCAATAGGAAGATTTTAGCCTAGCACATTGTAAACCTCATGGCCTTATCTTCACGGCAACAAGGAGCAGTGGCTTCATATTCCAAGCAAAGAAAACATCTCACTCATGTCCACATACTAAGATGTTATGCCTACAAGAATGTTCCGTGGTCAAATCTAAGATCAAGGGGCAGACAAAATCATGCATTCAAGCACCATGTTGCCCTCAAACATGTATTGTTTATAATGACAAATAGACAACCATATGTTGTGGGCATGCATCCATGTGTTATATGTGAAAATAACATGGATGTGACCGCTACAACACTACCAATTGCAAGACACATGAATAAGCACCTATTTATGAGTGTTACCCTTTTTTCTCATGTCTTGTTCCTGCTTTGTTATCCACATTGAAGGTCCTTGTAGTGGTGTCATGGATTGTAGGACCTACAAGGAAAGGATGATAGTACCAACCATGTCCAATGGATTTATTCACAGAATACTAGGAGAGTTGCACAAGTTTCCACCAATGTAAAAAGGCTTAAATTTCTATCTAAGAAGAGGATGCAGTAAAAAAAACAACCAACTCCATGAGCATGCAAACATGTGCGAAGAGGAATAATCAAAACGACCCAATCCTCAAATTTTAGGTTCATAGCACGTGAGCATTCCCAGTATAATGAGCATTCATTAGTTTGCAGTGGCATGCTCGAGTACCTTATCAAGACCATACATCTGCTATAAAATAGAGTGAGAAAGTGTTGTCATTGTGGTTCTAAAGCATAACAATACGACATCGTTTAAGACCAGCATCAAAACATGGAAAGATGTGCTGAAATAACATTGAAGGTCAAATTAAAGAATCAACTCATGTCTTAAGAGATAACAATACTAGATTTAATTGGAAAGAGTGGCCAATAGGTCAAGAATAGAAAGAACTCAACAATATTGTATGCCATTGACTAGCTAGATCGCTTATCCACGCCACTAGCCATTGAGTGAATGCCCAACCTCTGTTCACCTGCTTAATGAGCCCATAGTTTCCCAAGCATTCGTCTTGAACCACCTACAAAAGAGAAATACAGAGGATATACAATAGTGGAGTCGAGCACCTCCCTTCGCATAAGGGGCATGTAGGTAAAGTCCTAGGGTACAACAAAACAAAGAATGTAACTATTGGATTGTAGATATGCGGACATATGCTGAATGGACACCGTCCATAAGTTCTTAGCCCTGAGCAGATGTGTAACCTTTGCCAAATAACACGATGCAAAATATTGCCTTGGTTGAGGGATGGAAAAAGGCATAGCAAGCCTTGAGTCTTCGTTAAATGCCTCAACACAAAGTACTTCTGAACAAGTCCTAGACATCACACCTAGAGAAAACTTTCTCAGCATGGATTTTATCAGCATTTGTGAACACTAGCCTCCCATATTGTAGGGTCAAGAGCAGGCAATGCAGGGCTTCTAGGCATAGAACATCGGAAACAAGAGAACATACATAGACATTCCCTGTTGTGAGTTGGACTCGATCCTACACATAAGGGAGCTCATGGCTTCAACACCCATACCGTCGAGAGCATGACTGATCATCAATGACACGACAGTGGTGTCATGACGCAGGTGCAAGGATAGCATGAACCCAAAACTAAAGCAGGATCAAGCAGCCCCAAAAAGAACCTTGACCTAGATAGAGCGCAGAGGCGGCCAACGAAGCACAAGGATGAAATGAGAGTTGGGTGAGCAAGCTCACCCCCGACATAGCCAGTCGCTGAGGGGGAGCTGGAAGATGCTCGACCCTAAAGGAGAAAGGGAGGGAGGAAATCCATCCCCCCCCCCCCCCAACAACCAACGTGTACCACAAACCTCATGAATGTGGAGAGAGAGAGGGCCCGAAATAATTCCCCCAACTACCCATTATGTGGCTCGTATCACACATATCTGGGGGTAGGAGGCATCCAAGGTTCCCTATTACATCGTGCGAGGGGAAACAATACTTACGAATCTGACATTCTTCCAAAGGCTTCACCTTTTCTTTGTGGTTTTCATAAAAAATGAAGAGAGAGGGGGGAGTAGAGAGGGTACTACCTATCCCCCTTTTCAAGGCCATCACTGAAAACAAGAAATGGAAGAGAGATGGAGGGTGATGCCAAAGTGAGTGTGTGTGTGTATGAGAGAGAGAAGGGGGTTAGGGGGTGTTTTTGTGTAACAACCAAAATGAACTAAAACTACACTACTGAAAACAAGAAATGGGGGAGGTAAAGGTCCAATGGAAGGGTGAAAGTGCCATGCAAGAACTCAAATCCTATGCAAATGAGCGCAAAAATTGCAACACAATACTTTACCACATGTTCTTGAGCTCTCCAAGTGATGAAAGGTCGATCTCCCGGGCAACGGTGCCAAATAATTGTTGAAGTTGTAGTAGTCCCAAGACCCTCACCACCTTGCATGGAAGCAAGAAGAAAGGCTCAAGATTGACTCTCCTCTCATTCAACCCTACCTCCAACATGATCAAGGCATTGGCCATCAGCCCCATGCTATGCCACATGCTTGATAATATGGAGAGAAGGGCGTCAAGGATCCTAGTCCATGTGCAAAATACAAGTTATGCAACTACTCTACTCATAGAAAGGAGAGACATGCATAGACACACACACACAGCTCACTCTCACACACTCACAAAGACATAATACAAGATTGTAAATAGTCTTGGAGTAAATGAGAGTATCCTTCCATTTCATAAGAGATATTACATGAGAGCATGTCGAACCAAAAGCTCCCTCTTTACAAAAAAGAGCCTCTATATATAGGCTAAGCACATTTCCCCATGTGCTTCTTTTATGCAAATGCCCCAAATCAGACATCTCAAATGAGTCATGCAAATTGGCCTTAAAATTAGCAATATGCTTCTCATGAGGACCAATGAGCAGCATGTCATCAACATACACCACAATGATCAGAAGTACAGCATTAGCACACTTAACATATAAGGTGATTTCAGTTGGACTGTTCTCAAAACCATGTGCAATACGATAGGCATGTATCTTTTCATACCGAGCATGTGGTGCTTGCTTTAAACCATATAATGCCTTCTTTAACCTGCACACCTAGTTTTCATGCCCTTTTTGCACAAAGCCAGAGGGCTAAAAAACATACACTTCTTCATGCAAGTCACCATTCAAAAATGTAGTTTTAATGTCCAGCTAATGTACATTCCAACCATGATGAGTTGCAAGTGCACAGATGTTAGGAACAGTAGTCATTCGACAAGTAGGTGCAAAGGTCTCATCAAAATCAATGGCTCTTTCCTGTGCATAACCCTTTGCAACAAGCCTAGCCTTATACCTGTCAATTGTACCATCAAGCTTATGCTTCAGCTTGTATACCCACTTAGTACCAATGGCCTTCTTTCTAGGAGGCAAGTCACATAAAGACCAAGTACCATTCTTCATTATAGCATCATATTCAGATTGCATACCAGCCATCCAATTTTTTGAATTTTGTGCTTCATAAAATGAAACAGGCTCATTATCATCACAGAGACTAGATACAACCATAGCATAGCAATCTGATGCAAAAGAGGCACTATGAGAGCCTAAACAAGTACGATATGGCAAAGGTGCATCTAATTTGCTGTCACGCAAAGTCTACACCAGCCATTTTGGCATAGTTTTTGCCTGCTCAATATCAACTCTCTCATCAACAAGTGCATCATGTAAATCTGCATCATAAATGGAATGATCTACATCATCACATGAAACTTACAAAAGTTGAGAAGTTGCCTCATTAGGACTAGCACTAGACAGTACACCTGTAAAAAGAGGCAGCAAAGTATCATTCATGTCTTTGGAGCTAACATATGTCTCGTTAGTACATGAAAGCAATGGCTAAATAGCATCTTCCACAAAAACAACATGACGACTGACCAAAATGAGTTTAGTCTATGGATGATACAGATGATAGCCTTTACTTTCAGAACTGTACCCAACAAAAATACATTTTACTGCTTTATCATCCAATTTTCTCTGATGTTGTTCAGGCACTAATGCATATGCTAGGCAACCAAAAACATGCAGATGAGCAACAGATGGCTTGCAATCATGCCAAGCCTCATATGGAGTGATAGACTACAGCGCTTTAGTGGGACACTTGTTAAGTATATATGTTGCAAACATAATAGCCTTAAGTCCAAAACTATGTGGTAAAGCCTGACTCTTGACCATACACCTTGCCATCTCCATGAGTGACCTGTTCTTCTGTTCAACAAATCCATTCTATTGAGGTGTATATGGCACTGTACACTGGTGTTTTATCCCACATTCAACTAGAAATGCATTAAAGTCAGAAGACATATATTCCCCTCCAATCAGAATGGAGGGTGCCCATTTTACATGTTGACAGATTTTTAGTCAAAACCAAAAACTGTTTGAAGCACATGAACACTTGGAACTTTGCCTTCAATGCATATACCCATGCATGCCTGGAAAAATCATCGATGAAAGTCACAAAGTAAAGATAATTTCCAAAAGAAGGTGTTCACATAGGACCACAAACATCACTATGTACATGTTGTGATTTTTAAGTAGCCCGAACTAAACCATCTTTTGGAAATGAGGAACGCTTCATTTTGCCCAAAATACAGCCTTCACATACATGTTTACCGGGTGCCTCAAGTTTGGGCAAAGAGGACACATTTCATATTTCTACAAGCGTAGCAAACTAGCAAAATTCAGATGACCAAAGCGTGCATGCCACAGCTTTGCATCTGACATTGCCTGAGAATCATGTACTACACATGCTGAGTCATTCATAGATCTTTCATAGTCTATGAGCTTATAGAACCCACAACATAAAATGCTAGAAGCAATAATCATGTCGCCATTTGAAAGATCATGAATTGTACATTTGTCATCAATAAATTTCACAACCAAGCCAATCTTGGCTAATGCAGAAACTAATAACAGATTTTTCTTGATCCCTGGCACAAATAAAGCATCTGACAATGTGAAAGAACTACCATCAACAATAGTCAAAATGATCTTACCAACTCCCATAACAGGATAAGATGAGTTGTTGGCACATGTGACAGTATTCCCTATAGGGGCAGGCTCAATTGAAGTGAAGAAATTGCGCTGTGAGGTAATATGTTTGGTTGCCCCACTTTCAAAATACCAAAATCTGAGTCTACTACAGACATGCACTGCTCATGAGAAGATGGGTCGAAACTGCAAACAATAGTAAACGCCCATTCTTCATCCTACACAAGTTTAGCAGACTCCATTTTCGGTGTAGAGGTCTCTGCAACAACCATTCCGACCTCTTTATTCTTTGCCTCTTTAGCAACCAATTTTGGACAGTTCTTTATGACATGATCATTTCCTTTACAATATTTACAAAACAATTTCTGCTTTTCTGATTTCTTCTCATCTTTCTCTTCCTTCTTCGAATGTGCAACATTTGCCAATTTTTGCTTACTAATAGATGAGCTCCATTTATCTTTGCCCTTCTGATTAGCCAGGAAAGCTTGATTTTCAACATGCATAATAGACCTGTTCTGCCTCGATTGATCTTCCTGCAATAGAACAAAGACTAACTCCTCAAATGACAAGGCATTTGGATTGCCTTTCATCATCAACCAAAGAGTAGAAGCGAAACTCTGATATGAATCAAGAAGACCATTCAGAATGGTCTGCACAAGTTAGCTATTTGGTATATCTTCATCAGTGGAAATCAATTGTTCCTTCAAATCTTTGATCTTTGTTAGAAAACTGTCCATAGAATCACCTTCATTCATGTGCTCACTCTCCAACTGTTTTCAGAGGTAAGCAACACGAGCCTCATTCCTAGCTTGATACAATGTGGTAAGTGTATCCCAAGCATCCTTGGTTGTTTTGAAAGAGCGAATGTGAGGAATAATGGCACGTTTGACAAACAAAGCTATCAATGCATGTGCCTAGGCATCTCTGCCATCCCAACGAATTTGCTTTGCAGTAGGTGTAGCAGAAACCGAAGCACATGAATATGCAGAATATCATCATCTTGGACACCTTCAGCATCAGGTTCAATACCTGCAGTTGTAACAGTTGCAGGTGTGATAGGATGTTTTTCAACACCCTGCACAATGTTCCACAATCCTTTTGCAACCAATACATGTCGCATCATATAAGCCCATAACAGGTAGTTGGTACCATCCAACTTATCCTCAATAGCCAACATACAGAATACATCACTCCTTTCAGCCATGGACAATGACTAAAATACCTTGATGCAGAAAATTGACTGTATCTCAAAAGGTTGAACATAACTGCCCAAATGAATTCTTCTAGACCTATAGAAAACTTCAAGATGCTTATACTAGCGAACCAAAACTGGTATATACCTTTGGCACAAAAAGATGACATAGCCTGCACAATCACTGCAATAGTGCATTCAGAGGCCAAGACGATCTCAGATTGCTATTTCGGCACCACAAAATGAAGCAGTTTTGATCTTTGAAACACCCTGAGTATGCTCACCAAAATTCGTGCAATTCTGAGACTACAACCGGAGAGGTGTCGATGATGCCTGTAGCTCAGTGATGAGTAGCACCTCCTTTAATGTCAATCCGGGAAGACATGAGGATGGTATGAAGACCTCGAACAAGTGATGGCACAATTGTGTGAGTGAGAAGCACACTAACATACACACACATACACACACACGCGCACACAAGGCAAGAACAAAGAGAGAGACAATGGAATTCTTTTAGATGACTCAAAAGTACTCTTACAAGTTCAATTCTACAATCAATTAACCTCAAAAATGAGATCTCTAGCTCTTTTTATAGTTTTTGACTAGCTTTGGCCCTGTCCAGACCTAGTGTTCGGCCTAGTTAAAAATTAGGTTCTAGGGCCTATTTGAGGGCTCAAACGGAGTCTAAAAAATATGAAAATTGATAGGTAGGTACTTCTAATGCTCCTCAAGCTCAAGGAATCCTTGGCTTGCACAAAATGGAGTTACAAAAAGGTGGAATGGTATTTACAACGGTGTAAAGTGACTAAAATCACTATTTGGGAAGTATTAATTCTGGAAAAATGATGGGCCTATTTGCCAGATCTTCTTTGACTGCTTTGCCTACTTGGCCCTTCTCGTTGGCTCCCTTGTCTTGTAAGTCCTTGACTGCCCTGACCACTGCCAACACTCCCCCCTCTCTCACATCTATCGTCTCTGACAGACCCTCGTTGAGTGGACCGTTGGATGTAGTAATTCACGACATCGGTCGCCAAGTGGTGCTCTGATAATCTCAGTCCTTTTGCCAAATCGGTGAGTAGGGCATCCCAGTCTACTGGCCCGAGAACTTCCGGATGTGGCATACGTAGCTTCTCTGAATGTAGAGCCTGTTCCATAGCAAATAACTGTAATAGATGAGATGGTCTGGGAATGAATATCTTGGAATGATATTCCCAGAACCCTGTGATAAACATTTCTTCAAACATTTGTTTGAAGCAGGCTGGTAGGTACTTGATACGAGCATGCCACGCATATACGACGTTAATGGATGGTGTGGTGCTCATATCATAGACAAGGTCTTGATTTCCTTCATTGAATCCGAGAGCCGAAAGGTGAGGTTCTTTGACATTCTTAAAGGTCATGAATGTAACCAGCATTAGCTCAAAGATTTTGAGGCACATCTGTGCCATGACATTTGGTACATTCTTGAATGTGACTCCCCAACGCCAAATGGTCAAAATCATGTATGCTACCATGGGTTGGCCTCTAGGTGGTGCCAAGTAATACATAATTTAACCATTTATCGCATCCTAACTGTCAAAACTGTTTTGGTGTACTCGGGCCATGATCTCCGTCGAAAGACTGGGCAGTAGCATGGGTTATACTTGATGTATAAAGGCATATTATTCCAAGTGCGTACCATCTCGGGGTATGTTTCAAGTAGGCGTATCCTCCAGGTAGGTTGAAATATATTCCCATGCGTGGCGCTTGCAGGAATGTCATTTGGTGCAAGCTGTGTTGCCGAGGTTGGTTCTTTTGTTGTGCGTTGCTTTATCTCAGCATTATAATCTGCCATTAATATGCAGAATGGAACATACAAATCATCGGATGTGCCAATCCACCGATGATGGGAGAGGTTTCTGAAGTAATCCGATTTGATGACGACTTCTTCCAATCGGGACATAGACTGTATCTGTACTGCAACTCTCTCATCATGGGTTGGACCAACCTTTTCTAACTTTTGCATCCATTCAGGAGCTTTGATCTCAATTGTGTCCATTCCTTCCTCTGTTTGCTTACCCCCTAGTGTAGGCATGGGTACATATGGATCCTCAAAAATCTCCTCAACTTCAATTGGAACTAAGTCCTCAGGCTCTGGCTCCACGAGGGGAGAGGGTTGACGCTCATATTGGAGACCTCTATTTTGCAGTTCTTCCAGTTATGCTCTGAGTTCTGCGACCTCTTCAGATGTGTCTGTTGTGGCTGTGACTTCTTTTGGTGACTCTTGCTGAGCTGCCAGTTGCTTTAGTAGGTCATCCCGCTCTCTTTCTAAGGCAGCGTGTGCTTCTAGGAGATGGACGTGTGTTTCCAATACGATTCGCATATTTTTCGATGGGATGGCCTTGAAGTGTTCTGGGTCAATTTCCTGCGGGGATCCCTCCATTGCTGCTTCTAGGTTTTCTTCATTCTGTTTCTGCAGTCTTTTATTCTCTTCGAGTGCTATAGACATGTGTTTTCATAGTAAGGCGAGGTTACATCGAAGCTTGAGATTGTCAGTTATCTGGGCATGTAACATTTCATCGAGTTGTTGTTTTTCTTCTGTATCTGGCTGGGGTGGATTGGCTACTAAGTGATCATGTTGTGCAGCCTTGCAATGTATTATACTGCTGTTGTAATAGCCTCTTGTCCTTCTCTAAGTTAATGAATCTCTCTTGTAATGTTTCGTGGGTTCAAAACAAATTCGTATGTTGAGCATCAAGATGCTGGTAATGCTGATGTAATTGAGACATACATTGGTACAAAGTATTAAATACATTGTTGACAAGAGTGGATGCTGGGAAGGTGTTGAATGCAGGAGGGTAGGGAAAAGGGAAAGGGAGTGTGTATGCTATGCTTGAGAAGGGTGAAGTGTGTGGTGGGGGAACGGGGGATTGTGGGAATATGGGGGGAGGGAGAGGTGCAGAAGTGGGTGATATGTCCATGAAGTCATGTGTGGATGCGTCGTGGGAGTGATTGTGTACATGGAAATTGTCGGTGTGGGGATGGTGGTGAAGGTGTAAAGTGGTGTGTGCAATTGTGAATATGAACCACTAGGAAGTGTTATGGGGGGAATGGGGTTTTCAGCGACAGTTAGAATTACAGTGTCAGTGGTGGCATTTACAATAGGGGTGGTGATAGGTTGTGCGGATTGTGAGGGTTGACTCACAGTCTGTGCTTCAGTATGGGCAGTGAAATCTGAGGCTCTGACAGTGGTGGTGACAGTGGTAGTAGGAGGTGAAGGTGGTGGATTTGGAGGGGAGGGTGGTAAAGGGGGTGACGGGGGTGCACTTGAGGTATGGGCTTCCTCAGTGTGATGAATGGTATGAATTGTGCCTGTGGTTGTGGATGTGGTGCCCTGTGGTTTTGACACCAAGACATTCATCTGTTTTCCTAGTCTAGGGGGCCGTCTGTCGTGTCTTCGCTCCGATCTTCACGAGTGTGCGAGAGCGGTGTGCACTGTCTCTGGTACCCCCAATGCATCAGCAATCATGTCAAGGGTTGTCTTGTATTGATCGTTCACACCTTCATCTTCAAGGATTTGGTTCATGAGGGCTTTTCCTGCTGCCAAGGATAGTTTGTGTTGTTCTTGAACTCGGTTGATGGTATCATACAGTCTTTTCAATTGCTTCGTATAAGCAGGGGCACCTTCAAGTTCCGGTATAACTTCTTGCTCATATTCATGCTCTTCTTCATCGGATAGTCCTTCTTGTTCATCCTCTTGCTCCTCTTCTGCAGTCTCCTCTTCATCTTCATCTACTTCGACTACTTCTGGTTGGGTTGGATGGGGTTGGTCTGTGACTGTCTGTTGCCCACTTACTTGCTTTGCTTCAACTTCCAAATTCGTTGCATTGATTATTCGTGCTATCTCCTCATCAATTAGATCCTCTAGTGTGAAGCCATGAGGGAATTCTAAATCAGTTGGTATGGGTGGGAACACCAAATTAGGTCCTTCCGCACTGGGCCTTGGTAATCTGATAGTGAAAGGCTGCACCCGCCTGGGAAGTCGTGGAGTTGTCTCTGGTGTCAGTGTAGCACCTCGGGCCTGTGCACAGGGCATCTGAACCGCCCCCCTCATCTTCTTGGATGGAGGTCCTGCAGCTGATAGTCTTCGTTGAAATTCTTACACCCTAGTCCAAACAAGTGCTCTTTGAATTGGCACATCATATGCCAAGCACCAATAAACAATTCTTGTAAGAGCACAACACCCATAAAGTACTGACTTTTGCTTCTTGTACCATCGTTGATGTGCCAGGTGTATTTGGTCAATGATCTAATGAGGCAAGTTGATTGTTAGATTGAAGGTATCTGCTAAATACAAACTGAACCGAATCTTCTTGGGTGGCATCGTGAATCTCTCTTGAGCAGGGAAAGCGAAATGTTGCATGCACATTCAGAGGTGAATGGCAATAGTTGGTGTCATTGCCATCATGTCCTTCAATTTAGTCAAGTTCCTGTTCTTCATGTTGTCTGGGATCATTGTCTCTTTCTCTATGGGGATGTGCATACCTTTCATATCCAGAGCTTCCCTTACCAAATTGTTTTGTCAATTTGAAGCGCTTTAGTTCATTACCTCTTGTAAGAGATGGTAGGACAAAGGTGCTATACCCCTTTTTCTCTTTACTGGGAGTGAGGGTGCTAATCAAGTATGAACACCTTAGAAAGTCCGGCTTGGGTAACTGAGCTTTGAAGTAATCATATAGTCCAGCCTTCTTCCATATTGGTTTCAACCCTTCATTGTTTTGAAGCCTCTCAGACTCTCTTGTAAAGAAGTGATACCGACCCCAGTGTCCGTTGAACTCTATTTCTGCCTCCCACAAATAAGTGCCTTCTCCAAGAGGTCCTACCACGTCACTGAACCAATGTGAGTTTTTGCTTACGGGTGATGTGTGACCTTGGGGAGGATCCTGAATAGGTATGACATGTAATGCTCTCAATGCCTGTGGTCTTTCCTTCAACTCCTCCCCAATAGGGAGACTTTCAATGTCCACAATCTGAGGGCTGGTGCCTGCCTGGGAGCTAGTTCCTGCAGCCTCGACCATATTGAAGGGACTGGTCACCGGTTCTGTGAGAATATACAAGTGAATGTTAACATTGCAAATGGACACCAAGTGGTGACGTGTCCCCGTTACAACATTAACATGAGTTTTTAGTGATAAGTTAGTTAGTCAGTGAGTGCTCGGTGATTGTGGGTGTAGTTAGTGGATGAATTGTCCTAAGAGCTAGATGGAAAGATGTAGTGTGAGAATGATGCAGTTAGTAGGTGGGGGTGAATTTACAAATGGGGGTCGGGGGGTTTATTACAAGCTTTGGGCTGCCAATCATAGTGAATGGCTTTTGGTTTTGTGGAGACTCTGGAGGACTTGTCTACTTGGAAATGAGGCTTTTTAGGGACCCCTTTACAAGTGATTCTGCTCGTGCTCATGGGCGAAGATGTGTTCGTGCGTGTCAAATAGGAGTGGATGTCAGTTGTTCGAGTGAGTGAACAATGTTGTACAGGGTGTGGTCTCTATGTAGCTATTTGAGCCCGCAAGCAAGCCTTAGGCACCCAAATTTGTCTTGATTGTGGGCCAGCCTTCATTGACTTCCTGGGTACCCAGATAGACTTCACTTTCACAGAAGAATTTTTGGAAGACTTCTTATTAGTGTCATGTCGTCGATCACTAATAGGAAGTTGAGCTAGTTGTTATGGCTTGACCGCAATAGGATGCTCGCCTTTCTGCACCCACATTTGTTTTGGTGGCTGGGACACCTTGCTTTGTACTTTCTTTTGGCTTTGAGCATAGGTAGTCTGCTTCTTCTGCATTTTATCTGCCTCTGGTTGCTGCATCCCGATGGCCTTTGGAAAAGAAGGGAGTTCCATTGTATCCTTGACCTCTTTGTTGAGATAATCATCCCTCTACATCACATAGTTTTGGACAAGAATAGCATGGTCATCTTCATGTGTACTCCTAGAAGGACCAAGAGTTGGTGCCTTTCCTAGTTCCTTGAGTGCTTTATTTTATAGCTCGATTAGAATGCAATTCTGATTTACCCAGACCTGTAGAAGTCCACTTCTTAGGTTTAGGTTGACTGCATGATCATAGATCCAGTCTTGACCCAAGACAAGAGGTTCAGTGAGATCCTCATCTTGACACACTAGTACTT
Source organism: Ceratopteris richardii (assembly GCA_020310875.1). NCBI lineage: Eukaryota > Viridiplantae > Streptophyta > Polypodiopsida > Polypodiales > Pteridaceae > Ceratopteris > Ceratopteris richardii. The sequence continues at coordinate 109,043,535 of CM035431.1, forward strand.
TAACTGTCATTAAAACATCTTGAATGTAGAGGGGAAGTTCCACCTCGCCCATGCAAGGGGTTTCCACACCTCCCAATCCTATGAGATATGCTTCCACAGGATGGACATTTAAGTTCAATTCTCGACAGTAAGAAAGTTTAACAGCACTAGTGGCTACACCTGAGTCAATCAAGGCCCTTACAGTCCTTGCACTCATTCCTTGTCCTATCTCTAAGGTTACAAAAGGACGTCGATCCATTATTCTATGAGAGTTAATACTTGAAACTTCACACATAGCCATATGATACCCTGGATCTGTGTAGGCATCTGTCCTAGGCTGTTCTCTACCCTGTCTTCTCAATTTCATTCTTCGGATGCGTTCCAAGGCTTCTGCCTGCGCTTCTTCTCGGATTTGCTTTTCCTCTTCCTTGCATTTCTTTGTAGTATTGAGTCGTATTAACATCTCCTCTGTGAGGGGTTCTTAGTATAATTTGACTCTGCATCCACTGATGTAACTAGGGAGGACATCACCTTCTAGTGTAGCTAGCTGAACTGCTCCACTCGTTGAGATCCTCTTTATGATCATATGTCCATAACCTCTCTTCTCTAGTTTCCATGCATGTTGCTTCAAAGTGTAGACCAAAACTAGGTCTCCTGCTTTCAAGCCCTTATCCTTCACGTGTGCGTCAACATATGCTTTTTGTCTTTTCTTGGCTACATAAATTCCTGCGGCTGCTCTCAGTCTTGTTTCAGCTAGCCGCTTGAGGTGAAAGATTATAGAGGAGAGCTCATGGCCTATCCACTCATGCTCCTGTGCTACTCTCAATGTTGGTATCAAGAAGTCTAATGGTAGCACTGCATTTTGGCCAAATACCGTTTGAAAGGGTGTGGCTTGGAGTATCGTTTTATAGGCAACTCGGTATGCCCAAACAGTATGGTGTAGTTGTTTGTCCCAATCAGAGCGTTTATTATTCACTAATTTAGTCAGCACATTGCATAGAATCTTATTTGTGCTTTCGGCTTGCCCATTAGCTTGTGGGTGATAGGGGTCAGACTTCTTGTGTACTACCAAGAATTTTTAGAGAAGATTTTCAATAACTTCATTTAAGAAGTGAGTGCCTTTATCACTAACTAGCTCTATAGGTAGCCCGTATCTAGTGAACACATTCTCAAATAAGAACTGTCAAAGCATCATTCTTGGTCGTAGCTTTTACCTCTATCCACTTGGTTAGGTAATCTGTGGCCACAATAATGTATCAGCATGGGAACCCTCAGCTGCGGGATTAATAGGACCTACGAAGTCTATTCCCCACTTAGAGAATGATCGTCCACCCATCATAGGTTTCAAAGGCATCTCATCTTTACGTATAGGATACTAAGTTCGCTGACAGACATCACACCTCTTCACATAGGTATGTGCATCCATGTGAAGGGTCGGCGACCAAAGACCTGCAAATAGTATAGCCTTGATCACCCGATCTGGTCCAAAATGTCCTCCTACTAACCCTGGTGAGCAGTTTCCAATATCTTGAGGTATTCGCTCTCATGGACACATAATCTGAGGTAACCATCTTTACCACGCTTGTATAGATTATCACCAATGAGTGAGTAGTCTAGGGCTTCTTGTTCTAAACTTCTTTGCCTCGTCAGGGTCATATCTTGAGGGAATGTTTTTGTCCTTAGGAAGGCTACTAGTGGTTCACTCCAATCTGGCACTATGGACACTTGATAAAGAGTGGCATGCTCCACGGGTGGTTTAGTGCAACAGATCGGGCATTCCTTGCATAATTTATGGACATCAGCTTCCATAGTCGGCCAATGCACTCCGAGTCTTCTTAGTGTCTGTAGGGTTCGTTGCTTTGAGTAGTGTTGCTCTAATGCACCTACATGTGCTAATTGCAACCATTTTGCGTACTCATCCTCCTCCACACAACAAGTTAGGATCCCTTGATCTGTATGCTTGTCCATACTTCCTACCATGATCTGGTATTTTTGGGTTTTTACTATCTCCCTATCTTGAGTGTTTACTACTGGATGTTTAGGCCCGTATGTCAATACTGGCACTAGTGTCTTAGCCCACTGAGGTATAACTTCCAAATTAAACAGGTAAGCATCAGGAAGATCATCTGATACTCCTTGTGGGGCTTCTCTAGATGTGAGCCTAGAGAGATGGTCTGCTCTTAGGTGAGTCTTTCCTTTCCTCACCACAACCTCAAAGTCGTATTCCATTAGCAAGAGAAACCATCTCACCAATCTACTTGTATTGCATGGCTTGTTTACCAAGTACAACAGTGCTTGATGATCCGTAAAAAATTTAAACTTGTTTGCAAGCAAATAGTGTCTAAACTTTTTAACCGTATACACCATGCCTAATCCTTCTTTTTCAGTGGTGGTATAATTTCGTTCAGCTGCATTCAATTGTCTACTAGCATAGGCAATTGGAAGATCCATATTACCTTCACCAGTAGGTTGTGCGAGTACACATCCAATAGCTTAATTCGATGCATCCACGTGAACATGAAAGGGCTTATTCTAGTCTGGTGTGGTCAAGATAGCTCTTACTTTTTCCTCGTCCGTAGATATGCCATTCTTTGACACTATGTGTCCTAGAATCTTGCCCTGCCTGACCATGAAAACACACTTTTCTAGGTTCAGGCAGACTTGATATTCTCTACATTTGTGAAAGATTTGCCTGAGTTCAGGTATATGTGTTTGTCTAGTGTTGGAATGAGCACAAAGATCATCAACATAGACCTCTAAATTCTTCCTCAGGAATTCTTTAAATACATGACACATCAGTCTCTGAAATGTAGCGGGTGCATTGGTGAGACCAAATGGCATTGCTCGGAAGGCAAATATGCCCCATTCTGTGGCAAAAGTGGTCTTATGCTGATCTTCTAGAGCTATGGCTACTTGATTGTAGCCCGAAAATCCATCAAGAAAGCTGTACACTTCCTTGCCTGCTACTCTTTCTAGTAGATGCTTAGTGATAGGAAGCGGATAATTATCTTGAATAGTGGCTACATTAACCTTCTTCAGGTTAATGCACACACGTAACTTTCCATTCTTTTTGGGCACTAATACAACAAGGGATACCCACTCAGTATGCTCAATTTCATAGAGGAATCTAGCTTCTACTAGTCTATCTATCTCCTCCTTGATCTTAGCAGCATAGTTATCGTTATATGTGTATGGCTTTTGTTTAGAAGGTTTAGCGTCTGAGGTCATGGGAATTGTGTGGGAACATATATCAGGATCTACACCTTTCAAATCCTTATAGCTCCAAGCGAATACATCTTGGTATTCTCTTAGCAAGGCAATCAACTCTTGCTCTTCTTCTTCTGTGAGGTCATGTCCTATGTAAGTGCATCTCTCTTCTCCTTCTTCTATGGCTACCACTATTTTCTTGGTGATTTCTTTGTTATCATAGGCCTCTCCTGATTGTGCCTCGCATTTAAGCATTCTTATCATGACTCTCCTATCATCTATTTCATACTTCTTAAAATTTTCAGGGACCTCAAACAAAGATTCTTCCTCTTCTCGTGTGACTTCTCTCTTCTTCCTCTTCTTGCCCTCACTCTTGGTGGCCACTTGTGTGGTTAACCTTACGTCGTTTGTGAACTCTTCATGTCTCTGAGAGTGAACTTCTACTTCATAGAAGTATTCTTCATCTGATGCAAAGGGTGGGTCCATAATGATTGACTCTAGGTCGGAGTCACTTGCATCCTCAAATGCATCAGTGCAAGGTTCACATTCTTCCAGAACCGAATCTCCCATGATTGGCTCTATTGTGAAGACTAAAATATCATAGCCATCCTCATCACAGTGTGGTGTCCATTGTTCTTCGTTGATGGCTACATCCATTGTTGCTAAAATTTCCGCCCAGCCGTGAGGTTCAAATTCTTTGTCAGGGAATACGACAGGTGCATAGGTCAGGTCTTGAATTGATCTATGGGTTTCCTTCGCACCCATCTCTCTGGCCTTTTCTCTCTTCTCTTCTTCTACTGCTACTTTACACATCCATAAGTGAGTGTCTTCATGCATCCATGAGGATTCTGTTCCTATGGAATGCACTGACTCAGTATCATCTTTAGCTCTATGGATGGGATTCCATTGAATGTGGGGTACATCCCTATGAGAGTAATCTTTGAGATTCACTTTGGTCGTAACACCTAAGTGTTGCAAATACAAGGAATTGGTTCCCCAATCCTGTACCACTTGCAACTGCCGCATAAATGGTCTTCCCAAAATCATCTCATAGGCATGGTTCTTGCTAAAATCACATATGGCGAAAGTATGCTCAAACTCAACATCGCATGTAGTGAGAGTTATTCCTTCTAGCAATTCTAAGGGTCTTTCTATGTGACCATCAGCTATCTGCAATTTCATTCTCGTTGGCCTAAGTGCTGGCTTGCCCCAATGCTTCCATAGGGAAGTGGTAGCAATTGCAACTCTTGCACCTGAGTCCAGAATTGTCTTGGTTGTGTATCCTTGATGGGTGATGGGAAGATAGGTGTTTCCTTCTTCTCCTTCACTCATATCTCCTATCTTGTCTAGAGGAGTTTCTGGCACTGTTCTATGAGATCCTACCTGGGAACGCGGTTTAGCTATCTCTGGCACTTGTTTGGCTACATGTTTCCACAGTTCTGGGCTAACCTTGAGTAAGTCTTCTAAAGGGAGATTACACTACACTTTAGTAGTCTTTACTACCTCCGTATCCCTAGGTATGACTGAGTCTTCATTTTGTACCATGACCGTGGGTGCTCTCATACAAGTAGACTTAGCTTCCCATGGGCCTGTGAAGTGGGGTAATTCATGTAAAGAATTAGACTCAAAGTCTAATCTCTCTTGAGATTGTGCACTCTCTTGCTCTCCATAAATGGAGGGAATATCTTGTGGGAATTGATCATGCACGTCATCCACAACTTCAAAGGGAGGAGGGACTTCACTCTCTTTAGCCCATTTTTCTTCTTGAATCTCTCGTAGGAATTCGGGTGAGTACCGATTCATAGAAGAAGATGTGTCTGGCTCTGTGGAGTTGGGCACATAAACTTCCTGGGCAGGAAGGCTTAGCCTTTCACTTGTCTTGTCCTTATTTTGAGAGGCGGGTTCCTTTTCTGATTGTGCAATTAGCCTCTCCAATCTTTCTAGTAGTCCATCAAAGTGCAACTGCGTCTTATCTGAACTAGAGAAGTTAAAAAGGCAACTGGCTTCAAACATGGTTTGAGCCAATTCCACCATCTTAGCATAAATTTTGGTTTGTTCAAGCTCTAGTTCCGCTCTAGGGTAACACTTTTCATGATCGGTTACGTTTGCCCCTTCTTGGATTCTGGCCTGATATGCTTTAAGCATCATATTTAGGTCCTCAAGAGTGGGATCTGCTAATACTGATCCTACTCTAGGGGGTGGTGGGATTGTATGAGGCGGGTTGGAGGGGGGTGGATTGGATGGAGATGGGAATGGTGGTGGTGGGGTAGTGTGAGAGGGAGTTTGAGATGTAAGTTCAATTATCCTGGCTTTTGTTTCTCTTAGGCTTTCCTCGAGTTCACTCATATTCTTTGCTCAATGCCTTTTCATTCTTTCTCGACTATCCTTCCAAGCTCTAGTCCTCTTCTTCGTCATGCTCTCCGTTTTGCTAACATGTGGGCTCTTTTCCTGGCCTACACCTTGGTTTTGCTGCAATGCTTGAGCTCTAGTGACCACTTGCACTGGTGCAGTGGAAGTGACACTTCCTGTAGAGTCTACTACTAACCCAGTAACATTGATGGGAGTGATTTTTGGCATGTTATTGGGGTTCTTTGGGCAATCTCGTAAGAGATGCTCCTTCCCACAATCCAAACAAAAGCCTTGAATGGTTACCGATTGGGGCTGCATAGGTGCAGTCATAGGGCAATCATGAATAAGGTGATCTCCCGGACATCTGTAGCATGGTCCTCTAGGGAATGGGGGTCTTACCTGCCTAGGTTGAGGTCTAGAGTTGGGGTTTGCGTACATGACATTTGCATACTCTGCCTCCCAACTAGGTTCACTCGGTTCTTCACTATAGTAGGACTCACCATGTTCAGGAGACTGCATGTAGTAAGCCTGGGGGCTATCAATATGTGTAGAATCAAAGCTATGGTCACTGGGATCACTTTTCGAAAGTAATGGAGTTACTGGGACTATATCTCTATTCAAATTTTCTTCTATAGCTGCATACTTTACGGGAATCACATTGGTTGGGGTAGGAGGTTGCTGAGCTAGAACTGATTGAGGTCTCTACTGCCCTTGATAGGGTGGCTGATAGGGTTGCAGGGGCCTACCGTACTGCTGTGGTGGGAATTGGTTCTGGTATCTACCCTGTTGTGGATATGGCTATGTGTAAAGTTGCCTAACTGCTTGCTTATTGTACGGACAATCCTGCGTGGTGTAATTAGTGTACCTTCATTCGATGGTGCAATATTGGCTACTAGGATTCACTTGGGGTTGAGTCATAATGGGACATACATTCGCCATATGGTCACCTCCATAAGTATAGCACCGCTTAACTAGGGCAAATCTTGGGATTTGTTTGATAGAAACACCTAGTTTTTGAGCTACTTTCTCAGCAAGTTCCTCAATAGATGTGGATTGCAAGGAAGAGAGGCTAGTAGAACTATCTGAATCTTTGTAGATTTTGGAAAGTTCTAATTCCTCCCCTAGGTTATCCTCGATGTCGATGCACATGCATACACACTCTTCTATGGTCCTAGGGTCCGTCCAAGAAGAGAGCCACCTGTTTGGCTGGTGTGGGTAACTCTGGAACATGGCATCTCTCTAAGTATTGCCTAAACCTTCTTCCTGCAAGTCTCACGGCCTCTTGAGGTGTCTGCTTGAAGCTGTGAATCAGTAGGATGTATTATGCCTTATGCCACTCTTAGAGAATTCGGTAATGAATGCCTCTAGAAGTTGGTCTATGTTCCTAAAGTGTCTCTCATTTAGTGGTTGAAACCACGTAAGGGCAGTGTTCCTAAGGGTTAGACCAAAGGCATTGTATTGCGTGAACAGGTCCTCAACTTGTTCAGCTCTCAAGACTTGCCTAAACTCGGCCACATGATCATATGGGTCTCTAGTGCCATCGAAATAGTTCTTCATGAACTTAACTAGCTGTGTAGGTCTCAAAGTCCTTGTGTGCTCTCTAGGTCTTGGAAGAGGGAATTCATCTACATTTCTTGGATTCCTTGGAGCTCTAAGTCTCTCAGGTTCCACTCTATCTGTTTCCGTTCTCGTTCTTTCTCTTCCCAATGGGTTGGTGAAACTTACTTCTGGCCTATCTCTACTTCTATCCCTTTGAGCTCCATGAGCTTGGGATGTTCCAGCTCCTTGATGGCCATAAGAGACATTAGATCTTGTTTGGGGAAAAATGAATTCACCCTTCCAAGTGTAGGCATGTCTATCATGTTCTGAGACCACAAAGATCCTTTTCGAAGTATTGTCTAAATAGGTCACTTTGCCTGGACTATCTGGATCTTTAAACTCGTAGATAGTGAGTGCTCCAACCTCAATTGGTTGATGAGGCTTATACCTCCAAAAGGCTTCATCAGTCTCTCGATTTAAGAGCAGGTCTATGCTCTTATTGTCCTAGGGCACCCACTCTGGTGTGATAATTCTAGTGAGAAATAATTTACCTCGAGGGGTTTTAGGCTCTCCACTTAAGTTCCCTTGCTCTAGGTCACCTATGTCTGTCTCTAGGATCGCATTCCCAAATTCGTCTATCCTATCTGGGTGACTGGTGACTATGTATATGGTTCCTTCTTTATCCAAGCTGTAAGCACCATTCTCAAACTTGATTGCTGGGTGTTCTAGTCCAATGGGTTGGTTAAGGTTTTTAATTTGGACCACAGATCTTCCTAGGCCATCCTCATAGATGCAAGCACCTAATCGGTTGTTCCTAAGGTATTCCAATTGCGTCTTGTACGGGCCTTCGGCCCTTTGTAAGTATGGCACGCCTGAACTACCTGTAGGTGTCTCCATTCCCTGAGACATCTCGGACTCACTGGTTTCGGAGCTAGGGTAGTGCGAATAATGGCTCAATTGTTGGGCCCAAGACCTAGCAGTATGATTGACACTAGCCTCTAAAGACCTAAGGCTCTATCTATCTCTCCCTACGTGTCATCCTGATCTAAGGTTCATATGCTTTACTGAGCAATCCCAATTTTTGCCCAAGGTACAACCTCGTTGCTGAGTTCTTCCGTATCAGTTACTTGGTTCTTTTTTAGTTGATTATCGTGTTTATGATCTTGTCTGATATCACGTTGTCAGGAATACTTGAGTTAATTTCCGCACTTTAGTTCCCTTGCTTTGGATGGCTTCTAGTGCTCTCAATGGACCTGTAAAAGTCCCAAAGTTAGCTCAAGACTTAGACTCAAATGACTTAATAAATCACTTCCATTCATGTAATTCAGATATCAATTTGCACTATGTCTTTATGAAACACAATTCTAGAGATCCCTGAGTTTTCCTCCCCCTGGGGATGGTCAACTTAAAATTACTATATCTAATATCCTAATATTAATTTTACCCACGAGCTTTCCAACAAGCCTAAGATCACCCCGAACGGATTTCGTATGAGGAAGTTATGACAGTTCAGGGTTCTGGAGTCAAAACAGGGTTCAAACAGGCTGACAGTTCCTAGGATTTTTCTCAAAAATACAAGTGTAGGGACCTCACAAAGTGCTAATTGTTTGACAAGTATGCCCAAAATTACCCCAAAACTTGGAGCACTAATACCCTAAAATTTTAGCCGAAAAAGCCTGCCAATCGCGATCGACAGGTCTGTCAATCGCGATTGACAGAGGTGTCCGTCAGGCCTCTCAGTCGGGATTGACAGTGTCAATCGCGATCGAAAGAGTCGGTCGTGGGTCCTGTCAATCACGATCGATGGTATCAATCACGATCGACACTTTTAGCGCGAATTCCGGTGTAATTTCAGTCAATCGTGGGTCTATCCATCGCGATGGACACGTGGGCACACGAAATTATGTGTCAATCGTCAAAATTCAGTCGATCGCAATCGACGGTGTCAATCGCGATTGACTGAGTCCTACGTGGTAGTCCGTCGGGGTCTATCAGCGCGATTGACAGAGTCTGTCGGTCGCAATTGACAGAGTCTGTTGGTCGCGATTGACAGAGTCTGTCGGTCGCGATTGACAGAGTCTGTCGATCATGGCTATCGATCGTGATCGACAGTGTCGGTCATGATTGACAGAAAATCACGGATTTTTTTAGTTTCCATTAGTGATTTGGAGTGTGCTCCTCATGGGTGTCATTGTGGTGCACTTTGTTTTACCAAAAGATGAATTTTTTTGTCGATCGCGATCGACAGAGGTCTGCGACACAAAGACAGGGCCGAGCTTTTCCGTACCTGTGCAGCCTGCTAGTGACGATGAAACAGCCAAATCCTGTAAGTAAGCTAAAAAAACATGCAAAAGTAGTGCACACAAATCTCTCTCTTGCTCTTTCTCACAAGTGAAATGAGAGAAATGGAAGGAGGAAGGAGATATTGATCGAAAAACTGAAATTTTTGCAATGATGGAGATGGAGGTGGGATATGGTGAGGATGATGGTGAAGTAAGAAAGATAAAAAAATTAGGAAAAGTAAAGAAATTACCTACAATGCCAGCGTCACAACTCTACGTCTTAACATCACACGCTCGTCATCAAAGCTCGATCCCCGGCAGCGGCGCCAAAATTTGGTGTAGCTCAGTGATGAGTAGCACCTCCTTTAATGTCAATCCAGGAAGACATGAGGATGGTATGAAGACCTCGAACAAGTGATGGCACAAGTGTGTGGGTGAGAAGCACACTAACATGCACTCACATACACACACATGCGCAGACAAGGGAAGAACAAAGAGAGAGACAATGGAATTCTTTTAGATTACTCAAAAGTGCTCTTACAAGTTCAATTCTACAACCACTTAACCTCAAAAATGAGCTCTCTAGCTCTTTTTATAGTTTTTGACTAGCTTTGGCCCTGTCCAGACCTAATGTCTGACCTAGTTAAAAATTAGGTTCTAGGGCCTATTTGAGGGCTCAAATGGAGTCTAAAAAATATGAAAATTGATAGGTAGGTACTTCTAATGCTCCTCAAGCTCAAGGACTCCTTGGCTTGCACCAAATGGAGTTAAAAAGGTGGAATGGTATTTACAACGGTGTAAAGTGACTAAAATCACTATTTGGGAAGTATTAATTCAGGAAAAATGATGGGCCTATTTGCTAGATCTTCTTTGACTACTTTGCCTACTTGGCCCTTCTCGTTGGTTCCCTTGTCTTGTAAGTCCTTGACCGCCCTGACCACTGCCAACAATTCCCTAGATGAAGGGGCGATCTGCTCTGATACCAATTGTAGGAGTTAGACATCTGTGGGAGCATGTGAACATCACAAGAAAGAAGAAGAAGCTTGGAACTCAACACACAATACTGAATGTATTACCACTAGAATGTACAAAGATAAGTAGTCTGTTAGAGCAATAGGTGTATATACAAGCCGAGGGAAAAAAACCTCCTAAAGAGGGAAAAAGTGCCCTGGCAGTCCTAGTGCGTTCACACACATCACTACCTAAATATATCAACACTAATGCCTTCTTGTGAGTGTTGATTCCCCTTATGTACATTGCTTCTCACTGCTAGTGTATGTTGGTGCTCACTTTCATGTGCCAAGAATCACTTAATGTGTAAGGACAATGACTCCCTATTTTTTCATGTAGTGACTTTAGGAGGAACAAAATTTTGAATGGGGGGCCACAAATAAACTTGTGCGTACTCCCTTCTTTTCATATAGCTTTCCCTTTTGACCTTCAATTATTCAAAATGTGTGCATATGGGAGGGTTCACCTAAACCTTCCAAAAAACTTAAAAACCCAGAAAACCTTTCAAAAACACCCTTTTGCAACATGCATTCAGCTTTTCTTGAAAAACCATTATGAACAAATTGTTTGTGCACTATGTGTACACCCTCGTTCTCAGCCAATTGTGCACCACCTGTGCACCACTTTGTACTTTTGCACCACCTATGCATCACTTGCAAAGTCACCATTTTGGCCTTTGACCAGCTCCACATCTGACCACTTTGACCTTTGACCAGCTCAACAGTCACGATCAATAGGTGTCTATTGTGAATTCTATCTATCGTGATAGACGGTGTCGATCATGATAGATGGTGTCGATCATGATAGACGGTGTCGATCATGATAGACGGGTGTGTCATCTATCATCCATTATCTATCATCTATGGTGGATTTGGTCCACCATGATAGATAAAAAAAAACAAAAATTTTCAAGATGTTTCTAGTGATTTGGGATGCTCTAGTGGTGCACTCTATCTCACTTACCATGCAAAGGAATACCGCACTTTTCTATCTGTAGCAATAGATGAAAGTCGACTTCTCGGTGTATGTGCGGAGGTTTGATGTACTTACTGATGCTGCTAGAGATGGTGGTACTATTGGAACCTGCAACATATGCTCACAAACACACAAAAGCTGAATGCACACAATCACTTTCTCACTTCTCTCACAATGGAAATGAAGGAAATGAAGTGGATTTGGAGATATGATAAAAAAAACTATTTTTTTTTGTGAAGAAGGAGATGAAAGTAGGAGAGAAATGGAGATGGTGATAGATTAGGAAAGTAAAGACAAGTAAAAAAAAGTAAAGAACTTACCTAATTACTTACCATTCCAATGTCGATTCTCTACATCTTACCATCACACTCACATCCTCGAAGCTTGCTCCTTGACAATGGCATCAAATTTGGCATCACTCTAGCACAATGGTGAGTACCAACATGAGGAGATCCACCTCATAATTTTCAATCTGTAGAGACATGAGGGTGGTATGATGACCATGAGCAAGTGGAGTGCACAAGTGAGTGAGTGAGAAACACAAAAGCATGCACACACATACACACATGTGCGCACATAAGGTAAGGCAAAAAGGTAAGGCAAAGAGTGGAACAATGGACTACTCTATTAGAAGACCCCAAGAAAGTATACAAGGCTCAATAGTATGTTCACGCTCCAACTAGCTAACCCCAAAAATGGTCTTTCTAGCTCTTTTTATAGTTTTTTCACTAGCTTTGGCACTGTCTAGACCTAATGTCTGACCTAGTTAAAAATTAGATTCGAGGGATTATTTGAGAGCTCAAATGGAGTCTAAAAATCATGAAAATTGGTATGTAGATATATCTAATACTCTTCAAGATCTAGCACTCCTTGGCTTGAACAAAATGCAGTTGGAGTAATAAAAAACAGATTTACAAGGTGGTGGAGTGATGAAAATCACTGTTGGATGGTTGTTTCAAAAGAAAACATTTGGCCTATTTGCCAGATCATCATTGCTTCCCTTGTCTGCTTGTTCTTGGTGGCTTTTCTCTTTATCCTTGTGTTTGTTCACTCGATCCCTTGCCCCTATTGACCAACACCATTGCTTCATCATTCTGACAAGAGCATAGACTTCTCGTTTTGAAGGGATCATCCCAATTATGATGTAAACGTTTTCCATCATTAATAAGGTATAGAAGAAAATAAGTAAAGTGCATATTATTTCGGCAAGCTAGAGAGCATTACAAATGAGGCAGATAAATCTAACATCTCCCTCATGCGGGACCCATTTGGGTTTCAGCTTGTTATTCTCAAGGAGGTAGATACAGTGATGCCTATGGGATTCAGGGGGTCTCATGGGCACTAGACCCATTCACTTGTAACATTTCTTCTTTTCTTTAATTAAAATCCGGGAGAATAGGCCAAGGCCGAACTTCCTTTTATTAAAAAAAAAAGTGCATATTCTTTATTATAATAAAAAATAATTAATAAAAAATAAATATGTGTGGCGTACATATATAAAGATACGAAGTGTGTATTGATGTATAAATAATGAAAATCATTCATATATATATATATATATATATATATATATATTAGATAAATGCTTTTTTAAAACGTAGGTCTCTCATTTTCAGTTTATGAAATGATATTTTCTAAAGTGAAGGTCTCTTTTTCCTTCAAAATGATTTGAGTTGACATCCGCCTCAACAAATGGGAAGGTGTGCATTCTTCTTGAATTAATTAAATATCAACATTCTGTTCTACATTTGGTTGGCAGATCAATCTCTCGTGACAAAAAGCAGGCACATATCTAGTCAACCATGTGTCTAAATGGTTTCATATCCCCCCCCCCCACACACACACACACACATACATATATATATATATATATATATATATATATATATATATATATATATATATATATATATATATATATATATATAAAGTATTAGTTAGTTAGATACAAATAAATAATCATGAAGATGTTTATGATTTAAAAGCATGCATAGTTTGGATTACGTGATTCTTTGCGACTGCTTCGTGATTGCAAAACAGTCAACCATTCGTACTTGATGAGCAATCAATTTAATGAATGAATTTTCCTTAATTGTATTGATCCTTTGTCCTTTACACATAAACACGCGTATATAGACACATGCATGCTGATGTGTCTCTACACCATGTGCAGTCAAATAGGCATGTTTCTTTTCATGCAAAGCACTTTTTGCTTGTCTCAAACCATATAATGCTTTTTTCAACCTGCACACTTTGTTTTCATGCCCTTTCTGCACAAAACTATGGGGCTAAAATACATACACTTCTTCATGCAAATCACCATTCAGAAATGCAATTTTAATTTACAACTGATGTATGTTCCAACGATGATGAGCTACAAGTTCACAAATGCTATGAACAGTAGTCATTCCGCATGTAGGTGAAAAGATCTCATCAAAATCAATGCCTCTTTCTTGAGCATAACCTTTTGCAACAAGCCTAGTCATATACCTGTCAATTGTTCCATCAAGATTATGCTTCAACTTGTATACCTACTTAGTGCCAATGGCCTTCTTGCCAAGAAGCAAGTCACATAAAGACCATGTACCATTTTTCATAATAACATCATATTCTGATTGCATAGTAGCCATCTAATTTTTCGAATTTTGTGTTTCATCAAATGAAATAGGCTCATTCTCATCACAAAGACTAGAGATAGCCATATCATAGAAATCTGATGCAAAAGAAGCACTATGAGATCTTGAAGAAGTACAATATGAAAAAGGTGCATTTAATTTGCTATCTCTAAAAGTTTGTACCAACCATTTAGGCATAGATTTTTCCTCCTCTATATCAATTCTCTCATCAATAAGTGCATCATGTAAATCTTCCTCAAAAATGGAATGATCTGCATCATCATGTGAAACCTGTAAAGACTTGGAAATTGCCTCATTTGGACTAACACTATGTCCACTTGTAAAAAGACGCAACAAAGTGTCATACACATCTTTGGAGCTAACTGATGTCTCCTTAGTACATGAAAGTAATAGATGGATAACATCTTCCACAAAAACAACATCATGGCTAACCAAAATGTGTTTAGTTTGTGGATGATAGAGACCATAGCCTTTGCTTTCAAAGTTGTACCCAACAAAACTAAATTTCACTACTTTATCATCCAATTTGCTGCATCGTTGTTAAGGCACTAATGCATATGCTAGAAAAAAAAAGACACATAACTAAGGAAAGGATGGATTGCAACCAGGCAAAGCCTCAAATGGAGTGATAGACTGCAATGCTTTAGTGGGACACCTGCTAAGTACATATGCTGCACACATAACAACTTCAAGCCATAAACTATGTGCTAAAGCCTTACTCTTGACCATACATCTTGCCATCTCCATGAGTGACTTATTCCTCCTTTCAACAAATCCATTCTATTGAGGTGTATATGGCACTATACATTGATGTTTTATCCCACGTTCATCCAGAAATGCATTAAAATCAGAAGACATATATTCCCCCCCTTGATTAGAAAGGAGGGTGCCCATTTTACATGCTGATAGATTTTTAGCAAAAACTAGAAATCGTTTGAAGCACATAAATGCTTTGGACTTTTCTTTCAATGGATATACCCATGCATGCTTGGAAAAATCATTAATGAAAGTCACAAAGTAAAGATAGTTCCCAAAAGAAGGTGTTTGCATAGGACCATATACATCACTGTGAAAAAGTTGCAATTTCAGCGTAGCTCGTACTGAACCATCTTTTGAGAATGAGGAATGCTTTATTTTGGCCAAAATACAACCTTCATAGACATGTTTATCAGGTGCCTCAAGTTTGGGCAAAGAGGACACCATTTCAGATTTCTGCAGGCATAGCAAACAAGAAAAATTCGGATGACCAAAGCGTGCATGCCAAAGCTTTGCATCTAACATAACATGACAATCTTGAACTTCACA
The DNA here is from genome assembly GCA_020310875.1 of Ceratopteris richardii. Taxonomy (NCBI): domain Eukaryota; kingdom Viridiplantae; phylum Streptophyta; class Polypodiopsida; order Polypodiales; family Pteridaceae; genus Ceratopteris; species Ceratopteris richardii. Next base: position 109,058,818 of record CM035431.1, read on the forward strand.
TGTTGAATTAATCACAAATTTTTCATAGTCTATGAGCTTATGCAGCCCATGACATAAAATGCCAAAAGAATTAATGATGTCACCATTCGACGGATCATGAATTGTACATCTATCATCAATAAATTTCACAACCAAGCCAATCTTGGCTAATGCTGAAATTGATAACAGATTTTTCTTGATCCTTGACACAAATAAAGCATCCGACAATGTAAAAGAACTACCATCAACAATAGTCACAATGACCTTACCAACTCCCATGGTAGGATAAGAGGAGTTTTTGGCACATGTGATAATATTCCCTATAGGGGCAGGCTCAAGTGAAGTGAAGAAACTGTGCTATGAGGTAATATGTTTGGTTGCCCCACAATCAAAGTACCAAACATCTGAGTCTAATATAGACATACGTTGTTCATGAGAAGATGGATCATAACTACAAAGAGTAGTAAATGCCCATTCTTCATTCTACACAAGATTTGTAGACTCTGATTTGGGTGTAGAGGCTTCTGCAACAACCTTTCTAGCCTCTTTTTTCTTTGCCTCTTTTGCAGCCAGTTTTGGACAAGTCTTTATGACATGATCATTTCCTTTATAGTATTTGCAAAACGAATTTTTCTTTTCTGTTTTCTTCTCGTCTCTAACATCCTTCTTTGATTGTGCAGAATTAGTAGACCATAGACCGACTCCTCAAATTTTAAGGCATTTGGATTGCCTTTCATAATCAATTGAAGAATAGAAGCAAACCTCTGATATGAATCTAGAAGACCATTCAAGACAATTTGCATAAGTGAACCATTAGGAAACACTTCATCAACAAAAATTAACTGCTCCTTCAAATCTTTGATCTTTTTCAAAAAGTTGTCCATGGAATCTCCTTCATTCTTATGCTCACTCTCCAACTATTTTCGGAGGTAAGGAACATGAGCCTCATTCCTTGCATGGTATAAAGTGGTAAGTGTATTCCAAGCATCCTTTTCTATTTTGTAGGAGCGAATGTGAGGAATAATGGCATGTTTGAAAGACAAGGCTATCAATGCATGTGGATGAGCATCTCTACCATCTCCATGAAGTTGCTATGCAATAGGTGAAATAGGAACCAGAACACAAACAAGAATGTGATGAATATCACCATCTGCATCACCTTTAGTAACTATACTTGTAGGTGTAATAGGACATTTTCAACACATTGCACAATATTCCACAGTCCTTGTGCAACCAATACGTGATGCATCATAGAAGCCCATAATGGGTAATTGGTACCATCCAACTTATCCTCAATAGCCAATGTACGGAATACGTCATTGCTTTTAGCCATGGCCACTGACTAAAATACGTTGGTGCAAAAAAATGATTGTATCTCAAAAAGTTGAGCAGAACTACCCTATCGAGTTTTGCTAAACTTGTAGCAAAATTCGAGGAGCTTATACTAGCAAACCAAAACCTCTATATAACTTTGGCACAAAAAGATGAAATTGCTTGCACAACCATAGTAGTAGTGTGTTCAGAGGCCAAAAAGAGCTCAAATCCTTGATTATGCTCACCAATTTTTGTGGGACTATGAGATTGTGATCGGAGAGGTGTTGACGATGCCCTAGATTAAGCGATAAGCTACTCTGATAAATTGTTGGAGTTTGAAGTCTGCATAAGCATGCAAACAACACAAGGAAGAAGAAGAAGCTTGGAGCACAACACACAATACTAAATGTATTACCAACAGAATATGCAAAGATAAGTGGCCCATTAGGGTTATAGGCATATATACAAGTCGAGGGAAGAAAACCTCCCAAAGAGGGAAAAAAGTGTCCCGGTAGTCCTAGTGTGTTCACACATAAGAGCTTGGAGAACAATACAACATAGAACATATTACCAAGTGAATATACAAAGATAAGTAACCCATTAGGGTTATAGGCCTATATACAAACTGAGGGGAGAAAACCTCCTAAAGAGGAAAAAAGGTGCCCCAACATTCCTAAGTACGTTCACAAACATCACTACCAAAATAAATCAACAAATCCCCTTGGAAGTGATGCAATGAACAAGAAGCTAGCACTCATGTATAAGGAAGTGTCAAGCTATGTAAGGAAGTGTCAAGCTATGTGCAAAAAAATCAATCCACAAAAGGAACTAAGCCCAAATCTTTACAAAAAGCTTAAAATTTCTCTTTAGGTAGAGCCTTTGTGAAAAGGTCTATAACGTTATCCTGTGTAGACACATAAACCAAATTGAGCTCTCTAGTAGAGAATCTCTCCCTGACATAATGATAGTGCACCTCAATGTGATTTGTACTTGCATAGAAGATAGAGTTCCTCACAACTGCCAATGTGCTTTGATTGTTTGTAAATATGGTGGTGGAAGAAGACTAGCTGACACCCAACTGAGCTAAAAGTCATCTAATCCACACACACTCAACAATCGCTATGAAAGCTGCCCTATAATCATCCTCACAACTAGAAGTGGCCACAATAAGATGCTTCTTGCTCAACCAAGATATGCATGAGCTACCAAGCATGAAGCAAAAACCACTCATGGATGCATGATTGCCATAGCAAACAACCTAGTTAGAGTCACAAAAAGTGTTTAAATCTAGTGGTAATGTCTCCCCTTTGGATAAAACAATCCAAGTAGTCGGGTACCACCCAAGTAGTGAAATATGTGCTTAACCACCTGCTACTTCTTGACACCTAGACAATGCATAAACTTGCTCATCTAAGAGACAACAAATTGAATATTAAGTTAAGTTATGCATAACTAAATCAAACATCCAATATCCTGCTAATATAGAATAACATCAAATGCACCTCCAACATCATGAAGACTCAATTATAAACCTATTTCCATGGGAGTAGCAATAGGTTGCAATCTTCAAGGCCAAAATGTTGCAATAATGAGTCAATGTATTTTTTTTGACACAAATCTACTCCCCCATCAACTTGCATAAATTTAATGTACAAATAGTGATGCAAATTTCCCAAATCTGACATCTCAAAAGAGGTCTACACTCAACCTTAAACTCAATGATATGATTCTCATATAAATGTATACGAAAATTATGAGAAGTATATCATCTACATGCTTAATATATAAGGTGCTCGTATTTGGACTATTTTCAAAACCATGTGCTAGCAAGTAGGCATGATCTTCTCATATCAAGCACATGAAGCTTGGTTCAAATCATATACTACCTTTTTCAACATTCACACTTTGTTTTTATGATCTTTGTGCACAAAACCATGGGGTTGGAGAACATACATTTCTTCATGTAAGTCACCATTCAAAAATATAGTTTTAATGTCCAATCGATGTACATCCCAACCATGATGTGTGGATGGTTGCTTGAATTTTTTATCCCTCCTAGTTGGCACTTTGTTTTTGTGGGTGCTACTAGTGCTTTTGGCTCCCAAACCCATATCCTTGTTACTTGTCTTCTTACTATTGTCAAAGAGTTGAGTGTATCTTCTTTTGGTCTTTCTACTTGGTTCTTACCCTTTTCTCCCCTTGGCTTTTTTGGTACCTTTCGCATGGTGGAGAGCATAGGCCATTGTGCATGTAAGAGTGCCTTGGGTACCCACATATGTGATTTCCCTTGTTGAGCTCTAGCTAATTTCTTCAACACCCAAATTTGTCGGAGACCTTCTCGTTGAGCTGGTCGTGGTGGCTTGGTTCTTGTCTTCCCACGGTTAGATTGCCTGGGTGGGAATTGTGTTGGCAAGGCTTGTGGTTGCTCTCCTTTTCGTACCCAAATTTGCTTCATGCCCAAAACTACTTTCTTCTTGAAATCTCTTTGTCTATTTGATATAGCGGTTGGCATGTACTGTTTTGCTTTCCTTTTTGGTTGAGTTGTGGTGATGGCATTAGTCTTTACACAAGAGGAGGAGTTCATTTGCCTTTGAGCCTGTTCTTCCATGATTGAGTTCTCCTAGAACACAGAGCTTTTGACACATACAACATCTTTTTTGCTAAGATTAGTCCTAGAAGAACTAAGAGAATGTGTGAAATCTGGATTTGTGAGCCTACAATTCTCTAATTCTAATGTGATGCATTATTCTTGTACCCAACTTGAAGAAGTTGACTTCTTAGGTTCAAGTTGACTGCATGGTCGTAAATCCAACCTTGATCCAAGACAAGTGGTACGTAAGGTCCTCATCATGACACACTAGCATTTTGACTTCCATTGGAACATCTTGAAGGTAGATGGGAAGTTCCATCTCGTCCAAACAAGGAGTTTCCACACCTCCCAAACCTATGAGATAGGCTTCTATAGGCTTGATGTTCAATTGCAAGTCTTGGCAGTATGAAAGTCTAATTGCACTAGTTGCTGCACCTGAGTCAACCAAGGCTCTCAGAGTCCTTACACTCTTTCCTCGTCCTACTTCCACAGAGGGGTGTCGATCGATTATAGGAGAAGTAATTATGCCCAATTTTTGGCACATGTCCATGTGATATTTTGGAGCTTTTGTGTTGAGATCTAGGCCTAGTCGCCTTAACTTATTTTGCCTTATGTGCTCTCTAGCCTCTGCCTGTGCTTCTTCTCTAACCCTTAACTCCTCTTCTTTTCGCTTCTTAGCAGTGTTGAGTCTCATTAGCATATCCTCTATTAGAGGTTCTTGATACAGCATGACTCGACATCCACTAATATAGTTTGGCAAGATGTCACCTTCTAGAGTGGCCAATTGAACTGCACCACTAGTGGAAATTCTATTGATGATCATAGGTCCATATCCTCGTTTCTCCAACTTGCCGGCATGCTTCTTTAGTGTATAAACCAACACTAGATCTCCTTCTTTCAATCCTTTTTCCTTTACATGCGCACCAAAGTATGCCTTTTGCCATTTCTTTGCAGCATAAATGCTTGCTGCCGCCCATAGCCTTGTCTCACCTAAATGTTCTACATCAAAGATCCTAGAGGATAGCTCATGTCCATTCCACTCATGCTCTCGTGCTACTTTCAAGGCTGGGATTAGGAAGTCCAATGGTAGCACAACATTCTGTCCGAAGATCATCTGAAATGGGGCGGCATTGAGTACCGTTTTGTAGGCAACACGGTAAGCCCCAACAACATGATGAAGTTGTTTGTCCCAATTGGAGTGTTTATTATTTACCAATTTTGTCAACACATTACATAGGATATTATTTGTGCTCTCGGCTTGTCCGTTAGCTTGTGGGTGATAGGGGGTGGACTTCTTATGTATCACCAAGAATTCTTGGAGAAGATTTTCAATGACTTCATTCAAGAAGTGTGTACCTCTATCACTTGCTAACTCTATTGGTAGTCCATATCTCGTGAACACGTTCTCAAATAAGAACTTTGCCATCGTTTGAGCATCATTCTTTGTTGTGGCTTTTACTTCCACCCACTTTGTAAGGTAATCTGTGGCTACAATAATGTACTCTACATGGGAGTTTCTGGCTGGGGGGTTAATAGGACCTACAAAGTCTATATCCCACTTCGAGAATGCATGTCCTCCCATCATTGGCCTCAAAGGCATCTCATCTTTTCTGATTGGATATTGTGCATGTTGGCATGTGTCACATTTCTTCGCATAGGTATGTGCGTCCATATGAAGAGTTGGCCACCTTACTCTGTCAGGCCCAAAGTGTCCGCCGACAACACCGCTATGTGCAGTTTCTAAGACTTTCAAGTAGTTCGATTCATGAAAGCACAGTCTTAGGTAACCATCTTTGCCTCTCCAATATAGGTTGTCTCCTGCTAAGGCATAGTCTTGAGCCTCTTGCTCCATGCTTCGTTTTCTTGCTAGACTAGCCTCGCTAGGTAGTGTTCCTGATCTCATAAATTCTACCAATGGAGCACTCCAATCTAGAATTAACGACACATGATAAAGAGTGGCATGCTCCATGGGGGGTCTCCCTTTGCACATTGGACAATTCTTAATCCACTCATGTATTTCTTCGTCCATGCTAGGCCAATACACTCCTAAACGTTTTAGATTCTGCAATGTCCGTTGTTTAGAATAGTGATTTCCTAGCAATTCTTCATGGGCTTTTTGCAACCAACTACTATGTTCATCATCCTCGACACAACAAGCTAGTACACCCTCTGTATCTTGTTTGTACATGCTTCCTGCCAATATTTGATACCTTTGTGATTTTACAATTTCTTCTTTGTTTGTTTTTATGTTCTTATTTGCAGGTCCAAAGGTTAAGTCAGGTACCAACTTATTTGCCCATTTAGGAACAACTTCTAAATTGAACAGATAAGCATCGGGCAATTCATCAGACACTCCTTGCGGTGACTCGCCTGAAGTGATGCGAGAAAGATGGTCTACCCTGAGCTGGATTCTACCTTTCCTAACAACCACTTCAAAGTCATATTCCATTAGTAAGAGAAACCATCTTACTAAGCGTCCTGTATTGCAAGGTTTATTGAGCAAATGCAATAGAGCTTGATGATCGATGAGAAATTTGAACTTGTTGGCCAATAGATAGTGTCTAAAATTCTTCATAGCATATACCATGCCTAAACCTTCTCTTTCGGTTGTGGTGTAGTTTCGTTCAGCAGTGTTCAATTTCCTACTACCATATGTTATAGGCAAATCTAAATTTCCTTCACCTGTTGGTTGTGACAACACACATCCTATTGCATAATTGGATGCATCCACGTGGACATGGAATGGCTTATTCCAATCAGGAGTGGTTAGTATTGGTGCTGTGCACAAACGTCTTTTTAGTTCATTGAAGGAATTTTTGCATTCATCGTTCCACTCAAAGTTTGTCAGGAGACCATAAAGAGGTCTGGCTATGATTGCATACATGTGGATGAACCTGCAATAATATCCACAATGGCCCACAAAGACTTGTACCTCTTTAACGTTCCTTGGCCTCGGCAACTCGGCTATGGCTCTTACTTTGTCCTCATCTGCTGATATTCCATTCTTAGAAACAATGTGACCTAAGATTTTACCTTGTCGTACCATGCACACTGTTGATAGCAGTTAGGGAACTCAAAGACCTACACGACAAGGAAGCCAACAAAGGGAGTCAGAGCAGAGAGAAGGAACAAGTAGGCAAGGCAGTCAACGAAGATCTGGCAAATAGGCCACTCAGTTTTTTTCCAATTTAACCCCTTTTGTAACAATGATTTTCATCACTTCATGAACATTGTAAATAGCATTTTTGGTAGATTCAACTCCATTTTGTTCAAGCCGAGGAGTCCTTGAGCTTGAGGAGCATTAGTAGTATTTATGTACCAATTTTCATAATTTTCAGAGCTCGTTTGAGCCATCAAAATAGCCTAGGAACCCAATTTTTAACTAGGCCGGACACTAGGTCTGGACAGGACCAAAGCTAGTCAAAAACTATAAAAAGAGCTAGAGAGCTCATTTTTGGGGTTAGCTTGTTAGTGATTTGAATTTGTAGATGAGACTTTTTGAGTAATCTAAAGAACTCCATTGTTTCTCTCTTTGTTCTTACCTTGTGTGTGCATGTGTGTATGTGTGTGCATGCTTGTGTGCTTCTCACTCACACACTTGTGCCATCACTTATTCGAGGTCTTCATACCATCCTCATGTCTTCCTCGATTGACATTAAAGGAGGTGCTACTCATCACTGAGCTACACCAAATTTTGGCACCGTTGTCGGGGATCAAGCTTTGAGGACGTGTGTGATGGTAAGACGTAGAGTTGAGACATTGGAGTCATAGGTATTTTCTTCACTTTTATCTATTTCCGTTTGTTTTCTTCAACCACTTCATCACCATCTCCCACCTCCATCTCTATCATCGTGACATTTTTAGTTTTTTGGTCATATCACCCTTCCCATACCATTCCCCTCATTTCACTTGTGAGAGAGAGCGAGAGAGCATTTGTGTGATTGTGCATTTGTGTGCTTTTTGAGATTTTCTGCAGGAATCAGCATCCCCAATAGCTGTACCAGCTCCAGCAGGTAAAATTTTTGACTGTGTAGTCCTAGGGTGTTGACTTCAGTCAATCGTGATTGGCAAAAAAATTGACTATTAGACTAAACTAAGTGCATAAACATGATGTGTAGGCCTAGAGCATGCTAAATCTATGTTTGAAAATTTGAAATGACTCTCTTTTCTGTCAATCGCGACTGAAAAATGACGACGGACACCTGTCAATCATGATCGACACGTCGATCGCGACCGACAGAGTCCACGATTGATTGACCACGACTGACAGAGCCTACGCATGCTGCCACATGTCAATCGTGACCAATCCATTGATCGCGATTGACCCATCAATCACGATCGAGAGCCCCAACGGACATGTCCATCACGATCGACTGAGTCAACGATTGTTTGACCATGATTGACGCAAATTTTGGGCCACATGTCAATCACGATTGACCCATCAATCGCGATTGATAGCCATGACGGACCAGTCGATCACGACTAACACATCAATCGCGATTGACAGACCACTCGATCATGATTGATGGGCAAATTTGGCATTTTTTAGGGCAAAAGAAATCTAACCTATTTTTTGTCAAAAAATTGGGAAAAGTAAGGGTCATTAGAACATAACGAAGCCCTAGAAAACACTGTGAGCTATTCCTGTTTGCTTGTTAGCCTGTTGTGATCCTGTTTTAGCCCTAGAACCCTGAATGGACATAACTTCCTCATACGAACTCGGTTTGTAAAGAAAACTGAGGGACCTCTAGGATTGTTTTCCATAATAACACAGAGAAATTTGGGCTCTGAAGTACATAAATGAAGATGGTTTGTTACGTCATTTGAATTTAAATCTTGAGCTAACTTTGGGACTCCACACAACGAGCAAGGGATAAGCAAGTGAGGTTGGATCATTCTCAACTCCCTTAGTCAATTCCTAGCTTAGGCTAAGAACGCATAACATTGAAAGTAAGTTAGGGCAACGATAGGCACGTGACAAGTTGAAGACTGTCTGAGTAATCAAGTTCAAGTCAACAGAACCTGTGCATGTGACAATAATCTTAAAGGAAAGAACTAATTTTATTGCGATCAACTTCAAGTGCGAAAAATCACTCAAGTAATTCTTGACGATGCAAAATCAGACAAGATCATTAACACAATAACAAACTAAAAAGAATCCAGTGGTTGATAAGAAAGAATCAGCAACGAGGTTGTACTTTGGGTAAAAATTGGGATTGTTCATTCAGGCATATGAACCTTAGATCAGGACGACACCTAGGGAAAGATAGAGAAAGCCTTAGGTCCTCAGAGGCGAGCGTCACTCACACCGCTAGATCTTGGGCCCAACAGTTGAGTGCTTATTCGCACTACCCTAATGCTGAAACTAGGGAATCAGATATGTCTCATGGAATGGAGGGACCCACAGGAAGTTCAGGTGTGGCTTACTTACAAAAGGTTGAAGGTCCTTACAAGACTCAACTTGAGTACCTTAGGACCAACCGATTAGGTGCTTGCATCTATGAGGACGGCCTAAGAAAATCTATGGTCCAGATCAAAAACCTAGATCAGCCCATTGGACTGGAACATCCACCAGTCAAGTTCAAAAATGGTGCATACATAGATAAAGAGCGGACAATGTATGTAGTCAGCAACCAACCGGATGGAACATACAAATTTGGTAATGTGATCCCAGAAACGGACATAGGTAACATAAAGCAAGCATGTTTCATTTGATGAAGCACAAAATTCAGAAAATTGGATGGCTGCTATGCAATGTGAATATGATGCAATAATGAAGAATGGTACTTGGTCTTTATGTGACTTGCCTCCTGGCAAGAAGGCCATTGGCACTAAGTGGGTATACAAGCTGAAGCGTAAACCTGATGGTACAATTGACAGGTATAAGGCTAGGCTTGTTGCAAAGGGTTATGCATAGGAAAGAGGCATTGATTTTGATGAGACCTTTGCACCTACATGCCGTATGACTACTATTCGGGGCATTTGTGCACTTGCAGCCCATCATGGTTGGAATGTACATCAGTTGGACATTAAAACATCATTTCTGAATAGTGACTTGCATGAAGAAGTGTATGTTTTTCAGCCCCGTGGCTTTGTGCAAAAAGGACATGAAAACCAGGTGTGCAGGTTAAAGAAGGCATTATATGGTTTAAAGCAAGCACCACGTGCTTGGTATGAGAAGATACATGCCTATCTGATTGCACATGGTTTTGAGAACAATCCAACTGAAAGCACCTTATATGTTAAGCGTGCTAATGATGTGCTTCTGATCATTGTTGTCTATGTTGACGACATGCTGCTAATTGGTCCTATTGAGAAGCATATTGCTGATTTTAAGGCTGATTTGCATGCCTCATTTGAGATGTCTGATTTGGGGCATTTGCATCACTATTTGGGCATTCAGTTTATCCAAGTTGATGGTGGAATGGCTTTGTGTCAAACGGAATATATTGACACATTATTGTAGCATTTTGGCCTTGAAGACTGTAAGCCTATTGCCACTCCTATGGAGACAGGTTTACGATTGAGTCTTCATGATGCTGGAGATGCATTTGATGTTGTTCTCTATCAGCAGGCTGTTGGATGCTTGATTTACTTATGCATTACTCGGCCAGATTTCAGTTTGCTGTCTCACAGATGAGCAGGTTTATGCATTGCCTAGGAGTCACGCATTGGAAGGCGGTTAAGCGGATCTTTCGCTACTTGAGTGGTACTCAGCTACTTGGGTTGTTTTATCCCAAGGGGGGATCACTATCGCCAGATTTGAATGCTTTTTCTGACTCAGATTGGGCTAGTTGCTATGACACTCGTGTGTCCCCCAGTGGTTTTTGCTTCATGCTTGGTAGCTCATGTATATCTTGGTTGAGCAAGACGCAGCCTACTGTGGCCACTTCTAGTTGTGAGGCTGAGTATAGGGCAGCTTTCACAGCGACTGTTGAGTGTGTGTGGCTCAGATGCCTTATGGCTGATTTGGGTGTTGGCCAGTCTTCTGCCACCACCATCTTCATTGACAGTCAGAGCGCATTCGCAATTGCGAGGAACCCTGTGTTCCATGCTCGCACTAAGCACATTGAGGTGCATTATCACTATGTCAGGGAGAGGTTCTCTGCTGGGGAGATCAGCTTGACATATGTGCCCACGCAGGAGAACATTGCAGACCTTTTCACGAAGGCTCTGCCTAGGGAGAAGTTTGAAGCTTTCCGCAAAGCTTTGGGCTTACTTCCTTTTGTGGAGTGATTTCCACATAGCTTGGCACTTCCTTATACATGAGTGCCAGTTGCTTGTTCACCGCATCACTCCCAGGGGGGATTTGTTGATATATTTAGGTAGTGATGTGTGTGAACACACTAGGACCGCCAGGGCACTTTTTTCCCTCTTTAGGAGGTTTTTTTCCCCCGGCTTGTATATATGCCTACTGCCCTAATGGGCTACTTATATTTGTACATTCTCTAGTAATACATTCAGTATTGTGTGTTGTGCTCCAAGCTTCTTCTTCTTCCTTGTGTTGTTCGCGTGCTTCCGCAGACGTCTAACTCAACACCAACACTTGAATCTACGATTGCTTTGGTTGTGTAACCTTGGTAGGTGATTGGAAGATAAGTATTACCTTCTTCACCTTCACTCATGTCTCTTATTTTATTGAGAGGTATCTCTAGAACTTTTTGCTTAGAGACTGCTTTTGGCATATTGGAATCAAGTTCTAGAACCTGATCCTTCACATGATTCCATAGCTCAGGTTTTGCTTTGAGCAGCTCTTCTACAATGAGATGACATTGAACCTTAGTGTTCTTCACGACATCAGTGTTTCTTGGAACCACTGAGTCTTCATTTCTTACCAATATTGTGGGAGCTCTGATTTGAAGAGATTCAGATTCCCATGGGCATGTGGATTGAGGCAACTCTTGTAAAGAATTAGATTCAAAATCTAATCTTTCATCTTCTTGTTGTTCTGTTTGGTCTCCATAGATAGATGGAATGTCTTGGGGAAATTGGTCATAAAGATCATCAATCTCAGGAATAGGAGGGGGATTACCCTTCTCCTTGGCCCATTTTTCTTCTTGTATTTCTCGCAAGAACTCTTGAGAGTACTGTTGAATTGAAAGAGATGCTCCCTCATCCACAGAATTAGGAACATAAGATTTTGTTGGCGATGAGCTTTCTCTTTCAATTACTGGTTGAGCCTGTGGAGGCAAATAAATCTGCGACTTGTTTACCAACTGCTTTAATCTTTCTAATAAGCCCTGGAAATGCAAATCTGGCTTGACAGAGTTTGTCTGATTGAATGATTAACTGGTCTCAAGGATAGCCTGAGCTGGCTCTACCATTTTCATGCACATTTTTGTCTTTTCAATCTCTAAATCTGCTCTAGGGTAACTCTTGTCTAGGTTTGCAATTGTTGGCTCTTCTTGAAGTTGAGCCTCGTAGGCCTTGAACATCATGTCCAAGTCTTCTGGGGTTGGATCTGCAAGAATAGACCCTGGTTGCGGTCTATTTACAATGGCTCATGGGGTGGAATGAGGTGGTGTGGATGGAGTTTTGGCATGCGAGGGGCTTTGAGATGCAATGTCTTCTATTTTTGTTTTTGCATCTTTCAGGCTTTCTTCTAGTTCAGATAACATTTTGTTCCATTTGCGATTAGCTTTCTCTCTGGTATCCTTCCAAGTTCTTGTTTTCCTCTTACTCGGCTCTCCTGATTCACTCCACTCTGATTGATTAGCTAGTTTATCCTATTTTAATCCTTTTGCCCTAGTTATTGCCTGTATAGGAGCCACATTACTGCTACTTGCACTTGACTCTGCCACTAAGCCTACCACATTGATGGGTGTAACCTTGGGTGCACTAGAGGGATTCCTAGGAAACTCTCTAGGAAGATGTTCCTTGCCGCACTCTGGACAAAAACCTTGTATTGTGATGTTTTGTCCTTGTCCCGGAGTCCGTGAATGGGGACATTCACGAATGAAATGGTCGCCCTGACATCTAAAACATGGACCTCTAGGGGCTTGTGATCTTACCGGTCTCGATTGGGGCTTGGGGTTGGGATTCGTATACATGACATTGGAGTATTCTGGCTCCCAATTTTGTTCCATAAGTGGTGTCTCGTATTGATAGGAATAAGCCTCACTATGCTTTGGTGACTATGTGTAATAAGCTTGTGGAATATCTTCATGGGAGTAATCTGAACTATGAGCATGAGAGTCATTTTCTAAAACCAACGGGGTTAGTGGCACCAATGCTCTATTAAGGTTCTCCTCTACCACTGCATACTTAACTGGGATCACATTGGAAAGAGCTGGTGGTTGGTTTCCTAGGACTGGTTGTGGCCTATATGGTGCCTGATATTGCTATTGTGGCCTGTAATATGGCTGTTGGTATTGGTTCTGAAACCTAGCTTGCTGGTAAGGTTTCTGATAATTTTTCCTAACATCTTGCCTATTGTATGGACAATCTTGAGTCGTGTGGTTTGTGTATTCTCTCTCAATGGTGCAATATGGATTGTTCAAATTTCCTTGGGCTTGAGCCATCATCGGGCACACGTTAGCCATGTGGTCTCCTCCACAATTGTAACATCACTTCAATGAGGTGACCCTTGGCATTTGTCTATTTTGAACTCCTAGCTTTTCGACAACTTGCTCAGCTATTTTATCTATCTCAATGGAGGTTCTTGAGTGATGAAGAGTGTTAATCTCAAAACCTTTACCAATTTGGAGGATCAGTACCAGATTATCAAAATTTTGAACTAACTACGAAGAGAGTCACTACTCAGAAAGTCTGCTGCACATAACTCACTCATTGACTAATCAAATGTGTAACGTTTCTAATGAAAGTTTGTATAAGGTGTTCTCTATAGATTGCACACCTTCTCCAAGTTAAATCATGTCAAAAGACTTAGTAGAGCTTGAGAAATGATTCAAACAATCCACCTATATCTAAAACTATATTTCTCTACAGTCGACTTTGACACCTGTAACTTTTGATGCATATTTCTCTCAAAGTACAATTCAAAGGATTTTAGCCATAGGTAGATTTTACCTTCCAACTTAAAGAATGAGTGCTTGTTTGCTCAAAACTTTACACTATGGAAGGAGAACTGACCAAAACATTAGCATCAAATTTTGCACCTGTTGCAACTTCACTTCTTCACATTTACACATGTAAATGTTCCTACTCTCAATTCTCTCAGCTTGATCACAATTAGAATCTTAAAACTTGTACAGAGTTCAATCAACTATAGACTTGGACTTGTACAAAAGCATTTCACAAAAGATTAAACACAGAAGGAGTACTCAGCAAAAGATCGGGCACAATTTTTCTTGTTCTCTGGAAATTTTACAACTAAATGATGAGATAGATCTCCTTCACTTCTAAAGTGTCTAACAACTCTTCCAACATCTAATTATTCTTATCCCATGCTCTCTCATACTTGCCTTGACTTTTTACTTGTATATATAGGCATGTATGTACAAGCTGGTGACCATAACAAAGGTATAAGTGAGCTAACTATAAGTTTAATGTACATATGTATACAAGTCGTCATTTTTTGAATGTGCACTATCTTCAAGCTTCATAGGCTAATCTTTTCTTCAATCTTTGACTTCAATCCTTCATCCAAAACATAAATTGGTGGTTGACTTGCACCAACAACTCCCCCTCAATCATCAATTGAGGTTTTCTCTATCTTCTTTATACCTGCCATGTCTTTGAATCTTTGTAGCTTTGGTCCATCCAAGCTTTTTGTTAGCATCTCTGCAATCTGATCTCTTGTTGAAGTATGTATGACTTCAATCTCCTTATCAATCACCTTCTTTCTTAAGAAGAGATATTGAATCTCAATGTGTTTAGTCCTGGCATGAAAAACAAGGTTAGTAGCTAGATACAATGAACTCATATTATCTCCATGAATAGTGGGTGTACTCTGAATGATGTCAAAACTCTTCATGAGAGTCTTCAACCATATGAATCCTTTTGCAGCTTCAACCATACGTTTATACTCTACCTCTGTAGATGATAAAGCAACTGTATGCTGCTTCTTAGAACACCAAGAGATTAATTTATCTCCCATATAACACAAGTATCCATATGTTGATCTCCTATCATCAAGATTACCTACCTAATCTATATCACTATATATCTTGACATTTGTATCTGATGTAAAACCATAATACAAACCTTCCTTGAATGTACCCTTAATGTATCTCAACACTCTTTGTCCTTCACCCCAATGTTCTTTCCTAGGACAATGCATGAATTGAGACAACACTCCATCTGCATATGACAAATCAGGCCTAGTTAATGTAGCATAGATTAGACTACCAACTAGACTTTGATATAACTCCATACCCTTGAATTCTTCTCCTGCATATCTGCTCAATTTGTGATTCACCTCCATTGGAGTAGATGCTACCATACAATCTTCCATTTTAAACTTGACCAACAAGTTCTTCAAATACCTTTCTTGAGTCACATACACTCCATGTTGAGTATATGAGATCTCCATGACCAAGAAATATGACAAGTTTCCCAAGTCACTAATCTTGAATTCTTTCTCCATTTGTTTCTTGAGGCTTTGTATGCCCTTCTCATCTGCACCTGTAAGAATTATGTCATCAACATATATGCACATGTAAATGAACCCATCATCACTTGCTTTGACAAGCAAGCTACTATCAGCTTTAGATACTTGGAAACCAAGTTCCTTCAAGAACTTTACAAGTCTATAATTCCATGCTCTTGGGGCCTGCTTCAAACCATACAAAGACCTCTTGAGCTTACATACATACTCTGAATACCTTTTATCTCTGAACCCTTGTGGTTGCTCCATGAAAACATCATCTGAAATATAACCATTTAGAAAATCATTTTTCACATCTAATTGACATAGTCTCCAATCTTTATATGCAGCAATGGCTATGAGTGTCTTGATGGTTGTCATCTTTGCCACCATTGTAGCTGCATGGATAAGGGCCGAAATTGGTGTAGGCCCTTCCATTGCATTGGGTCTCCAATCTTTATATGCAGCAATGGCTATGAGTGTCTTGATGGTTGTCATCTTTGCCATAGGACTATAGGTCTCATCATAATCTATACCATATGTCTGAGCATACCCTTTCACAACAAGTCTAGCTTTATACCTAGACACACTTCCATCTGCATACCTCTTTGTTTTGTAGACCCATTTGCATCCAATGATCTTCTGACTATTTGGTTTAGGAACCAAGTCCCATGTCTCATTCTCCATCAATGCATCATACTCTTCCTGCATAGATTTCTCCCAATTTTCCTTACCTTTTGCCTCTTCATATGTAGAAGGGTCTTCATCTGCCTTCACCATGTAAGCATAGTCTTTAGTAGTAAAAAAAAGAAGTGTCATAGCTATACCTTGTAGGTTGCCATTTGTGTCTTGATGACCTCCTGAGTTATCCACTTCTTGAAGTTTCTGGTTCATCACATTCTGGATCAAACCTTGGCTCTTCTTCAACTTCAACTTGTACTTCATTGTTCTCTTCTTCATCAAATATCTAAACCTTTGATTTACCTTTCTTCTGATTCAAAACTTCTTCATCACCTGCATGATTATTGATTGTTCCTGCATACCAAGTACCTTGCTCATCAAATGTAACATCCTTTGATACAAGAAATTGCTTTGTGGATGGACTCCACAACCTATAACCCATCTGTTTATCATCCTATCCAATGAACACATACTTTTCAGCTTTAGGTTCCAATTTATGCCTCAATTGAGATGGCACATATGCATAGGCCAAACATCCAAACACTTTGCAATGATCTAAGGTAGGTCTCTTACCCCACCAAGCTTCATATGCTGTCATACCCTGCAAAGCTTTACATGGTAACCTATTAACCAAGTATGTAGCTGTATTTATAGCCTCAACCCACAAATAATTTGGACAATTTTTCTCCTTCATCATTGATCTTGCAAACTCAACAAGAGTTTTATTTCTCCTTTTTGCTACACCATTTTGTTGAGGAGAGTGCCTGCAAGTAACTTCTCTTTTTATACCTGCATTCCATAAGTAATCACTGAACTCATTAGAGAAATACTCTCCCCCTCCATCTGACCTTAGTCTCTTCAACTTTTGACCTGTAATTATTTCTGCATACACATGATAATGTTTGAATGTATTAAATACCTCTGATTTATCTTTGATCACATATATAGTGATCCACTTCGTAGCATCATCAACATAAATCACATAATATCTTGAACCATTTATACTGAAATCATTTGATGGTCCCCACACATCTGTGTGTACCAACTCAAGCTTCTCTAAATACATGAAACCATGCTTAGAATATGATTGCTTATGAGCCTTACCTAATTGACATGCCTCACATCTGTATGTCATATGTTGACCTGCAACATTAGGCAATCCAAGCATTTAACCATTGTTAACGATATCCTTAATACCTCTTTCATTGAAATGTCCAAGTCTTTTATGCCAAAGATCTAACTCAGAGATCTTATGTCCTCCATAAGTAAACAAGGCATGACCAACATTTCCTTGAAATTTCAATATGAAGAGTCTTCCTTCTTTCTTCCCTGAAACAATTTGTTTATACCCATTGCTAGGGTTTTTCACAAAAACTCCATCATTAGTGAACCTTACTTCATAACCTTTTTCAACAATTTGCCCTACACTTATCAAATTCTTTGGAATTGTAGGAACATACAAGACCTTACTCAGAAGAGTACTTCCATCCTTGGCCTTCACTAATCCAATTGAATTCACATTGTGCTTTCTATTATCGCCTGTTTGAACTACATGAGTAGTTACCTTATTTTCCAAAACAGTCATCAAGGCTATATTACCACTCAGGTGATTGCTACACCCTGAGTCAATGTAGAAGACTCTTTGATCTTCACTTTGTCTTTCACAAGTTGTGTAGCTCAGTGATGAGTAGCACCTCCTTTAATGTCAATCCAGGAAGACATGAGGATGGTATGACGACCTCGAACAAGTGATGGCACAAGTGTGTGAGTGAGAAGCACACTAACATGTACACCCATACACACACACGCTGTTGAGAGCAGTATGGGCACCCAAGGATTGACTAGACAAGGAAGCCAACGGAGAGAGTCAGAACAAGGTGAAGGAGTAAGTAGACAAAGCAGTCGACGCAAATCTGGCAGATAGGCCCTTCAATTTTTCCAAATCTACATCTTTTAACAGTGATTCTTATCACTAACAATCATTGTAAATACCATTTCATATTTTTGTAGCTCCATTTTGTGCAAGCCAAGGAGTCCTTGAGCTTGAGGAACCTTAGAAGTACCTACATATCAATTTTCATATTTTTTAGACTCCGTTTAAGCCCTCAAATTGGCCCTGGAACCTAATTTTTAACTAGGCCGGACACTAGGTCTGGACAGGGCCAAAACCTAGTCAAAAACTATAAAAAGAGATAGAGAGCTCATTTTTGGGGGTTAGATTGTAATTGAAACGAACTTGTAAGAGCATTTTGAAAGTAATCTAAAAGCTCCCTTGATTCTCACTCTTTGTCTTGCCGTGTGTGCGCGTGTGTGTGTATGTGTGTGCATGCTAGTGTGCTTCTCACTCACGCACTTGTGTCGCCACTTGCTCGAGGTCTTCATACCATCCTCACGTCTTCCCGGATTGACATTAAAGGAGGTGCTACTCATCATTGAGCTACACCAAATTTTGGCGCCGTTGCCGGGGACCGAGCTTTGAGGACGAGCGTGTGATGGTAAGACGTAGAGTTGACGCGTTGGAGTTGTAGGTATTTTCTTCACTCTCATAGATTTTCTTTTACTTTCTTCACCATCTTCATCACCATCATCATCATCACCATCTCCCACGTCCATCTCCATCATCGCGAAAATTTCAGTTTTTTGACTATATCCCCACCTCCACCTCATTTCCCTCATTTCACTTGTGAGAGAGAGCGAGAGAGCGAAATTGCATGTGCTGTTTTTGCATGTTTCTTGAGCTATCTTGCAGGTACAGGTCACATCACCATCTCCAGCCTTCCGCGCAGGTACGGAACTCGACGAAACTGTCTCGCAGTCGCCGCCTTCTGTCCATCGCGATTGACAGAAATTTTCACTTGTTGGTAAATCTGAGTGCACCACAGTGGACTAGAGACCCTGCACACCACATTCCCACTAAAATTTTTAAAAATCTTGCAAAATTTCAGTCCATCGCGATTGACAGCCCTGTCCATCGCGATTGACAGCTCTGTCCATCGCGATTGACTGCCAGTCCATCGCGACCGACTGCCTGTCCATCGCGATTGACTGAACCTCTTGTCCATCGCGATCGACTGAAGTCTCTATCCATCGCGATTGACTGCCTGTCCATCGCGATTGACTCAACCCCTTGTCCATCGCGATTGACTGAGGTCTCTGTCCATCGCGATTGATTGAATTGGGTGTCCATCGCGACCGACTGAACTCTCTGTCCATCGCGATTGACTGCCTGTCCATCGCGATTGACTCAACCCCTTGTCCATCGCGATTGACTGAGGTCTCTGTCCATCGCGATTGACTGACTGTCCATCGCGATTGACTGAGTGTCCATCGCGATTGACAGCCCTATCCATCGCGATTGACAGCCAATTTTAGCCAAATTTTTTAGGGTTTGTTAATTGAAAAGTTGGGCTAATTTTGGGCACAAATATTATGCTCTTGAGCACATGGGGAAGCCTTAGGAAAACAACTTGGGGAAACCTGTTGCACAGTGATCCTGTTTGAACCCTGTCGTAACCCTAGAACCCTGAACGGTCACAACTTTTTCATACGAGATCCATTTTTTGAGCTCTAGGGCTTGTTGGAAAGCTCGTAGCATATAGTACACGCCCTCAACTGTTTTTTATAAAGATAGTGCATTGATCTTTAGATAGGGTATTTTGAAGTTGACCATACCCAGGGGGATCAAAGTCAGGGGTCCTTAGGTTTGTTTTCTTGAAAATCACTATGAAAGTTTGTGTTTGTGCTACATGAATGAAAATAATTGGTTCTGTCTTTGGAATGTAAATTTCAAAGCTAACTTTGAAACTCTTACAGAGCATCGAGAGGCGTTATAAGCAAGTGTAAGTGCGAGCTTGGGAACACATTTCCTGGGCACTCAAGGGCAACCGAGCAGGAAACAAAAGGTTGGACACTTTTAACCCCCTCTGTCAATTCATAGCTTAGGCTAAGAACGACGAGAGGTAGGAGTAAGTCAGAGCGACGATAGGCAGTCATCAAGTTGAAGACTACCTAAAAACTCAAGTTCAAGATAAAAATCTAATCTCTGTACGGTCGGTAACATAAAGGAAAGAACCTAACGTGGAACGATCAACCTGAAAGTACGAAGAACACTCAAGTATTCCGACGACGTGATATCAGACAAGAACTCAAACGTGATAAAATAACTAAAAAGAATCAAGTGACTGATACCAATTGAGCGGCAACGAGGTTGTACTCTGGGCAAAGAATTGGGCTACTTAGATAGGCATATGAACCTTAGATCAGGACGACATTTAGCAAGGGAAAGACAAAGCCTTAGATCTTCAGAGGCTAGCGTCAACCACACTGCTAGGTCCTGGGCCCAGCAGTTGAGCCACCACTCGAACTACCCTAGCTCTGAGACCAGTGAGTCAGAGATGTCTCAAGGCTTGGACAGACCTACGGGAAGTTCAGGAGTGCCTTATTTGTACAGGGTAGAAGGCCTTACAAAACACAGCTGGAATATCTTAGGACCAACCGATTAGGTGCTAGCATCTACGAGGACGGCCTAGGAAGATCCGTGGTCCAGATTAAAAACCCTGATCAATCCATTGGACTATAACACCCAGCTGTCAAGTTTGAAAATGGTGCATACCTGGACAAAGAAGGAACTATATATGTAGTCACTAGTCACCCTGATAGGACAGATGACTTCGGGAATGTAATCTCAGAAGCGGACTTAGGTGACCTGGAACAAGGGAACATGGGTGCGGAACCTAGAACCCCTCGAGGTAAATCAGTTCTCACTAGGATTATCACGCCTGAATGGGTTCCCCAAGACAACAAGAGCATAGAGTTGCTCCTCAATCGAGAAACTGATGAAGCCTTTTGGAGGTATAAGTCTAATCAGCCAACAGACATAGGAAATATCATGATCTATGAGTTTAAGGATCCGGATAGCCCAGGCAGAGTGACCTACTTAGATCATGCTTCAGAACGGATCTTTGTGGTGACAGAAAATGATAGGCATGCCTACACTTGGAAGGGTGAATTTATTTTCCCGCAACCAAGATCAAATGTATCCTATGGTCACCCTGGGGCTGGAACTTCCCAAGCTCATGGTACGCAAAGAGACAGAAGTAGAGATAGACCAGAAGTAAGTTTTGCCAACCCAGTGGGCAGAGAAAGAACGAGAACAGAGACGAATAGGGTAGAACCTGAGATGCATAGAGCCCACAGGAACCAAAGAAATGTAGATGGATTCCCTCTACCGAGGCCTAGAGAGCACACAAGAACTTTGAGACCCACCCAGCTAGTTAAGTCCATGAAGAATTACTTTGACGGCACAGGAGATCCCTATGATCATGTGGCGGAGTTCAAGCAAGTCTTGAGAGCTGAACAAGTGGAGGATCTGTTCACGCAGTACAATGCCTTCGGTCTAACCCTTAGGAACACGGCACTTACATGGTTTCAGCCATTAGATGAGCGTCAGTTCAGGAGCATAGACCAACTCCTAGAGGCATTCATTGTAGAGTTCTCTAAGAGCGGCATAAGACACAATACCTCCTCACTGATTCACAGCTTCAAGCAAACCCCTCAAGAGACTGTGAGACTTGCAGGAAGAAGATTTAGGCAATACCTTGAAAGATGTCCTATTTCGGAGCTACCCACATCTGCCAAACAAGTAGCCTTATTCCTTGACGGATTGCTGAGTACAAAATTGAGATCCTATGTGTATCTAAAGGACCCCAGGACCATAGAAGAATGTGTACGCATGTGCATTGACATTGAAGATAACCTAGGGGAAGAGCTAGAGCTTTCCAAAATCTACAAAGATTCAGATAGTGCATCTAGCCACTCTTCCACGCAATCTACATCAATTGAGGAACTCGCTGAGAAGGTAGCTCAGAAATTAGGTGTAACTAGCAAACAAATCCCAAGGTTTGCCCCAGCGAAGAGGTGCTATACATGCGGTGGCGACCACATGGCAAACGTGTGCCCCATTATGGCTCAACCCCAGGTCAATCCAAATAGCCAATATTGCACCATAGAACGGAAGTACACAAATCACACTGCACAAGATTGCCCATACAACAAGCAGGCTGTTAGGCAACCCTACCCTCAGCCCTACCAACAAGGCAGATACCAGAACCAGTACCCTCCACCACCACAATATGCTAGACCCCAACAAACCTACCAACCACAATATCAGGCCCAACAAAGACCCCAACCGGTGCTAGCTCAACAGCCCCCAAACCCCGCTAACGTGATTCCAGTAAAGTATGCTGTTGCAGAAGAAAACCTGAATAGGGCCATAGTACCAGTAAACCCATTGATCTCAGAAAGTGACCCAAGTGACCATAGCTTTGACTCTACACATGTCGATAGTCCCCAGGCTTACTACATGCAGTCTCCAGAACATGGTGAGTCTTACTATAGTGAAGAACCAAGTGAACCTAGTTGGGAGTCAGATTACACGAACGTCATGTATGCAAACCCCAACCCCAGGCCTCAACCTAGGCAAATAAGACCTCCATTCCCAAGAGGACCGTGCTACAGATGCCAAGGAGATCATCTCATTCGTGATTGTCCCTTGCCCCCACCTACACAACCCCAGTCAGTGACTATCCAAGGTTTTTGCCAAGATTGTGGAAAAGAGCATCTTTTACGAGATTGCCCAAAGAACCCCAATAATATGCCAAAAATCACTCCGATCAATGTGATTGGTTTGGTTGTAGATTCCTCAGGAAGCGTCACTTCCACTGCACCAGTGCAGGTAGTCACTAGAGCTCAGGCATTGCAGCGAAACCAAGAGACAAACCAGGATAAGAATTCAGAGGCTAGTGAAACCGAGAGCATAACAAAGAAAAGGACTAGAGCATGGAAAGATAGTCGGGAAAGAATGAAAAGACAATGGGCTAAAAAGATGAGTGAACTTGAGGAAAGCATAAGAGAAACCAAAGCTAGGATAACTGAAATCACCTCTCAAATCCCCTCTCACAATACCCCGCCGCCACCCCTCCCATCTCCATCTGATCCACCACCTTCCCCACCACGTCATACGATTCCACCACCTCCTAGGGTAGGATCAGTGTTAGCTGATCCCACTCCTGAAGACATAGACATGATGCTCAAAGCATATCAGGCCAGAATCCAAGAAGGGCCAAACGTCACGGATCATGCCAAGTGCTATCCTAGAGCTGACCTAGAGATAGAAAGAACCAAACTGTGCGCGAAAATGGTCGCATTGGCTCAGACTATGTTTGAAGCCAGTCGCCTTTTCAATTACTCGGGCTCAGCCAAAACGCAATTACACTTGGATGGATTCCTAGAGAAGTTAGAGGAAATAATTGCAAGATCTGCCAAGGAAGAGAAAAATCAAGAAAAAGATAAAGCAAGCAAAAACATGAATCATTCCCCATCGGGAGTGTATGTGGCTACTTCCACTAAACCAGACAACTTCCCCTCCTTAGAAAGAATAGAGAGGCTAATCGCACAATCAGAAAAGGAACCTACCCCTCAAAGAAAGGAAAGGGCAAGAGAACGGATAAGCCAGCCTCTTCAGGAAGCCCATGTGCCTCCTCAAGGAGCCTATCTTCCTCCCCAAAGGTCACAGGAGCCTCCCCCGAAAGCTTATGTACCTCCACAGGTGACCCACATTCCTTCTCAGAGAGCGTATGAGCCTGTTCGGAAAAGTAGTAGAATAAGTAACCCTCCCCAGGAAGCTTGTGCTCCAGCCACCCATGAGAACGAGGAAAGAGCCAACGAGAGAATAAGCCCTCCTTCCCAGGTTGCTTATGTGCCTAATTCTACGGAGCCAGACACTTCTTCTTCTATGAATCGGTTTGCACCAGACTTCCTACGAGAGATTCAAGAAGATAAATGGGATAACGAAAGTGAGGTCGCCCCTCCATTTGAACTTGTGGACGATGCACACGACCAATTCCCACAAGACATCCCATCCATTTACGGGGAACATGAGAGTACTCAGTCTCATGAGAGATTAGACTTTGAGTCTAATTCCATACAGGAGCTACCCCACTTCACAGGCCCATGGGAAGCAAAGTCCACATGTATGAGAGCACCCACAGTCATGGTAAGGAACGACGACTCAGTCATACCAAGGAACACGGAGGTAGTAACGAACACCAAGGTGCAACGCGATTGCACTTTGGAAGAACTGCCTGAGGATAGACTAAACGCGCGGAAATGTGCAGCCAGTCGAGTAACTGAAGTTGCAAAACCTCATTCCCGGGTAGGATCCCATAGGACAGTGCCAGAAATTCCCTTGGATAAGATAGGAGATATGTGTGAAGGTGAAGAAGGGAACACCTATCTTCCCATTACCTACCAGGACTACACCACTAAGGCAATTTTGGACTCAGGTGCAGGAGTTGCAATTGCCACTACTTCCCTATGGAAGCGTTGGGGCAAGCCAGCACTCAGGCCAACAAGAATGAAATTGCAGATGGCCGATGGTCATATTGAGAGACCCTTAGGATTGCTGGAAGGGATAACTCTCACCACTTGTGGTGTTGAGTTTGAGCATAGCTTTGCTATATGTGACTTCAGCAAAAATCATGCTTATGAGATGATTTTAGGAAGACCATTTATGCGACAGTTGCAAGTGGTACAGGATTGGGGAACCAACTCCTTGTATTTGCAACACTTGGGCGTTACAACCAAAGTCAATCTCAAGGACTATTCTCATAGAGATGTCCCTCCTATCCAGTGGAATCCCATCCATAGAGCCAAAGATGATACGGAATCTGTGCATTCCATAGAATCTGGATCCTCATGGATGCATGAAGATACTCACTTATGGATGTGCAAGGTAGCAGTAGAAGAAGAGAAGAGAGAGAAAGCCAGAGAGGTAGGCGCGAAAGAAACCCATAGATCAATCCAAGACCCAGCCTATGCGCCTGTAGTTTTTCCAGACGAAGAATTTGAACCTCACGGTTGGGCAGAAATCTTAGCAACAATGGACGTAGCCATCAACGAAGAACAATGGACACCTCACTGTGATGAGGATGGCTATGACATTTCAGTCTTCTCCATAGAGCCAATCATGGGAGAGGCAGTTCTAGAAGAATGTGAACCTAGCCCTGATGCATTTGAGGATGCAAGTGACTCCGATCTAGAGTCAATCATTATGGACCCACCATTTGCATCAGATGAAGAATACTTCCATGAAGTAGAATTTCAACCCCAGAGGCATGGAGAGGTTACAAATGATGTAAGATTAGCAACGCATATGACCCCAAGGGAGGAAGGAAAGAAACGAAAGAAGAAAGAAGTCTTACCAGAGGAGGAAGAATCTTTGTTTGAGGTCCCAGAAAATTTTAAGAAGTACGAGATAGATGACAGGAGAGTCATGATAAGAATGCCTAAACGAGAGGCACAATCAGGAGAGGCCTATGATAACAAAGAAACCACCAAGAAAATAGTAGTGGCCATAGAAGAAGGAGAGGAGAGATGCACGTATATAGGCCATGACCTGACAGAAGAAGAAGAGCATGAATTGATTGCCTTGCTAAGAGAATACAGAGATGTATTCGCTTGGAGTTACAAGGATTTGAAAGGGGTTGACCCGGACATATGCTCGCACACCATTCCCATGACCTCAGATGCCAAACCCTCTAAGCAAAAGCCTTATACATATAACGATAATTACGCTGCTAAGATCAAGGAAGAGATAGATAGACTGGTTGAAGCTGGCTTTATCTATGAAATTGAGCACACTAAATGGGTATCCCCCATCGTAGTGGTGCCCAAGAAGAATGGCAAACTGCGTGTGTGCATTAACTTGAAAAAGGTTAATGCAGCCACAATTCGAGATAACTATCCGCTTCCCATAACAGAACATCTCTTAGAAAGAGTGGCAGGCAAGGAAGTGTACAGCTTCCTTGATGGATTTTCGGGCTACAATCAAGTAGCCATAGCTCCAGAGGATCAGCATAAGACAGCCTTTGCCACAGAATGGGGCATTTTTGCTTTTAGAGTAATGCCATTTGGGCTTACCAATGCACCAGCCACCTTCCAGAGGCTGATGTGCCATGTGTTTAAGGAGTTCCTGAGAAAGAGTTTAGAAGTCTATGTTGATGATCTCTGTGCTCATTCTAATGTTAGACAAACCCATATTCCTGAACTCAAACAAATCTTTGACAAATGTAGAGAGTACCAAGTCTGCCTGAACCCAGAAAAGTGCGTTTTTATGGTAAGGCAAGGTAAGATTCTAGGACACATAGTGTCAAAGAATGGCATATCTACTGACGAAGAGAAAGTGAGAGCCATAGCAGAGCTACCTAGGCCAAAGAATGTCAAGGAAGTACAAGCTTTCATGGGGCATTGTGGTTATTATCGACGATTTATACACATGTATGCTGTCATTGCAAAGCCCATGTACGGACTTCTGACAAACTTTGAGTGGACGGATGAATGTGAGAATTCCTTCCAAGAGCTTAAACGAAGATTATGTTCAGCACCAATCTTGACCACACCAGATTGGAATAAGCCATTCCATGTTCATGTGGATGCATCCAATTATGCCATTGGATGTGTGCTTGCACAACCTACTGGTGAAGGTAATATGGATCTTCCAATTGCCTATGCCAGCAGACAATTGAATGCGGCTGAACGGAATTACACCACTACAGAGCGTGAAGGATTAGGCATGGTATATGCAGTCAAGAAATTTAGACACTATTTGCTTGCAAATAAGTTTAAATTTTTTACTGATCATCAGGCATTGTTATATCTTGTAAACAAGCCATGCAATACAGGAAGATTAGTAAGATGGTTTCTCTTGCTAATGGAATATGATTTTGAGGTTGTGGTAAGAAAGGGTAGGACTCACGTGAGAGCTGATCATCTTTCTAGGCTTACATCGGGAGAAGCCCCACAAGGAGTGTCAGATGACCTTCCTGATGCTTACTTGTTTAATTTGGAAGTGGTGCCGCAGTGGGCCAAGCCAATAGTGCCAGTATTGACATACGGGCCTAATCATCCAGTGGTGAACACACGGAATAGAGAGATCGTAAAAGCCCAAAAGTACCATATCATGGCAGGCAGCATGTACAAGCACACAGATCAAGGGATCTTGGCTTGTTGCGTAGAAGAGGATGAGTACGCTAAATGGTTGCAATTAGCACATGTAGGTGCGTTAGAGCAACACCATTCAAAGCAACGAACGTTGCAGACTCTAAAGAGATTCGGAGTGCATTGGCCAACTATGGAAGCGGATGTCCAAAAGTTGTGCAAGGAATGCCCAATCTGTTGCACTACACCACCTGTGGAACATGCCACTCTCTATCAAGTATCCATTGTGCCAGATTGGAGTGAACCTCTAGTATCATTCTTGAGGACAAACACATTCCCTCCAGACATGACTCTAGCTAGAAAAAGGAGTTTGGAACAAGAAGCCCAGGATTATTCACTCGTTGGTAATAATCTATACAAGCGCGGTAAGGATGGTTACCTGAGACTGTGTGTCCATGAAAGTGAGTATCTTAAGATCTTAGAAACTGCTCACCAAGGTGTAGCAGGAGGACACTTTGGACCGGATCGGGTGATCAAGGCAATCCTATTTGCGGGCTTTTGGTGGCCTACCCTTCACATGGATGCACATACCTATGTGAAACGGTGTGATGTCTGTCAAAGGACTCAGTATCCTATACGCAAAGATGAGATGCCACTGAAACCTATGATGGGTGGACGTGCATTCTCTAAGTGGGGAATAGACTTCGTAGGTCCTATTAATCCCCCAGCTAGAGGTTCTCATGCGGAATACATCATTGTTGCGACAGATTATCTCACCAAGTGGGTAGAGGTAAAGGCTACGACAAAGAACGATGCTCAAACAACTGCCAAATTCTTGTTTGAGAATGTATTCACGAGATACGGACTACCTATAGAGCTTGTAAGTGATAGAGGCACTCATTTCTTGAACGAAGTGATTGAAAATCTACTCCAAGAATTCTTGGTAATACACAAGAAGTCTGCCCCTTATCACCCTCAAGCTAATGGGCAAGCTGAGAGCACTAATAAGATCTTATGCAATGTACTAACGAAATTAGTGAACACTAAACGCTCTGATTGGGACAAACAGCTACACCATGCTGTTTGGGCATACCGAGTTGCCTACAAAACGGTACTCCAAGCCACCCCCTTTCAGATGGTATTCGGCCAAAACGCTGTGCTACCCTTGGATTTCCTGATTCCTACGTTGAAAGTAGCACAAGAGCACGAATGGACAGGTCATGAGCTCTCCTCTAGGATCTTTGACCTTGAACGATTAGGGGAAACAAGACTGAGAGCCGCTGCAGGAATATATGCAGCTAAGAAGAGACAGAAGGCATACTTTGATGCCCATGTGAAGGATAAAGGCTTGAAAGCAGGAGATCTAGTCTTAGTCTATACACTGAAACAACACGCGAGGAAGCTAGAAAAGAGAGGCTACGGACCTATGATCATCAATAGGATCTCCACGAGTGGAGCAGTACAATTAGCCACGTTAGAGGGTGATGTTCTCCCAAACTATATTAGCGGTTGCAGAGTCAAGTTGTATCAGGAACCCCTCACGGAGGAAATGCTCAGCCGACTCAACACTGCTAAGAAACGCAAAGAGGAAGAGAAGCGAATTAGAGAAGAAGCTCAAGCAGAAGCTTTAGAACGCATCAGAAGGATGAAATTACGAAGGCAAGGTAGAGATCAGCCTAGAGCGAATGACTGTGCAGATCAAGGATTTCCTATGGCAATGTGTGCAGTCGCAGGAACCAGCTCTCATAGGATAATTGATCGACGTCCTTTCGTAACCTTAGAGATAGGACAAGGAAAGAGTGCAAGGACCGTAAGAGCCTTGATTGACTCGGGTGCAGCCACTAGTGCTGTTAGAGTGTCTTACTGTCAAGAGTTGCAGTTACTTGTCAATCCTGTGGAAGCATATCTCATAGGATTGGAAGGCGTGGAAACCCCTTGCATGGGCGAGGTGGAACTTCCCCTCTACATTCACGATGAGGCAATGACCGTTAAAGTACTAGTGTGCCAAGATGAGGATCTCACTGAACCTCTCGTCTTGGGTCAAGATTGGATCTATGACCAAGCAGTCAATGTAAACCTAAGAAGTGGACTTCTCCAGGTTTGGGTCAATCATAGTCGAATTACAGTAGAATTAGACAATGGAGCACTCAAGGAACTAGGAAAGGCACAGACTCCTGGTCCTTCCAGGGGTACACATGAAGATGACCATGCTGTTCTTGTTCAAAACCCTGTGTTGCAGAGGAACGATATTTGCAAAAAAGGAGTCAGGGATGCAACGGAACTCCCTTCTTTTCCAAAGGCCAGAAGGAGGCAACAACCAAAGGTGGAGCAAAGGCAGAAGAAGCAGAGTACTACCTATGCCGGACATCAAAAGAACCTGCGCAGCAGAATGTCTCAACAAGTGAACCAAGTGTGGGTGCGAAAAGGCGAACACCCGGTTGCACCCACGCCAACCGCACGGGCAAAGCCTCTTATTAGTAACCAACAACACGTCACTAATAAGAAGTCTTTCGGAAATTCTTCTGCTAACGTGAAATCTATTTGGGTGCCCAAAAGGTCGATGAAGGCTAGCCCACAATCAAGACAAATTTGGGTGCCTAAGGCTTGTTTGCGGGCTCAAATAGCTACACCAAGAATACACCCTACACAGCATGATCCATTCACTCGCACAGCCTACATCCACTCATTTTCAACACCAAGGCACATGAACACGAACAGAATCAGTTGTAAATGGGCCCCTAAAAGGCCTCAGGTTAAAGCTGACACACCTATAAAGCTCTCGAGAATCTCTACGGAACCACGAGTAAAACCCATCCACTGCATTTGGCAGCCCAAGACTTGTAACAAACCCCCTGACCCTATTGTAAATTCATGACCACCTACTAACCGCTTCACTCTTAATTCACATCATTTCGCTTAGCTCTTAGGTCTACCTAACTCCTAACTACACACACCAGCACCGAGCACTTATTAACTCCTAACCACTCCAGAACTTTAAGTTAATATTGTAACAAGGGACACCATGTCATTTTTGTGTCCATTGCAATGTTAACGTTTATTCATATATTCTCACAGAATCAGCTGCGACATTTTCAACATGGCTGAGGCAGCAGGAACTAGCTCTCACACAGAAACAAACCCGCAAGTGGTGGACTTGGACAGTTTACCCGTTCTGCCTGAGACAGTTGAAAGACCAGAAGAGTTGCAGGCCGTCAAAATCATACCTATTGCGGACCCTCCGCGTGGCCACACCATGCCCGTGGGAAAGACTTCACATTGGTTTACCGAGGTAGCAGGACCCTTGGGGGAAGGAACGTATCTATGGGAATCAGAGTTGGACTACAATGGAAAGCAAGGCAGATACCATTTCTTTACAAGAGAATTTGAGAAGTTACAAAATGCGGAAAGTCTACGTCCGATATGGGAAAAAGCCGGATTGAGTGCCTATTTCAGTGCCCGACTCCCAAAACCTGACTTCATGCGATGCTACTATCTCATCAACACCTTGACTCCAAATCCGAACCCAAAAGGTGCAAGCTCATTTGTGATTCCATCTCTGACAAAGGGGAATGAGCTCAAGAGGTTTAGGCTATCAAACAATTTGGTGAGAGAAGCTCTGGATATGCGCGGCATGCATATTCCTATAGAAAAGGAAACCCTAGTATCGGACTACATGAAGAATCGAAGTCTCACCAAACTCAAGGACATGGTATCCATGACGCCTAATATTGCAATACACCTTCGCATGTGCATGCAACACTTTGCTTTCCCGGCGCAGGATAGATTCACCATGCCGCACAAAAAGATTTGGTTTAGCTTGTATCTGGCAGAGACGCAGAACCTCACCATCAACCTACCCCACTGGATAATTGATCAGATACACTTAGCTCACAAACGCTGGCCGCGGAAACAGG
Organism: Ceratopteris richardii; assembly: GCA_020310875.1. NCBI lineage: Eukaryota > Viridiplantae > Streptophyta > Polypodiopsida > Polypodiales > Pteridaceae > Ceratopteris > Ceratopteris richardii. The sequence goes on from CM035431.1 coordinate 109,089,839, forward strand.
TTTTATATGGTTGCTGTGCTCTGACAAGAATCATCTATAGGTGTTTGGCTTATGACATCCCAATCCAACGAGCCCTGATGTGGAATCGGGTAGAGCAGTTTCGAGGCAGGACATCCACGGGACCCCCTTCTAAGAAGATGAGAGGCACGGTCCAAGTCCCATGTGCTCAACCACGTGGAGCCACCCTAACACCAGACGTCACACCACCACCCCGAAGAATCCGACCATTCACACTCCGACTTCCAAGACGCAGCACCGATGGTTCCACTTTGATATTTCCTCCCATCCCAACGGATCTCGAATTTCCTAGTGGTGCACCTTTGGAAGAACTCACTAATGAAGACTTCGAACAACTATTACAAGATGTAGAGCTGGAGGCAGAAGAGGCACAACAAGCGGAAAATGTACAAACGCAGGCCACAACCTCCCAAGCACCTGCCACACCTGTTGAAGTGGAGGAAGAAGAGGACGGAGATGAAGAACAGGAGGATGATGAGGAGGAGTATGATCAAGAGCAACAAGAGGAGCAACAAGAAGTGCCAGAACTTGTAGGTGCACCTGCATATACAGCTCAACTACGAAGGCTATATGACACTATCAAAGCAGTACAAGAAAGACATCAACTCTCTCTGGTATCAGGTCAAGCTTTGATGCAAGAAATGCTATCAGATGAAGGGGTGGACCAACACTTCATTGACACCCTCAAATTAGTGTCAGACTCTTTAGGAGTTCCAGAGGCTGTCCACACCGCAGTCCGCCAGTCCGTAAGATATGACAAACGTAGAGTGGACACGTTACCACGAGCAGGTAAGACTATCAGGATACCCGTCACAGAACCAGAATTACCTATTGAGACCACAGCCACTCCCACAACCACCACTGACCTCTCCGCTGACACCTTCGTTCAGACATCACCCATCTCACCCCAGCGTCCTCCATCACCACCTTCTCCACCCCCACCACCACCTCCCACCTCGGAAGAAACGACAGTCATCACCTCTACATTCACTTATAACCCATCATCATTCAAATCATTCTCATTTCGAGAACCCACCTCACAAGACACCCTCTTCTCCTTCGTCACCAATCCCTTGTACACTTCATCCCGTCTATCCTCTGAACCCATGACTGGCCATCCCATAATTACAAGTGTAGTTGGAAACCCAGCACCCACAGAAGGCACCCTGTGTTTCCCGACCTATCCCCCAATACGAGTACCTCCATTCCATGACCCTCACCTCCCAGCGGGCCCCTACACCTCTTTCAACCGGACCTCACCACCCCAATACCCGTCCTTTGTGGAGCAGTTCTTCCGCTCTCCAATGTTTCAAAGGCACCTTTCCCCGCTGTTCGCAACGACATCAATTTACACGAACACCACACTCACCTCACCTACCATACCCAACTACATGGTAGCCCCTATACACACCACTCTGTCTGACCCGATGGACATTTCACCCACCACAGCACCTCTCCCCACGATTCCACCCTCTCCCCCTCCACTACCCCCCACCTCACCACTCACATCATTGGCACACACAGCATTCACTACCCCCCTACCCAATTCCACCTCCTCTGCATTTCAAACTTTTCCCCTTGCATCTCATAATGTAAATAGCACGTTCGACACATTACTTCAGTGTGCACATCAGCTACAACAAGACTACCATCAATTGGAAGAACGCAATGCTGCCCTCCAGGCAGAATCTCAACGTCTCCAAGCTAGAGTCACCACTCTTGAAGCTGACTACCTGACGCTCCTAGACGAGCATACCACGCTACAGCAGGCTCATTCCGAATTGGAATCAAAGGCATCAACTGTAGATGACCAAGCAGTCAAGGAACTAGAAACAGTGCTTCAAGCGCAAATGATATCTAACGCTACACTCCGACGCAACATTGGGCTATTAAGGAAGCATATGGCCGCAGCACTAGAAGAGAACAAACGACTTCAACAACAAAATCAAGACAACTTTGAAGCGGCTATGGAAGGAACCGTAGGAGCAACCATTAGCCCTACCAGATATAGAGCAGTTCCATCAGAAGACATCCGCATTTTACTTGAGGAGCATGCAAATTTCCTGGAGTCATATGAAAAACTAGAGACTGAATGTGCTGATCTAAAGAAACAGTTAGCCAGTGTACCCACTGCTCAACCGGAGCCGGTAATCTTGCAACAATCTACAGAAGAAATGGAGACCCTTCGGAAACAGGTGGCAGAACTCCAAGCACGCCTCTTACCATATGAACGACCACCCTCACCCATTGAAGAACCAGAACCTGAAACAGTAGTGGAAATCCCCGTCGAGGACAGCTACGAAGAGCCCTACGAGCCTATGCCGACGCCTGGTGGTCGAACTACAGAAGAAGGACAAGACACGTTAGAAATTCAAGTCCCAGATTGGGTCAGAAGGGTCGAGAAAGTGGGTAAGACACATGATGTTCGTGTGGCCGTGCAAATGCAATCTCTCACGAATCTGGAAGAAACGGTCCTTCGGTCTTCCTACTTTCAACAATTATCCCATCAACGGTTAATCACAACATCAGAATCGCAATACATGCCTTATTTTGTCTTACTACATGATTATAATGCAGAAGTCAAAAGACATACAGGGAAGGAGCCCACATTCGCTACTCAATTTGAGATAGGGGATTTACCGACCGATGCACGTGCTGGCTCGATTTTCCAACCTAATTGGCGTGCACGTTTACTCACCGATTACCCAGAGATGATGAGTACCTGGGCTACCATGCCACTCTATATCAAGTATAATCCATGCTATTGTCCAGTGGTACGTCGCAGATCCTGGCAAGCATTTGCAATCAAGGTACGCAACAATAAAGAGTGCTCGGCTTGGGTTAACTATCCGTATTTTGCTCCACCTCGAGGACCTCCAACCGTAGCCTACATGATATCAACAATTCGACACTGGTCTACACGTCTCAATAATGTACCCGACATCGCGGCGAAAATGTGTATGAAGATCTTTGAGCTCATGACCATTGTCTTCAAAACCTTTCGGAAGGTCCAAGCTCCATACATCTCCGCCCCTGGATTCGCTCAAGGCAACAAGGATTTAGTCTACGACATGAGCCAAACCCCCTCGGTCACTGTCATCTTTGCTTGGCATGCACGAATCAAGTACTTGCCCGCATGCTTCAAGCAAACATTTGAGGAAATGTTCTCTACGGGCTTCTGGGAATACAATTCCGAAATTTTCAGTCCCAGACCCACACATTTGCTACATCTATTCGCAGTAGAACAAGCGATCCATGCAGATCAGTTACGTCTGCCACATCCGGACGTTCCAGGACCAATCGATTGGGATCGTATGATGACAGATTTGGCCAGAGGACTACGCTTACAAGAACATCAGCTTGCCACTCAGGTTGTGGAATATTACATCCAACACTCCCAGCAACAAGGGTCTGTCAGGGACGACAGACGCGAGAGAGGGGGGGGGTGTTGAGAGCAGTATGGGCACCCAAGGATTGACTAGACAAGGAAGCCAACGGAGAGAGTCAGAACAAGGTGAAGGAGTAAGTAGACAAAGCAGTCGACGCAAATCTGGCAGATAGGCCCTTCAATTTTTCCAAATCTACATCTTTTAACAGTGATTCTTATCACTAACAATCATTGTAAATACCATTTCATATTTTTGTAGCTCCATTTTGTGCAAGCCAAGGAGTCCTTGAGCTTGAGGAACCTTAGAAGTACCTACATATCAATTTTCATATTTTTTAGACTCCGTTTAAGCCCTCAAATTGGCCCTGGAACCTAATTTTTAACTAGGCCGGACACTAGGTCTGGACAGGGCCAAAACCTAGTCAAAAACTATAAAAAGAGCTAGAGAGCTCATTTTTGGGGGTTAGATTGTAATTGAAACGAACTTGTAAGAGCATTTTGAAAGTAATCTAAAAGCTCCCTTGATTCTCACTCTTTGTCTTGCCGTGTGTGCGCGTGTGTGTGTATGTGTGTGCATGCTAGTGTGCTTCTCACTCACGCACTTGTGTCGCCACTTGCTCGAGGTCTTCATACCATCCTCACGTCTTCCCGGATTGACATTAAAGGAGGTGCTACTCATCATTGAGCTACACACGCGCACACAAGGCAAGAACAAAGAGAGAGACAATGGAGTTCTTTAGATTACTCAAAAGTGCTCTTACAAGGTCAATTCTACAACAAGCTAACCTCAAAAATGAGCTCTCTAGCTCTTTTTATAGTTTTTAACTAGTTTTTGGCCCTGTCCAGACCTAGTGTCCGACCTAGTTAAAAATGAGGTTCTAGGGCCTATTTGAGGGCTCAAACGAAGTCTAAAAATCATGAAAATTGGTATGATGATACTTCTGATACTCCTCAAGTTTGAGCACTCCTCGGCTTGCACAAAATGGAGCTACAAAAAGGTGAAATGGTAGTTACATGATTTTTAGTGACAAGAATCACTGTTATGAAGATGTTGATTTGGAAAAATTTGAATGACCTACTTGCCAGATCTTCGTTGACTAATTTTTCTGCTTGTGCCTTCTCTCCGCTCTGGCTCCCTTCTTTGGCTTCCTTGTCTTGCGAGTCCTTGGGTGCTTTGACTGCTGCCAACACCCCCCCTCTCTTGCGTCTGTCGTCTCTGACAGAACCTTGTTTGGTTGAGCATTTGACATAGAATTCAACCACGTCTGAAGCTAGGTGGTGTTCTTCCAGCCGCAGCCCTCGTGCTAACTCTGTCAGGAGGGCATCCCAATCCACTGGACCTGGAACGTCTAGATGTGGCACACGGAGTTGTTCTGAATGTAATGATCGCTCCATTGCAAAGAGGTGGAGTAGGTGGGAGGGTCTGGGAACAAAGACTTCAGAGTGGTATTCCCAGAATCCCGTAATGAACATCTCTTCAAATGTTTGCTTGTAGCAAGCGGGGAGGTATTTAATTCGTGTGTGCCATGCATATATCACCTGTATGGAGGGAGTTGTACTCATATCGTAGACCAAGTCAAGGTTACCTGCTGTGAATCTGACACCTGAGAAATGTGGATCGTGAATATTTTTGAAGGTTCTGAAGGTAACCAGCATCAACTCAAATATCTTTATGCACATCTGTTCGCATTCTGACTCCCCAGTGGCGGATGGTAGAGAGCATGTAGCCCACCGTAGCTTGTCCCCGTGGTGGTGCCAGGTATACGTAATTGAGCCACTTTGCACAGCCTTTGACATTCTTCACAGTGATGGAAAACTCAGGCCATGTGCGTCTTCTGAGTATGGGAGCATAACAGGGATTATACTTAATGAATAGTGGCATGTTATTCCAACTTCCAACCATCTCAGGGTAAGTTTCTAAGATTTGTAGCCTCCAGGTAGGTTGATGAATTGATCCTTGTTTAGTGCTCTCAAGGATATCATCAGGGCCGAATTGTGTGGCAAAGGTTGGATCCTTGCCACATCGTCGTTGAATTTCAGCGTTGTAATCTGCCAACAGTGCACAATACGGCACATACTGATCCTCGTTGGTGCCTATCCATCTGTGATGAGACATACTTCGGAAATATTTTGATTTGATAATGGTGTCCTCAATCTTGGTCATGGATCTGGACCGCGACTCGCTCATCATGTGTATTGGCCATTTTTTCGAGTTTCTGCATCCATTCTGGGGCTTCTACCTCTAGTGTGTCCAATCCCTCAGAGGTTTGTTGGCCACGCGGCATTGGCATAGGAACATATGGCTCTTCATATGATTCATCCACTTCTATGGGTACCAATTCTTCTAGTTCTGGCTCGATGATTGGGGAGGGTTGTCTTTCATATTGGAGTAGCTTGCTTTGCAACTCCGCGACCTGTTCTCTCAGTGCATTTTCCTCTTCTGTAGTGGTGGTAGAATCGGTGATCTTGGGTTGCGCTTCCTGCATCGTTAGCTGTTGATGGAGAGTATCTCGTTCTTTGCCCAACTCATCATGCGCTTCCAGTAGATCCGCATAGCTTTCTAGAATTGTCTTCATAGTCTCAGATGGAACAGCTTTGAATCTTTCAGGGTCGATCTCCTGGGGGGAACCCTCCATGGTTGCCTCTAAATTTTCTTCGTTCTGCCTTTGCAAGTGCTTGTTCTCTTCGAGGGCAGTGGCCATGTGCTTTCTGAGTAAGGTCAGGTTGCGATGGCTTTTAACATGTTCTGACTGATAAAGTTCTAGTAGAGCTGTTAGTTTTTTAACTTCAGAGGATTCGGATGGCTAGGGAGCTTCCAAAAGGGTCTGGTGAGCGTGCTCAAGCATAGTGTAGCGTTGATTTAGGTAATTGTTTTCTGCTTCCAAAGCTGCAAGCCTCTTCTATAGTTGCTCTTGATCCGTAGTTATTTGGCGATGATGATCTTCTAAGGTTTGGTATTCTGTCTGCAACTGATGTACACATTGGTGTAAAGTAGAAAACATGTTATATACATTTATGAATGCAGGGAAGGTGGAGGATGCAGGGGGAATGGGGAGGGGGAAAGGGATAGTGAATGAAGTGGTCACGAGAGGTGATGTGGGTGGAGGGGGTATGGGAGATGGTGGTAGAGAGGGGGAAGGTAGTGGTGCTGTGGCTGGTGATGTTTCCATGGTGTCAAAAGTGTGTGTAAATGTGTAGATGTGGACTGTGGGTGGGGTGGATGTGATGTTCGAGAATATTGTTGTAAATGTGGGCATTGTGATCCCTCCAAATTGGGTGCCTTGCGAGATAGGAATCCCCATAACATATGTGGTAAGTGTTGAAATTGGGGTGGTACTGTCATGTGGTGAAGTGAAGTGTGTAGTGAGAGGTGGTGAGGGTGGTGCCTCGTGGTGTTCCTCTGTCTGTGTAGTGTCTCTTGGTGCCGATACATCCATGTGAATTTGCTTGCTGGAGCGCATGGGACGGGTAGGCACTCGTTTCTCAAAGCGATGAATATAAGCCATAGCTAAATAAATGGCTTCATCCAGGCCCACCGCGTCCCCGTGCAGGTTCAGGGATTCAATAAACAGTTTGTCCACTCCTTCTTCTGCTAACATCTGACTTATTAGCACCTTCCCTGTTTCGAGCGAAAGTTTGTGATGTTCCTAGACTCTCTTCATGGTTTCATACAATCATTTTATTTGTGTCGAATAGGCTAGGGCACTCGCTAGTTCTGAAGTTTCTTCGTATTCTTGATCATGTTCCTCATTTCTTCATCTTCCTCTACTTCTACTACTTCCGGTTGGGTTGGGGCCGAAGTTGTTGTAGTAGGTCGTGGTCCTTGGGTCTGCTCTGCTTCCGTCTCGAGGTTAGATTCATTGATCATCCTAGCGATTTCTTCATCAGTGAGATCATCTAGGGTGTAGCCCTATGGAAACTCCAAGTCAGAGGGAATCGGAGGGAAAACTAGATTAGGCCCTTCTGCACTCTGTTTGGGTAAGCGAATTGTAAACGGACGGACACGTCGCGTTTGTGGAGGTGTCACCTCTGGTGTGGTGGTGGCTCCCCTTGCTTGGGCACACGGTAATTGGACAGAGCCTCTCATTTTCTTAGATGGGGGTCCTATTGTTGATAGCCGTCTCTGGAATTTTTGAGCTCTGGACCACACTAGTGCTCTTTGAATAGGCACGTCATAAGCTAAGCACCTGTAAATTATTCTTGTCAGCGCACAACACCCACATTCTTCTGTTTCTTATTCCATTGTTGATGTGCTAGGTGGATTTGATCTATGATCCAGTGTGGCAAATTGATTGTGAGATCCTCTGTCTCCGCCAAGTACAAGCTGAACCAGATTATTTTTGGTGGCATCGTGAAGCGTTCTTGGGCGGGGAAGGCGAAGTGTTGCATGATCGTTCGTAGGTGGAGTGCGATGGTAGATGTCATAGCAACCATATCCTTTAACTTGTTAAGATCTTTGTGTTTCATTCTTCTAGGTATCAATGTTTCCTTCTCTGTGGGAATGTGCATGCCATGCATATCCAAGGCCTCCCGTACTAGGTTGAGGGTAAGCTTGAATCTCTTTAGTTCATGGCCAGGCGTCAATGAGGGAAGCACAAAGGTGTTATCACCTCCCTTGGCTCTGCTCGGGGTGATGGTATTGATCAAATAGGAGCAACGCAAGAAGTCTGGCTTAGGTAGGAGTGCCCGGAAGTAGCTATCCAAGCCTGCTTTGGTCCATATAGATCGCATTACTTCTGCATTCTGGTACTTCTTGAATTCACGGGTGAAGAAATGGTATCTTCCCCGTTTGCCATTAAACTCAATTTCTGCCTCCCAAAAGTAGGTGCCTTCTCCCAATGGTCCTGCGACATCACTAAACCAATGTGCGTGTTTCCCCACTTGAGAAGTGTGTCCCTATGGAGGGTCCTAAATGGGAAGTACATGCACAACTCTAAGTTCTTGAGGCCTCTCGGTGAGTTGTGGTTCGAGGAGGAGGGTTTCAATGTCCACTATCTGGGCGCTGGACCCGGCCTGGGAACTGGTACCTCCTGCTTCTGCCATGTTACTTCTTATTTGCTGGTTCTGTGAGAATATAGAAGCATGTGTTAACATTGTAATGGACAAAATAGAACAATCGTTGTCCCTATTACAACATTAACGTGAGGTTAGTGGGTTAGTGAGTGCTCGTTGATTGTGTGTAGTTACTGAATGAATTATTGTTGGAAGCAGCCAGAGGCATAGAAGACGCGGAAGCATGTAACGACGGAGCAGTGAGCCAGTGGAATCTTTTTTCAAAGAATCATGTTCTAAAAATACTTTTCAAAAACCTCCAACAGTGATTTTTATCACTATTATAACATATGTAACATAGAAAAAACCCTTTTCTTAATTTCTAGCTCCATTTTGTGCAAGTCGAGGAGTCCTCGAGCTTGAGGAGCTTAGGTAGAACAAGCGTATCAATTTTCGTTATTTTTAGACACCGTTTACCCTTCCAAATAGCATCTAGGACCTAATTTTTAACTATGCCGGTCACTAGATGTGAAACCGGTCAAAACTAATCTAGAAACTATAAAAAGAGCTAGAGAGCTCATTTTTGAGGTTAGCTTGTTTGAGGTTAGAGTTCTTTTGAGCTTGTAATAGTGTTCTTGAGTAATAGAGTTAACTTCTCACCTTCCATTGTGTCTTGCTTGTCTCTTCGTAGTGTGTGTGTATGTGTGTGTGCATTTCTATGCTTCTCACCTTCACTCTCACTTCATCTCACACTCACGATCTTCATATCACTCCTATCTCTTCCGCGGATTGACATTAAGGAGGTGGAGCTTCTTAACGTGGTTCTCACCATTGTGCTAGAGCAACACCAAATTTGGCGCCGTTGCCGGGGATCGAGTCTAGGACGAATGTGTGATGGTAAGAGTATAGCAAGAAGGGGCGTTGGAAGGTAAAATTTTCAGTTTTTGTTGTTGTTTTTACTTAGTTTTTAGTGTTTTTCACCTCCCCCACACTCCATCTTCATCACCGCATCATCATCTTCATCTCCAAAAAAATCAAAAAATTCACCATATCCACCCATTCTCCTCATTTCCCCTCATTTGTGCATGCGAGAGAGTGAGAGAGAGCTTTTGTGCTTGCATGTGCTTTTGTTTTCTTGAGTTTTCTTGCAGGTACAGAGCTCCAGTGCATCAGGAAAGCTTGGAAAAGGTAAAATTTTCAGTTTTTGTCAGAAATTTCCGACTGTGTCAGACCATCGCGATGGTCTGCAAAGTTCGAAATTTGAGGAAGGCGACCACACCAGCGTGTAGAGCACACTTGCGCCTCTAGGAATCCATACTTGCATTGCAAAAAGTCATATTTTGGTGGACCATCGCGACGGTCTCAGACCATCGCGATTGTGTCACACCATCGCGATAGGCTCACGCCATCGCGACGGCTCGGCCGGACCATCGCGACGGTCTCACGCCATCGCGACGGTTCATTTGGACCATCGCGACGGTTCGCGGACCATCACGACTGTTCGGTTGACCCCACACCATCGCGATTGGCTCACGCCATCGCGCCGACGGTGCCACGTGGCAAGCTAGACCATCGCGACGGCTCGCACCTCACGCCATCGCGACGACACCCTTACACCATCGCGACAACCCGAAATTTTGGACCATCGCGATTGGCTCAAGCCATCGCATCTGTGACCATCGCGACGGTTCACTTTGGACCATCGCGATTGTCCACGTTGACCGTTGACTGACGCCATCGCGATTGTCCGCCTGATCAAGCCATCACGATTGTTCACTTTTGGACCATCGCGACCGTGCACTTCAGACCATCGCGATTGTTCACCCTCACGCCATCGCGATTGTCCGCCTGATCGAGCCATCGCGATTGTTCACTTTTGGACCATCGCGACCGTGCACTTTGGACCATCGCGATTGTTCACCCTCACGCCATCGCGACGGTCTAAGACCATCGCGATTGTCTCACGCCATCGCGATTGTGCAACCCCATCGCAAATTTTAGGGTTTCATTTCTTGGCCAATTTTGGGGCTATTTTTGGGAAATTTTTGGGTGATTAGACTCATAGGAGACCCCTTAGCTCATATTTGGAGAAAAACCTGTTTGTCAGCTTTTACCCCCCAGGGCCTGAACGGTCATAACTTTTTCATCCGAAGTCCGTTTTTTGAGCTTAATAGCTCGTTAGAAAGCTCTTTACGAGTACTACGTGACCTCAACTGTTTTTTTCTTAAAGGATACGTCTATCTTTAGACAAGCTATTTTGAGGTTGACCTAGTTTGGGACTAGAAAGCCAGGGGGCAAGCATTAAAAAGTTGGGCAAAAGGGAAGGGACTTAAAAGGTGTATATACTCAAGTGCTTGATCATCCAACTGTGAATTGGTCTAATATTGAATTTTTCCAGGTCTAGCAAGGGCAATCAAGGGCAACCAAGGCAAGGCAGTGAAGGGCATAAAGCTTGGGAAGCGCGGCTTCTTGGGCATCAGAGCAACCAGAAAAGCTGACTCGAGGTTGGAAGATTACTCAACCCCCTCAGTCAATTCTTAGCTTAGGATAAACGGTAGTATTGTGGATTAAAGACGATAGGAACGCCTCAAGTTCAAGAGAATTAAATTTATCAAGTTCAAGACTAAAGTAAAGGTGTGTGACACGAAAACCTAAAGGAAAGAACATAAGTCGGACGGAACGAGAACTCAAAGTACCACGGGAAGTCGAATTCCTGACGCATACATTAAGACAAGAATCTAAAGAAATCTAAAAAGAATCAAGAAAGTAATAACAAAGAATCATTGACGATCTGAGCGTGTACTGAGTGTGCAAGGAACAAAATTAATGAACCTTAGATCGGGCAAACATATAGGTAAGTCAGACCGACGAAGCCTTAGATCATCAGAGGCAAGTGTAAGAACTACTGCACGATCGTGGGCTCAGCAATTGAATAGTAATTACCCCTACGAGAGCTCAAACACTAGTGATTCAGAAATGGCATTTAGCGCAGAAAGACCAGAAGAAGGGTCGAATGCAGCCTATTTAGAAAAACCAGAAGGACCCTATAGAACGCAACTAGATTTTCTCCGAACCAACCGATTAGGTGCTCGCATCTATGAGGATGGTTTGCGAAGGCAAGTGGTGCAAATGCACAACCCCGATCAACCCATTGGATTGGAACGTCCAGTGGTGAAATTTGAGAGAGACGCGTACATAGACAAGGAAGGAACAATGTACATCTTAAGTACGCAGCCAAACAATACCAACGAGTTTGGCGTGATTCAGCCAGAGACGGAAACTAAATCTCAAGGAAAAGAACCATTAGAAGAGCCTAGAACACCTAGAGGGAAATCTGTACTGACACGAGTACTAATCCCAGAATGGATCCCTCAGGACAACAGAAGCATAGAGTTGTTTGTAAATAAAGAAACAGATGAAGCCTTTTGGAGATACAAGACAGAACTACTTAGTGAGGTAGGTATCATCACTATATACGAGTTCAAGGACCCGGATACACCTGGAAAGGTTGTATACCTGGATGAGACTTCAGAAAAAAATAAAGAGAGACCCGAAGTAAGCTTCACTCATCCCATAGGGAGAGATAGAACAACCACGGACACTAATAGAGCGGATAGACAAAGAGATCATGGAATACCAGGTGGTAGAGATGATTTTCCTCTACCTAGACCACGTGAACACGCAAGAATACTGAGACCCACTCAGTTAGTGAAATCCATGAAAAATTACTTTGATGGGACAGGAGATCCCTATGACCATGTCGCAGAATTCAAGCAAGTACTAAGAGCAGAACAAGTCGAAGACATGTTCACGCAATACAGGCTTTTGTGCTGATTGTGGCAAAGAGCACATAATCAAAGATTGTCCTAAAAATCCAGTTAACGCTTCGAATGTGACACCGATCAACGTGATAGATATTGTGAACAACGCAGATGGATCCAACCCTACATACGTGCCTATCCAAGCTATCACAAGAGCCCAGGCGCTCTTACAGAACCAACAGTTTAATCAAGGGAAAGTAGCTGGAAGTAGTGAAGTTGCAGAATCTAGCAGTAAAAAGACAAAATCTTGGAAAGATTCTAGAGAAAGAATTAAGAGAAAATGGAGTAAAAGGATAACTGAGTTGGAAGGAAGTTTAAAGGAATCTAGAGACAAAATCCTAGAATTGACTTCACAGGACTTGAATCAACAGAATCCAATCAGGATCAGTTTTAGCGGAACCCATACCAGAAAATCTAGACATGATGTTTCGTGCATATCAGGCTAGATTAAAAGAGGGACCTCAGGTAGTTGAAATGAGTAAAAACTACCCTCGAGCTGATCTAGAAATTGAGAGGACTAAACTGTGCATGAAGATGGTAGAACTAGCACAAGCTTTGTTTGAAGCCTCTAGATATCTTAACTGGAATAACATGGCAAAACCACAATTACACTTTCAAGGACTAATGGAGAGGCTAGGATACTTGATAGAAAGCAAAGAGAAAAAGGATCAGCATAGGAAACCGTATTGCGCGAATATAGAGATGTGTTCGCGTGGAGTTACAAAGACCTAAAAGGAGTAGAGCCAGATATATGTTCTCATAGAATCCCTATGACTCCAGATGCAAAACCGACAAAACAGAAACCGTACACGTACAATGATAGCTACGCTGCGAAGATTAAAGAGGAGATAGATCGATTGATAGAAGCAGGATTCATTTACGAAATTGAGCATACCGAATGGGTATCTCCCATTGTGGTAGTGCCCAAGAAGAATGGAAAATTGCGTGTGTGTATTAACCTTAAAAAAGTTAATGCCGCCACGATTAGAGACAGTTATCCTCTTCCTATCACAGAACATCTATTGGAAAGAGTTGCGGGCAAGGAAGTTTACAGCTTTCTTGATGGATTCTCAAGCTATAATCAAGTAGCCATTGCTCCAAAGGACCAACACAAGACGGCATTTGCCACTGAATGGGGCATATTTGCATTTCGGGTAATGCCATTTGGCTTAACAAATGCACCCGCCACTTTCCAACGACTCATGTGTCATGTTTTTAAGGAATTCTTACGCAAGAGTTTGGAAGTTTATGTCGATGAATTATGTGCACATTCAAATGTAAGACAGACACATATCCCAGAGTTAAGACAAATATTTGACAAATGTCGAGAATATCAGGTTTGTTTGAACCCAGAAAAATGCGTTTTCATGGTCAGACAAGGCAAAATTCTAGGACACATTGTGTCAAAAAATGGAATCTCTACGGATGAGGAAAAAGTGAAGGTAATTGCAGAATTACCTAGACCAACTAATGTGAAAGAGGTACAAGCATTTATGGGCCATTGCGGTTATTATAGGAGATTCATACACATGTATGCAATCATAGCCAAGCCTTTGTACTCTCTTTTAACCAACTTTGAATGGACAGATGAATGTGAAAATTCATTCAATGAACTCAAACGACGCTTGTGCTCAGCACCTATATTGACTACACCAGATTGGAGTAAGCCATTCCATGTACATGTGGATGCATCCAATTATGCCATAGGATGTGTGTTAGCACAACCCACGAGTGAAGGTAACATCGATCTCCCCATAGCTTACGCGAGCAGACAATTGAACGCAGCAGAAAGAAATTACACCACTACGGAACGAGAAGGATTAGGGATGATCTACGCCGTAAAGAAGTTTAGGCACTATTTGTTGGCAAACAAATTCAAGTTCTTTACAGATCATCAAGCCCTATTGTACTTAGTCAACAAGCCATGTAACACAGGACGACTAATACGTTGGTTTCTATTACTCATGGAGTATGATTTTGAAGTCGTAGTCAGGAAAGGAAAGACACATCTTAGAGCTGACCACCTTTCAAGATTAACCTCAGGAGAAGCTCCTCGAGTAGTGGATGAGTTACCAGATGCATATTTGTTTAACCTTGAGATACCACCAAAATGGGCTAAGCCTATAGTCCCTATTCTCACATACGGACCCAAGAATCCTAGGATAAAGATCAAAGAGGGAGAGATTACCAAGTCTCAGAGATACCAAATAATGGCAGGAAGCATATATAAACAGGATAATCAAAAGATTCTTGCTTGTTGTGTAGATGAATCAGAACATGCGAATTGGTTGCAATTAGCACACATAGGTGCATTAAAGCAACATCATTCAAAACATCGAACATTACAGACTCTACATAGATTAGGAGTATATTGGCCTTCTATGGAAGCAGATGTCTACAAGTTGTGCAAAGAATGCCATGTTTGTTGTGAAAGACCACCAGTAGAGCATGCTACATTATATCACGTGTCTCTCACACCAGACTGGAGTGAACAATTAGTGACATACTTGAGGACGAAGACATTCCCTCAAGGAATGACCTTAGCTCGACAACGCAGTCTAGAGCAGGAAGCTCAAGATTATTCACTTATTGGCGATAACCTATACAAAAGAGGACGAGATGGATATCTAAGACAATGTGTTCATGAGAGCGATTATCTGAGCATACTAGAGACTACACACCAAGGTGTTGCAGGAGGTCATTTTGGACCCGATAGGATAATCAAAGCCATCCTCTTTGCAGGATTATGGTGGCCCACTCTTCACATGGATGCTCATACCTATGTAAAGAGATGTGATGTGTGCCAAAGAACTCAGTTTCCTACTCGCAGAGATGAAATGCCATTGAAACCCATGATGGGCGGACGTGCATTTTCTAAGTGGGGTATAGACTTTGTAGGACCCATTAACCCCCCTGCAAAAGGTACACATGCTGAATACATTATTGTTGCCACGGATTATCTTACGAAATGGGTAGAGGCAAAAGCCACGAAAAAGAATGATGCACACACAACTGCAAAATTCTTATTTGAGAATGTCTTTACAAGATATGGACTGCCTATAGAGTTAGTGAGCGATCGCGGAACTCACTTTCTAAACCAAGTCATTGAATATTTGTTACAGGATTTTATGGTGATTCACAAGAAATCTGCACCATATCATCCTCAGGCCAATGGTCAGGCTGAAAGCACTAATAAGATCCTTTGTAACGTACTGACGAAACTCGTGAACAACAAACGTTCAGATTGGGACAAACAGTTACACCACGCTGTTTGGGCATATCGAGTGGCCTACAAGACCGTACTCAATGCAACTCCCTTTCAGAGGGTTTTTGGTCAGAATGCTGTGCTTCCTTTGGACTTCATGATACCGACCCTTAAGGTTGCACAAGAACATCAGTGGACCGGCCATGAATTATCAGCAAGAATAATGGACTTGGAACGATTAGGAGAAACCAGGCTAAAGGCAGCAGCAAGCATATATGCAGCAAAGAAGCGACAGAAAGCATATTTTGATGCGCATGTGAAAGATAAAGGCCTAAAAGAAGGAGATTTAGTTCTAGTATATACGTTGAAACAACACACACGTAAGTTAGAAAAGCGAGGTTATGGACCTATGATCATTAACAGACTCTCAACAAGTGGAGCAGTACAGTTAGCCACCTTAGAAGGAGACGTAATGCCTAATTATATTAGTGGCTGTAGAGTCAAGTTATATCAGGAACCTCTTACTGAGGATATGCTTAGACGACTCACGTTGGCAAAGAAGCGTAAGGAGGAAGAAAATAGAATACGAGCGGAAGCTCAGGCAGAAGCAATAGAACGCATTAAACGCATGAAGTTAAGAAGACAAGGACTAGGGAGAGAACATTATAACCATCTGGAAACTACACCCAGATATCCCATGGCCATGTGTCAAGTAAAGTCAACCACTCATCCTAGTATAGTGGACAGGAGACCATTCATTACAGTCAGGCTAGAGCACGACAACCCTTGCCAAGAGCTCAGGGCTTTAATTGACTCAGGTGCTGCGACTAGTGCGATTAGATGGTCCCACTATAAGGATTCAGGAATAGAAATGCGGCCAATTGAGGCATACCTCATAGGGCTAGGAGGCATGGAAACCCCTTGCATGGGTGAGGTGGACCTTCCTATCCTCATTAAGGAAGTGACCATGACAGCGAAGCTACTAGTGTGCCATGATGACGACCTGATAGAACCCCTAATCCTTGGCCAAGATTGGCTATATGATCACTCAGTGGACCTAAATCTTAGACAAGGCTCCTTACAGATTGGAACCTTAGAACAGATGCAAGTGATACTGCTTGACTTCCCTAACGGCATTCCAACTGAGGTTTGTAACCCTAGACCCTATGAAATGCATGCGACGGAAGACCGGGAGATCTTGGGTCAGATCAATCACGTTACGTCTACACCAACCCACTCGGGCTTGGCTATGGACAGTTGTCAATCAGAAGGACGACAGGAGATCTTCCCTGGGGCTTCCTGCAAACTAGAAGGGGCAGCTACCCAACCGCTAGGGCAGATGGACACAATCAGCGGTCAAGTGGGTTGCATCAGCGACCAAATGAGCACAACACCCTGCGGTGCTCATCCTTCCAAACTTGCTGCGGACTGGCCTAGATTAAAGATAAAGAAAGAATCACTTCCTAATGGGCAGGTCATGCAAGTGTTGGATCTCCCTTCTTTTCCAAAGCAGAGCGTCCAAAGGACCTCTCAAACCCAACCACAAAGGAGTCAACCACAACAAAGGAACCCAGACCGACGACACCACCAGATAAGGCAAGGAAAGCAGCAGTATCAGCATCACAGAACAAGTGGCACGAGACAAATATGGGTGCCAAAAGGACAACAACCACAGGCTATTGGCAACACTGCAGACGAGAACAGGACAAAGTTGCAACAGAAGCAGAGTCAGCATCCAAAGTCCCCTCGATCTTCTTCCCCAAGTACAAATACTCGGTAGATTTGGATCGCCAAGAAGTATCTTATCAATCGACCCACACCCATGCAGATTTGGGTACCCAAACAATGTATTATAGCCCAACCCTCAAGCCATGTAATATATACCCCTCAGAAATCTTTCCATCCTTCAATACCACCAAACCCGATACCACTTTTTGTCCCTCAGCAGAAACACACCACCCACTCAAAGACTCTTAGGAAATGGATACTGAAACGTATCCAGACGTCTTCTTGTACCCCCTTATCTAACAATTCTCCCACCCCGTTTAAACTCCACCCTTGTAATAATTCACCTTCAACCAAACCTTGTATAAATTCATACACCAAAACCCCACATCATGCATAATAAAAGCTCATCAAGAAATGTATGCATAATCTGACAATGTAGGCGTCTAGAGACCTGCATTAGTTTTGCAAATAATCATTGCATCAATCACTTGGCTACACGGGTTACACATCGGTTATGGAAAGGGATTGCGGTCTCACCTTAATGGGATCATAATTAATTTCCATACTAATGTGCTAATCTTTTGTAGCAGATCTTTTCCATTAGCTCGTCAGTCATCATGCAAACCGAAGAAGGACCATCTGAAGCTGGCCCAAGCACACCAATGGCCAATATTGGAGAATTACTCGCGGAATCTTATCCTACGATGCAACCACCTGAGTTTCAAGGTTTTCCAGGACCCATGCCAATCGATGATCCTCTTAGAGGATATACTGAGAAGATTCATCATAACTCTCACTGGTTTCAAGGCCTAGCAGGACCCTTAGCAGACACTGATTTCATATTTGAGGCCAATTTGGCATTTGATCTTCGCACATGGGCCAAGTACCAGTTCTTTTCAAGAGAATTTGAAGGACTGCAGAATACACAAGATTTAACGCACGTTTGGGCACGAGCGGGATTTACAGAATATTTTAGTGACCCTCTGCCTAAACCCAATTTTTACAGATGCTTTTACCTAGTAACCACCTTGACAGCTTCAGAGAACAAGGATCTACCCGGAACATTCATGTTACCATCCTTGGTAAATGACCCTCCATTCAGAAGGTTTTATTTGTCCAAAGATTTAATTCGTGCAGCTCTCAAAATACATGGAACGCATACTACGACGGAGAGAGAACGGCTAGTCCCAGAGCAGATGAAACGTGGCGACGTAACTAAGTGGGAGGATATTTATGCTATAACACCTGAGCTCTCCAAGCCATTACGGATATGCATGCAGCATTTTGCTTTCCCAGCTCAGGATCGTTTTACCATGCCCCACAAAAGAATCTGGTTTGGTTTATACTTAGCATGTACTGGACCCCAAACGGTTGATCTAGCTAGCTGGATAATTGATCAGCTCTATTTGGCACAACATAGATGGGAACGAAAGAAGGTCATCAATGGTTGTTGTGCACTTACAAGGATTATATATATGTGTCTGGCATATGATTTACCCATAGAGCGCGCCATGACCAGTGAGGAACTGAAGGCATTCAAAGGGACCACTAAGAAGGCTAGAAAGTCTAGCAAAGGCAGAGCCGGAAAGCGGATGAGAGGCACTATCTCGTGCCTACAAGTCCCAGAATCACCCTCGCCACAACCATCTCCAGAGCAGTCACCAACAACAGCCACTCCCACGGTACCACCAATTCGTATACGGTTATCAAGACCAGTTACGCCGGAGGGCACCACCAGTACTGTTGCACCCCAAGCAGCCACAACCACAGAACCTATCACCACAGCAGTTGAACTTCCCACCACTATTGGTGCGGAAGCTTTCTCTTTTCCAATACCCCATTTAGAAGCAGAACAAGCAGAGCCACTGAACACAACATTTGATTTTGAAATGCCCGATGCATTCTCCAATGAGTTCCAATTTTCAGAAGGACAATTGTTTTCTCAAGAATATGAAAGACCTAGCTACCCTACCACACCTCGAGATCAGCCACAAGGACAGATTGTGTCTAGCTCTGATGATGAAAGAACAGCAACCGATGACGACGAAGCTAGCCAGGGAACTCAGGAATCCCAAGAGCATGAACAGACAGATGGCCAAGGCCAACAAACAGACACACATGGTGATACAAGTACCCATGAAGATGAAACTTACGAAGTAGCAGCTTACACACTGGCTATTAAGAAGCTGTATAGAACTATGGAAAAAGTTTGGGCACGCAAAAAGCTGACTGAGGAAGAGAGTCAAGCGATAATAGAACAAGAACTTGTCATAGGCGGATTCGAAGACGCATACATCAAAGGATTCCGCGAGTTAGTCAAATCAGTAGGCTCCAATGAAGCGCTCAGGTACTTGCAAAGAAAGCCACTACCACAGTTTGACCCCCGCCGAGTACGACTACTTTCAAAGCCCGGCGAATACATTCGTGTACCAACAGGAGCACAGTCTTCCGAACAAGCCAGGGAGGCACGCCTCATCCCCGAAAGTTCGTTGGCAGTAGAAACCATCCTTGTAGATTCCCCACCCCGCGCTACAACTGTACATACCTCAGTAGTCACTGAAGTACCGACCACCCCAACCGCTCCCCCATCACCGCCCATCCCTCCAGCCCCCCCTATTCACCCTCCTTCCCCCAGACTAACATCTTCATTTGCCGGTGGCGTAGCAGAAATCGTCTTTACGACCACTCACCCCACAATTCCTGCACCCATTAGACCTAGTCTACCCCCTCACACATCCACCTTTCCATTCAACCCATTCCTCCATCCATCTTTTCCATCTTTCCCCACAACTCCACGACCCCTTTTCCCATTCCCACCGCCCTTAACCTTCTCCCCCGTCTCACCTCCCCGACCCACTGTAACCCCTATTTCCCCTTTCCACCAAGCTGCACCAGCCAGCCCCCCTGTAAATTACTCCTCAACCTTTGTAAATTCCGTATTTACACCAGCACAAGCACCCACAGTCACACCCATATTCACAGTCACCGCACTGGACACGTCCAATGACATGGACATCTCACCACCCACTGCACCATCACTCACTTCACTCACGGCACAAACATTTTTAGGCACATCACAATTTTCAACAATCACTACAGCATCCACCTTCCCACCCCCATTCCCCGTTCCCGTTGCATCTACACCCACTGCATCTTCATTTAGCACCCCATTAATACTATCACCCACTGTAGATAATGCATTTCGACAGATGTTCATGTGTATGACGCAAGTAAGAGATGAGTATACATCTCTTGGCGATAATTATCAGCAGCTGCAGAGGACAACCACTGACTTACAGTCACAGCTTAATTTATTGTCTATTGAGAATGCCTCTCTGAACACCCGATACCAGGAATTATGCGAGGCATATCACAAATTGGAACTAGAAAGCGAAGAAAAGACCAAGGAAGCCACTGCTGACCTGGATAACTTATTAAGAGCCCAGACAGTCCGCAATGCAACGCTAACACGAAACATGGGCTTACTACGAAGACACCTAGCAGCCACCAAGGAAGAAAACCAGCGCTTACAGGACCAGAATCGAGAAAACTTAGAAGCGGCCCTAGACCATCCAGACCAACCACTGAGTCCTAGTCGGTTCAAAGCCATTCCCTCAGACTCGATGAGGATGCTGCTAGAAGATCATGTAAGATTGCTAGATGAATACGATCGCATGAACGAGGAGTTACAGAAACTCAAAGAAGATCATAAATTACTCCAGTTACGAGCACCGGCACACCCAGACATACCAGCACCTGTGGACCCCTCTCCTGACATCTTAGAGGAACTCAACGCATTACGGGCCCAGGTATCAAACCTTGAATCAAGGATTGCAGTATATGAAGCATCACCAAGGCCAGATTCCCCACCTGAGCTTCCAGCTGAGGAAGAAACTGTCACCATTCCGGTGGAGGAAACGTTTGAAGAGGCATACGAGCCACAACCCATCCCAGGCGGACGCGTCACGGCCGAAGGCCAGATGACTTACGAACTCCCGACCCCCGCGTGGATGAAGACAATTGAGGAACTTGGAACAACGCACTCAGCTAGAGTAGAGGCACAATTACATGCCATGGCGATGATAGAAGAAAGAATTTTACAGTCTCCATTCTTTGCTCATTTGGCCCCGCGACGATACATATCTGGGCATGAGCTACAGTATAAACCGTATTTTATGTTAATGGCTGAATACCAGTTAGCCATTGAGAAAGAGACAGGTAAGAAACCATCGCATGCAACTCAATTCGAGGAGGCCGATCTACCAATCGATGCGCAGCAAGGAGAGATCTATCAACCAGAGTGGCAAAAAGATTTACTACAGAAATATCCAGAAATGATGAGTACATGGGTAAAGGAACCTATGCACTTAAAGTACAACCCATGTTGGGGACCAGTACCACGACGCTGCTCTTGGACAGCCTTTGCTATTAAGGTACAAAACAATAAGCAGTGCCAGGACTGGTTGAATTACCCCTATTTTAAGCCACCCATCAAGCTACCAAATGTTGGCTACATGATGGCTACAATTCGCCACTGGCTCCCTAGATTAAAGCATATGGACGATATAGCGGCGCATATGACTGTCAAAATCTTTGACATGATGCAAATGGTTTTTAAAGTCTTCCGACGCGTCAAGGCACCTCATGTAAACACCCCGGGCTTTGAGCATGGCAATTTTGATCTGGTATATGATATGAGTACAACGCCATCGCTACGGGTGTGTTATGCCTGGCATTGCAGAATAAAGTACCTACCGGCGTGCTACAAGCAGACCTTCAAAGAGATGTTCACAACCGGCTTCTGGGAATACCATTCAGAGGTATTCATAAGCAGGCCTACACATTTATTACAATTATTTGCCTGTGAACGAATGGTATATTCCACACACTATCAGCTCCCGCCACCGGAAGAACCGCAACCAATCGACTGGGAGAAACTCGAGGCAGATCTGGCCCGAGGCATTCGTATCTCCGAGCACACCCTCGCTCAAGACCTCCTACAGAACTATATCCGGCAGACCTCACAACAAGGTTCTGTCAGGGACGACAGAAGCGAGAGGGAGGGGGGTGTTGGAAGCAACCAGAGGCATAGAAGACGCGGAAGCATGTAACGACGGAGCAGTGAGCCAGTGGAATCTTTTTTCAAAGAATCATGTTCTAAAAATACTTTTCAAAAACCTCCAACAGTGATTTTTATCACTATTGTAACATATGTAACATAGAAAAAACCCTTTTCTTAATTTCTAGCTCCATTTTGTGCAAGCCGAGAAGTCCTCGAGCTTGAGGAGCTTAGGTAGAACAAGCGTATCAATTTTCGTTATTTTTAGACACCGTTTACCCTTCCAAATAGCATCTAGGACCTAATTTTTAACTATGCCGGTCACTAGATATGAAACCGGTCAAAACTAGTCTAGAAACTATAAAAAGAGATAGAGAGCTCATTTTTGAGGTTAGCTAGTTTGAGGTTAGAGTTCTTTTGAGCTTGTAATAGTGTTCTTGAGTAATAGAGTTAACTTCTCACCTTCCATTGTGTCTTGCTTGTCTCTTCGTAGTGTGTGTGTATGTGTGTGTGCATTTCTATGCTTCTCACCTTCACTCTCACTTCATCTCACATTCACGATCTTCATATTAGTCCTATCTCTTCCGCGGATTGACATTAAGGAGGTGGAGCTTCTTAACGTGGTTCTCACCATTGTGCTAGAGCAACAATTATCCTATGAGCTCAATGGAAAGATGTAGTGTGAGAATGATGCAGTTAGTAGGTGGAGACGAATTTACAAATGGGGGTCGGGGGTTTTATTACAAGCTTTAGGCTGCCAAACATAGTGGATGGCTTTTGATTTTGATTTTGTGGAGACTCTAGAGGGCTTTATAAGAGAGTCTGCTTGGAAATGAGGCTTTTTAGGGACGCATTTACAAGTGATTCTGCTCGTGCTCATAGGCGAATATGTGTTCGTGCATGTTGAATAAGAGTGGGTATCAGTTGTTCGAGTGAGGGAACCATGTTGTACATGGTGTGGTCTGTGTGTAGCTATTTGAGCCCGCAAGCAAGCCTTAGGCACCCAAATTTGTCTGGATTGTGGGTCAGTCTTCATCGACTTTTTGGGTACCCAGATAGGCTTCACTTTAGTGGAGGACTTTTTGAAAGACTTCTTATTAGTGTCCTATTGTTGCCCACGAATATGAAGCTGAGCCAGTGGTTATGACTAGACCGCAACAAGTTGATCACCTTTCCGCACCCACACTTGTTTTGGTGGTTGAGACATCGTGCTTCGTATTTTCTTTTGGCTTTGAGCATCAGTCGTCTGCTTCTTTTGCATTTGATCCACCTTTGGTTGCTGCATCCCTGTGGCTTTTGGAAAAGAAGGGAGTTCCGTCATATCCTTGACTTCTTTGTTGAGACAATCATCCCTCTGCATCACATAGTTTTGGACAAGAATAGCATCGTCATCTTCATGTGTACCCCTGGAGGGACCAGGAGTTTGTGCCTTTCCTAGTTCCTTGCGTGCTTCATTCTCTAATTCAAGTGTAATGTGGTTTTGATTTACCCAGACATGAAGAAGTCCACTTCTTAGGTTCAGGTTGACTGCATGATCATAGATCCAGTCTTGACCCAAGACAAGAGGTTCAGTGAGATCCTCATCTTGACACACTAGTACTTTAACTGTCATTAAAACATCTTGAATGTAGAGGGGAAGTTCCACCTCGCCCATGCAAGGGGTTTCCACACCTCCCAATCCTATGAGATATGCTTCCACAGGATTGACATTTACGTTCAATTCTTGACAGTAAGAAAGTTTAACAGCACTAGTGGCTGCACTTGAGTCAATCAAGGCTCTTATAGTTCTTGCACCCTATCCTTGTCCTATCTCTAAGGTTACAAAAGGACGTCGATCAATTATTCTATGAGAGCTAATACCTGAAACTTCACACATAGCCATATGATACCCGGGATCTGCATACGCCTCTGTCCTAGGCTGATCTCTACCTTGTCTTCTCAATTTCATTCTTCGGATGCGTTCCAAGGCTTCTGCCTGTGCCTCTTCTCGAATTCGCTTTTCCTCTTTTTTACGTTTCTTTGCCGTATTGAGTCGATTTAACATCTCCTCCGTGAGGGGATCCTGATATAATTTGACTCTGCATCTGCTAATGTAACTAGGGAGAACATCACCTTCTAGAGTAGCTAATTGAAGAGCTCCACTCGTTGAGATCCTATTGATAATCATTGGTCCATAGCCTCTCTTTTCTAATTTTCGTGCATGTTGTTTCAAGGTGTAGATGAGGACTAGGTCTCCTGCTTTTAAGCCCTTATCCTTCATGTGTGCGTCAAAATATGCTTTTTGTCTTTTCTTGGCTGCATAAATTCCTACTGCTGCTCTTAATCTTGTTTCACCTAATCGTTCCAGGTCAAATATTCTAGATGAGAGCTCATGTCCTATCCACTCGTGCTCCTATGCTACTCTCAATGTTGGTATCAAGAAGTCCAATGGTAGCACTGCATTTTGGCCAAATACCATTTGAAAGGGAGTGTCTTGGAAGGTGTTTTATAGGCCACTCGGTATGCCCAAACAGCATGGTGTAGCTGTTTGTCCCAATCATAGCGTTTATTATTCACTAGTTTTGTCAATACATTGCATAGAATCTTATTTGTGCTTTCGGCTTTCCCATTAGCTTGTGGATGATAAGGGGCAGAATTCTTATGTACTACCAAGAATCATTGGAGAAGATTTTCAATGACTTCATTCAAGAAGTGAGTGCCTCTATCACTTACTAGCTCTATAGGTAGCCCGTATCTAGTGAACACATTCTAAAATAAGAACTTAGCTGTCGCTTGAGCATCGTTCTTCGTGGTGGCCTTTACCTCTACCCACTTGGTTAGATAGTCTGTGGCCACAATGATATATTCAGCATGTGAACCCTTAGCTGGGGGATTAATAGGACCAACAAAGTCTATTCCCCACTCAGAGAATGCACGTCCACCCATCATAGGTTTCAATGGAATCTCATCCTTACGTATAGGATACTAGGTTCGCTGACAAACATCGCACCTCTTCACATAGGTATGTGCATCCATGTGAAGTGTTGGCCACCAAAGAGATGGTCTGCTCTCAAGTGAGTCTTGCCTTTCCTTACCACTACCTCAAAGTCATATTCCATTAGCAAGAGAAACCATCTTACTAATCTACCCGTATTGCATGGCTTGTTCACAAGATATAACAATGCTTGATGGTCAGTAAAAAATTTAAACTTATTGGCAAGCAAATAGTGTCTCAACTTTTTAACCGCATATACCATACCTAATCCTTCTCGTTCGGTGGTCGTATAGTTTCATTCAGCTGCATTCAATCGTCTACTAGCATAGGCAATCGGTAGATCCATATTACCTTCACCACTAGGTTGTGCTAGCACACATCCAATAGCATAATTGGATGCATCCACATGCAGATGAAAGGGCTTATTCCAATCTGGTGTGGTCAAGATTGATGCTGAACATAATCGCCATTTAAGCTCATTGAAGGAATTTTCGCATTTCTCAGTCCACTCAAAATTGGTCAAAAGTCCGTACAGAGGCTTTCCAATGATGGCATACATGTGTATGAAGCGTCGATAATAACCACAATGCCCCATGAAAGCTTGCACTTCCTTGACATTCTTTGGCCTAGGTAGCTCTGCTATAGCTTTTATTTTCTCCTCATCCGTGGATATACCATTCTTTGACACTATGTGTCCTAGAATCTTGCCTTGTCTGACCATGAAAACACACTTTTCTGGGTTCAAGTAGACTTGATATTATCTACATTTGTCAAAGATTTGCTTGAGTTCAGGTATATGTGTTTGTCTAATGTTGGAATGAGCACAAAGATCATCAACATAGACCTCTAAATTCTTCCGTAGAAATTCTTTAAATACATGAAACATCAGTCTTTGAAAGGTTGTGGGAGCATTGGTAAGTCCAAATGGCATTACCCGAAAAGCAAATATGCCCCACTCTGTCGCAAAAGCCGTCTTATGCTGATCTTTCGGAGCTATGGCTACGTGATTATAACCAGAAAATCCATCAAGGAAGCTATACACTTCATTGCCTGCTACTCCTTCTAATAGATGCTCAGTGATCGGAAGAGGATAGTTATCTCGAATTGTGGCTGCGTTAACTTTCTTCAAATTAATGCACACACGTAACTTTCCATTCTTTTTGGGCACAACTACAATGGGGGATACCCACTCAGTGTGCTCAATTTCATAGATGAATCTAGCTTCAACTAAGCGATCTATCTCTTCCTTGATCTTAGCAGCATAATTATCATTGTATGTGTATGGCTTTTGCTTAGAGGGTTTGGCATCTGAGGTCATGGGGATAGTGTGTGAGCATATGTCAGGGTCTACACCCTTCAAATCCTTATAGCTCGAAGCGAATACATCTCTGTATTCTCTTAGCAAGGCTATTAACTCTTGCTCTTCTTCCTTCGTCAGGTCATGTCCTATGTAAGTGCATCTCTCCTCTCCTTCTTCTATGGCTACAACTATTTCCTTGGTGGTTTGTTTGTTATCATAGGCCTCCCTTGATTGTGCCTCACGTTTAGGCATTCTTACCATGACTCTTCTATCATCTATTTCATACTTTTTAAAGTTTTCAGGGACCTCAAATAGAGAGTCTTCTTCTTCTTGTGTGACTTCTTTCTTCTTCTTCCTGCCTTCACTCTTAGTGGCCACTTGGGTGGCTAGCCTCACATCATTGCTAAGCTCTTCGTGTCTCTGAGGGTGAACTTCTACTTCATAGAAGTATTCTTCATCTAATGCAAAGGGTGGGTCCATAATGATTGACTTTAGATCAGAGTCACTTGCATCCTCAAACGCATCAGTGGTAGGCTCACATTCTTCAAGAACCGAATCACCCATGATTGGCTCTATTGAGAAAACTGAAATGTCATAGCCATCCTCGTCACAGTGGGGTGTCCATTATTCTTCATTGATGTACATCCATTGTTGCTAAGATTTCTGCCCAGCCGTGAGGTTCAAATTCTTTGTCAGGGAATACTATAGGTGCATAGGCCGGGTCTTGAATTGATCTATGGGTTTCCTTCGCACCTATCTCTCTAGCCTTTTCTCTCTTCTCTTCTTCTACTGCTACTTTACACATCCATATTGAGTGTCTTCATGCATCCATGAGGATCCTGATCCTATGGAATGCACTGACTCGGTATCATCTTTAACTCTATGGATGGGATTCCATTGGATAGGGGGTACATCTCTGTGAGATTAATCCTTGAGATTAACTTTGGTCATGACGCCTAAGTGTTGCAAATACAAGGAATTGGTGCCCCAATCCTGTACCACTTGCAACTGCCGCATAAATGGTCTTCGCAAAATCATCTCATACGCCTGTTTTTTGCTAAAGTCACATATAGCAAAAGTGTGCTCAAACTCTACACCACATGTGGTGAGAGTTATTCCTTCTAAGAGCCCTAAGGGTCTCTCTATGTGACCGTCAGTCGTCCGCAATTTCATTCTCGTGGGCCTGAGTGCTGGCTTGCCCCAACGCTTCCATAGAGAAGTGGTAGCAATAGCAACTCTTGCACCTAAGTCTAGAATTGCCTTGGTTGTGTACCCCTAATGGGTAATGGGAAGATAGGTGTTTCCTTCTTCTCCTTCACTCATGTCTCCTATCTTGTCCAAAGGTATTTCTGGCACCGTTCCATGAGAACCTACCTGGGAACGAGGTTTTGCTACTTCAGGCACTTGATTGGCTACATGCTTCCATAGTTCTGGCCTAACTTTGAGTAGCTCTTCCAAGGTGAGATTGTACTGCACTTTAGTGTTTTTCACTACCTCTGTATTCCTAGGTATGACTGAGTCTTCGTTTCTTACCATGACTGTGGGTGTTCTCATATATGTAGACTTAGCGTCCCATGGGCCCGTGAAATGGGGTAGCTCCTGTAAGGAGTTAGACTCAAAGTCTAATCTCTCCTAAGATTGGGTACTTTCTTGCTCTCCATAAATAGAAGGAATGTCTTGTGGGAATTGATCATGTGCATCATCCACAAGTTCAATGGGAGGAGGGACTTCACTTTCTTTAGCCCATTTCTCTTCTTGAATCTCTCGCAAGAACTCTGGTGAATACCTATTCATAGAAGAAGAGGTGTCTAGTTCAGTGGAATTAGGCACATAAGCTTCCTGTGGGGGAATGCTTATTTTTTTACTTGCCTCATCTCTTCCTTGAGAGTTTTCTTCCTTGGCAGATCTTGCAATTATGCACTCTAACTTCTCTAATAGTCCATCCAAGTGCAATTGTGCCTTAGATGAGCAGGAGTAGTTGAAGAGGCGACTGGCTTCAAACATGGTCTGAGCCAATGCTGCCATTTTTGCACAAAGCTTGATTCTTTCTATCTCTAGGTCAGCTCTAGGGTAGCACTTGTCATGATCCGTCACATTTGGCCCTTCTTGGATTCTGGCCTGATATGCCTTAAGCATCATGTCTATGTCTTCAGGAGTGGGGTCAGCTAAGACTAATCCTACTCTAGGGGGTGGTGGGATTGTTTGAGGTGGGTTGAAAGGTGGTGGCTTAGATGGTGATAGGGATGATGGTGGTGGTGGTATGTGAGAGTGTGTTTGAGAGGTGAGTTCAACAATTTTGGCTTTTGTTTCTCTTATGTTTTCTTCTAAGTCGCTCATCGTTTTAGACCATTGTCTTTTCATTCTCTCTCGGCTATCTTTCCAGGCTCTCGTTTGTTTCTTGGCTATGCTCTCAGTTTCACTAACCTCGGCACTCTTTTCTTGGCCTAACCCTTGGTTCTGCTGCAATGCCTGAGCTCTCGTGACCACTTGTACTGGTGCAGTGGAAGTCACACTTCCTCTAGAGTCTATTACTAACCCAATAACGTTGATAGGAGTGATTTTTTGCATATTATTGGGATTCTTTGGGCAATCTCGTATGAGATGCTCCTTTCTGCAATCTTGACAAAAGCCCTGGATTGTCACTGACTGGGGTTGTGTGGGTGCAGGCATGGGGCAATCACAAATGAGGTGATCTCCCTGACATCTGTAGCATGGTCCTCTAGGGAATGGGGGTCTTACTTGCGTAGGTTGAGGTCTAGGGTTGGGATTTGTGTACATGATGTTTGCATACTCTGGATCCCAACTAGGTTCACTCGGTTCTTCACTATAGTAGGACTCACCATGTTCAGGGGACTGCATGTAGTAAGCCTGGGGGCTATCAATATGTGTAGAATCAAAGCTATGGTCACTGGGGTCACTTTCTGAAAGCAATGGTGTTACTGGCACTATGGCTCTATTTAGGTTCTCTTTTGCAGCTGCATACTTTATTGGGATCACATTGGCTGGAGCAGGAGGTTGTTGTGCTAGCACTGGTTGAGGTCTCTGCTGGGCGTGATATTGTGGTTGGTAGGTTTGTTGAGGCCTAGCATACTGTTGTGGTGGGTACTGGTTCTGATACCTTCCATGTTGTGGATAGGTCTAAGGGTAGGTTTGCCTAACTGCTTGCTTATTGTATGGGTAGTCTTGTGCTGTGTGATTTGTGTATCTCCGTTCTATGGTGTAGTATTGGCTACTGGGATTCACTTGGGGTTGAGCCATGATCGGACATACGTTCGCCATATGGTCACCTCCACAAGTATAGCCCTGTTTAACTGGAGCAAATCTTGGGATTTGTTTGCTAGAGACACCTAGTTTTTGAGATACTTTCTCAGCGAGTTCCTCAATAGATGTGGATTGCGAGGAAGAGAGGCTAGTACAATTATCTGAATCTTTGTAGATTTTTGAAAGTTCTAATTCCTCCCCTAGGTTATCCTTGATGTCGATGCACATGCGTACACACTCTTCTATGGTCCTAGGGTCTTTCAAGTACACATATGATCTCAACTTTGTACTCAGCAGTCCATCTAGGAATAAAGCCACTTGTTTGGCTGGTGTGGGTAACTCAGGAATAGGGCACCTCTCTAAGTATTGCCTAAACCTTCTTCCTGCAAGTCTAACCATCTCTTGAGGGGTTTGCTTGAAGCTATGAATCAATGAGGAAGTGTTATGCCTTATGCCACTCTTAGAGAATTCAATAATGAAAGCCTCTAGAAGTTGGTCTATGTTCTTGAAGTGTCTCTCATTTAGTGGTTGAAACCATGTAAGGGCTATATTCCTAAGGGTTAGACCAAAAGCATTGTACTGCGTGAATAGGTCCTCAACTTGTTCAACTCTCAAGACTTGCCTAAACTCGGCCACATGATCTTAGGGATCTCCAGTGCCATCAAAGTAATTCTTCATGGACTTAACTAGTTGTGTAGGTCTCAAAGTCCTTGCGTGCTCTCTAGGTCTAGGTAGAGGGAATTCATCCGCATTTCTTTGGTTCCTTGGGGCTCTAGGTCTCTCAGGTTCCACTCTATCCGTTTCCGTTCTCGTTCTTTCTCTTCCCAATGGGTTGGCAAAACTCACTTCTGGCCTATCTCTACTTTTGTCCCTTTGAGCTCTATGAGCTTGGGATGTTCCAGCTCCTTGGTAGCCATAAGAAACATTAGATCTTGGTTGGGGGAAAACAAATTCACCCTTCCAAGTGTAGGCATGCCTTCCATGCTCAGTGACCACAAAGATCCTTTCCGAAGCATTGTCTAAATAGGTCACTTTGCCTGGGCTATCCGGATCTTTGAACTCATAGATTGTGATTGTTCCGACCTCATTTGGTTGATCAGGCTTATACCTCCAGAAGGCTTCATCGGTTTCTCAATTTAGAAGCAGATCTATGCTCTTATTGTCCTAGGGAATCCACTCTGGCATGATAATTCTAGTAAGAACAGATTTGCCTCGAGGGGTTTTAGGCTCTCCACCTAAGTTTCCTTGCTCTAGGTCACCTATATCCGTCTCTGGGATCACATTCCCGAATTCTTCTGTCCTATCTGGGTGGTTGATGACTACGTATATGGTTCCTTCTTTGTCCAGGTATGCACCATTTTCAAACTTGACGGCTGGATGTTCTAGTCCAATGGGTTGGTCAGGGTTTTTAATCTGGACTACAGATCTTCCTAGGCCATCCTCATAGATGCAAGCACCTAATCGGTTGGTCCTAAGGTATTCGAGTTGCGTCTTGTAAGGGCCTTCCACCCTGTGTAAATATGGCACGCCTGAACTTCCTGTGGGTGTCTCCATGCCTTGAGACATCTCTGATTCACTAGTCTTAGAGCTAGAGTAGTGTGAATAGTGGCTCAACTGCTGGGCCCAAGAACTAGCAGTATGATTGACACTAGCCTCTGAAGACCTAAGACTATATCTATCTCTTCCTAGGTGTTGTCCTGATCTAAGGTTCATATGCTTGATTAAACAACCCCAATTTTTTCCAAACTACAACCTCGTTGCCATTTTGTTCTTATCAATCACTGGATTCTTTTTATTTTGTTATCGTGTTTAGGATCTTGTCTGATTTTGCATCGTCAAGAATACTTGAGTTAATTTTCGCACTTTAAGTTGGTCACACCGTGTTAAGTTCTTTCTTTTACAATTATCGATCACACACAGGTTATCCCTTGACTTGAACTTTATTTCTTAGATAGTCTTTAACTTGTCTCGTGCCTATTGCCGTCCTAAAGTACTTCCAACACTCTGCATCCTTAGCCTAAGCTAGGGATTGAAAGAGGAAGTTGAGAATCTCCAACCTTAAGCCTCCTTCCTTGGTTGCCCTTGTGTGCCCCGGAAGCGTGTTCCCAAGCTTGCACTTACTCTTGCTTGGAATGCCCTTCAATGCTCTCCAAGGACCTGTAAAAGTCCCAAAGTTAGCTCAAGAATTGAATTCCATTGATACAACAGACCATGTTCATTCATGCAATTCAGAGATCAAATTATTCTCTGGCTTTATGGAAAACAATCCTAAAGATCCCTCAGTTTTCTTCCCCCTGGGTATGGTCAAATTAAAAATAATATATCTAATGAGCCTAAGATCACCCTGAACAGATTTTGTATGAGGAAGTTATGTTTGTTCAGGGTTTTGGGGTTAAAACAGGGTCCAAACAGGCTAACAGTGAAACAGGGTCTTCTCCAACTATTTGTTTATGGCCTCTCTATGTGCCCTATAGCCCAATATTCATGTCCAAAATTAGCCCAAAGTCTTCAATTAAAAACCCTAAAAACTTGGCCGAAATTGCCCGTCAATCGTGATCGAGTGGTCTATCAATCGCGATTGATGTGTCAGTCGCGATCGACGTGTCGGTCGTGATTGACAGGTCCGTCGTGGCTGTCAGTCGCGATTGATGGGTCAATCGCGATTGACACGTGGCCCGTAATTTCAGTCAATTGTGGTCAAAGGATCGTTGACTCTGTCGATCGCGATTGATGGGTCGATCGCGATTGACGTGTGGCACGCAGGGTCTGTCGGTCGTGGTCAAACAGTCATTGACTGGGTCAGTCGTGATTGACAGATCCGTCGGGACTGTCGGTCGCGATTCATGGGTCGATTGCGACTGATGGGTCGGTCGCGATTGACACGTGGCCCGCGAATGGCTTGTCAGTCGTGGTCAGGCGGTCGTTGACTCTGTCAGTCGCGATTGACAGGTCCATCGGCAAGTGTCCGTCATCATTTGTCGATTGCGATTGACGTGTCGATCGTGATTGACAGAGAACTGAGGAATTTTAAAATTTCAAACACATATTCATGAAGCTCTAGGCCTACACATTACATTTGTGCACTTAGTTTAGCAAAAGGATCACTTTTTCTCTTGGCCATGATTGACAGAGTCAACGCCTCGGGACCTGCACAGTCAAAAATTGTAGCTGTTGAAGCTAGTGCAGCTGTTGGGGATGCTGATTCCTGCAGAAAATCTCAAAAAACACAGAAAAGCACAAGCACACAAACGCTCTCTCGCTCTCTCTCACAACTGAAATGAGGGGAAGTGGTATGGGAAGGTGAAATGACCAAAAAACTAAAAATGTCACGATGATGGAGATGGAGGTGGGAGATGGTGATGATAATAGTGAAGGAAAGAGAAAAGAAAATAGATCAAGGTGAGAAAATAACTATCACTCCAACGTCTCAACTCTATGTCTTACCATCACACACTCGTCCTCAAGCTTGATCCCTGGCAACGGTGCCAAAATTTGGTGTAGCTCAGTGATGAGTAGCACCTCCTTTAATGTCAACCCAGGAAGACATGAGGATGGTATGAAGACCTCGAACAAAATGGTACAAGTGTGTGAGTGAGAAGCACACTAACATGCACACACATACACACACACGCGCACACAAGGCAACAACAAAGAGAGAGACAATGGAGTTCTTTAGATTACTCAAAAGTGCTCTTACAAGTTCAATTCTACAACAAGCTAACCTCAAAAATGAGCTCTCTAGCTCTTTTTATAGTTTTTGACTAGTTTTTGGCCCTGTCCAGACCTAGTGTCCGGCCTAGTTAAAAATTAGGTTCTAGGGCCTATTTGAGGGCTCAAACGAAGTCTAAAAATCATGAAAATTGGTAGGATGATACTTCTGATACTCCTCAAGCTCGAGGACTCCTCGGCTTGCACAACATGGAGTTACAAAAAGGTGAAAGGGTAGTTACAATGATTTTTAGTGATGAGAATCACTGTTATGAAGATGTTGATCTGGAAAAATTAATCATGCGCACGATACGATACCGATCAGTCAACGATACGATACCGTGACCGACATGATATGATACCATTGGGGCGACTGTGATCGCGATACTAGCACTTGACGATACGATGCCAGAATGGTATCACGATACCTCAAGTGAGTAGGCACGATACGATACCTCGACAAGTATCGTGATACACAGGAGCTCTGGTATCGTGATACCAAATCTCAATCGGACACGATACTTGGAGGTTTTGAAGCCCAAATTCAAAATTTTTTGCAAATATGTGTACCTTGTGTCCTCCTTGCCACTCCTATGTGCTTGTAGAAGCAAAGTCGCTCTCTAAACCTGTGATATTCCACTCACAATACCAGACGTAGGTCTTGTCACTCCGTGATACCGTCACTCAGATATTTAATGTTTTAAAAGCACGATCCTCTGTATTTGATCCACGGTTAAGCTCTGAACTCTCTCTAAACTCTTGGCACAACCAAGAATGAAGGAGAAGAGGCAAAAATAGGGAATGTATAGTCAAAAAAATGAAAAAATCAGAGAAGGTGAAGATGGGAGGAGACGGTGGTGATGATGATGATGAAGGTGACTAAAAACTCAGAAACTGAATTGAAAATGGTGATTTTTTTACCTTCCAACGTCGCTAGTCTATGTCTTACCATCACATGCTCGTCCTCCAAGATCTCTCCTCGGCAACGATGCCAAATTTGGTGGCACTCTAGCACAATGGCAAGTACCAATGTGAGGAGCTACACCTCATAAATGTCAATCTATGGAGATGTGAGGACTAGTATGAAGACTATGAGCAAGTGATGGGACAAGTGCATGAGTGAAAGCACACAAGCATGCACACACATACACACACACGTGCACAAGGTAAGAGAAAAGAGTGGAACAATGGAAGGACTTTGATTACAAAGAAGTCTCTTACAAAGCTAAAATCTACAATAGGCTAACCTCAAAAATGAGCTCTCCAGCCCTTTTTATAGTTTTTTGAGTGGTTTTGGTCCTGTCCAGACCTAGTGTCCGACCTAGTTAAAAATTAGGTTCTAGTGCTTATTTGGGGGCTCAAACGGAATCTAAAAATTATGAAAATTGGTAGGATGATACTTCTAATATCCTCAAGCTCGAGGACTCCTCAGCTTGAACAAAATGAATTTGCGAAAATGGAAAATGGTATTTACAATGGTTTTTAGTGATAAAAATCATTATTTTTATAGGGATTTGTTTTGAAAATTTGACATGTGCTTCTTGGAGCTCCCTACATGCTCCTTCTTCTTGTGTGTCCACTTCTTTGATGCACTTCCATGCTTTTTCCTTAACCTTGAGTGTCAACATCCACCTATAAAAAAAAGGAATCAAGGTGTTATACATATCTTTCAAGCTAACTAATGTCTCCTTGGTACATGAAAGTAATGGCTGAATTGCATCTTCCACAAAAACAACATCACAACAAACCAGAATGCATTCAGTATGTGGATGATACAAAATATAGCCTTTGCTTTCAAAACTGTACAAAAAAAAATACATTTCACTACTTCATCATCTAGTTTTTTGTGTTTCTATTTAGACATTATTGCATATGCCAAATAACCAAAGGCATGCATATGAGCAACAAATGGCTTGCAACCATGGCAAGAATCATATGGAGTGATAGAGTGTAGTGCTTTGGTGGGACACATATTAAATACATATGTTGCACAGATAATAGCCTAAAGCTAGAAGCTATGTGCTAAAGTGTGACTTTTGACCATACATCTTGCCATTTGCATGAGAGACTTACTTGTTCTTTTAGAAACTCCATTTTTTTGAGGTGTATACGACACTCTACAATGATACTTTATCGCATGCTCAACCCAAAAATGCATCAAATTTAGAAAAAATGTACCCTGATCAAAATGGAGGGTGCCCATTTTGCATGCTAATAGATTTTTAGCCATAACTAAGAATTTTTCAGAACACATAAACACTTTTGGACTTTGCTTTCAATGGATAAAACCATGAATTCCTAGAAAATTCATCAAAGAAATTTGTGAAGTATAGGTAGTTTCAAGATGAAAGTGTCTGCATAGGACCATACACATCATTATGAACAAGCTACAATTTATGGGCAGCTCTAACTAAACCATCTTTTGGGAAGGAGAAACATTGCATTTTGTCCAAAACATAGCCTTCAAAGACATGCTCAAGTTTGGGTAGAGAGAAAGCCATTTCATATTCCTATAGGTGAAGCAAACTAGAAAAATTTAGATGACCAAAGTGTGCCTATCAAAGCTTTGCATCTGAGATAGTCTGAGAATATGAACTACACATGTTGAATCGTTAACTGATTTTGCATAGTGTATGAGCTTATACAAAGCACATTATAAAATGCTAGAAATGATAATAACATCACCATTTGAACGATCATGAATTGTCATGTTAGACTCAAGAAATGATAGGTAGAAGATGGTTGAACCTTACCCTAAGAGGGAGGATTAGAAACTAATCCTCAACCATGACTTTTGGGGCAAGTGGTTAGCCCATCATACTCCTAGCCAATAGGTCATGAGCTCAATTCCCCTTGGATCCAACAATTGGTATCACAACCTAGGAACTAGGCTTGGGAAAGGTGAGTAGATTCTACAAGGCTCATGGCCACCCAATGGCCTCTAGAAAAGGCACTTGGGCACTTTGTATCTGAAATGGTACATAAAGTAGCATGCATTGCTTTGAAAAATTATCCCAATAAAGATTAGAGTATATCTCCAAATCCATAGGTCGAATTTAGATGTATAAGGTAGCACTAGAAAGCTCTCATAATGAACTTTAAAATAAAAGAATTGAAGGTCCAAGATACCTATCATGGGCGAGAACTAGTTTCAAGATACTGACATTGAGAACAAGGGCTCAAAAAACTAAGGTTTCGAGTAAGAAGTCTCAAGAAACCAAGGTTGAGAGCAAGGGTTCAAGAGACCAAGGTTGAGAAAAAGAAGGTTCAAGAGCAAGGGTGAGGGCCTCAGTTCAAAGGAAGATTAGTGGATGATCATTGAGGAGAATGATCACTAGAAGGGGAGGAGAGTGTTAGACTCAAGAAATGATAGGTAGGAGATGGTTGAACTACACCCTAAGAGGGAGTATTAGAAAGCAATCTTTAACCATGGATTTTGGGGCAAGTGGTTAGCCCATCATACTCCTAGCCAATAGTTCATGAGTTCATTCCCCTTGGATCCAATAGTACATCTGTCATCAAAGAATTTGACAACCAAGTCAAACTTGGCTAATGCCGAAACTAACAACATATTTTTCTTAATCCCTAGCACATTTAAGGAATCTTAAAATGTGAAAGAACTACCATCATAAGTAGTCAAAATGATTTTTTTCCAACTTCCATTATAAAATGAGAGGAGTTTTTAGCACATGGCACAATATTCCTTGTAGGGGCTAGCTCAAGTGGAACTGAAGAACGTGCATTATGAGCCAATATATTTGGTTGCTCCACTACCAAGTGTTTAGGACAACTCTCTATGACATGATCATTGGCCTTTAAGTACTTCCAAAACTATTTTTTCTTTTATATTTTCTTGTCATCTTTGTCTTCCTTCTTTGATGATGCCACATTAGCATATTTTTGCTTGCTAATAGATGAGATCCATTTACCTTTGCCCTTCTAACTAGCCAAGAAAGAATGATCTACAACATGCATAATTGACTTGTTATGTTGGATTAATATTCATTAATATTCTTGCAATAAAGCATAGACTAACTCCTCAAATGTTAAGGCATTTGGGTTGCCTTTCATCATCAACCAAAGTGTAGAAGCAAAACTCTGGTATAAATTTAGAAGACCATTAGGAACAGTTTGCACAAGTGAACTATGTAGTAAGATTTCATCAATAGAATTCAATTGCTCCTTAAAATCTTTTATCTTTGAAAAAAAAACTCCATTGGATCTCCTTCATTCATATGCTCACTCTCCAATTGTGTTTGGAGGTAAGCAACATGTGCCTCATTTCTTCAATGGCATAATGTTGTAAGAGTATCCCAAGCATCTTTTGTTGACTTGCAAGAGCAAATGTGAGGGATAATAGCACGTTTGATAGAAAAAGCTATTAGTGTATGTGTCTGTTCATATCTACCATCCCAATAAAGGTGATATGTGGTAGGTATAACAAGAGCCGCAACAGGACTAGGAAATCAAAGATTATCATCTTCAACACCATCTGCATCACCTTCAATCATTGTATTTATAGGTGTAGTAGGATGAATTTCAACACAGTGCACAATATTCCATAGCCTTTTTGCTACCAATGCATGAGGCATCATGTATGCCCATAATAGGTAATTAGTAGCATCCATCTTATCATCAAGAGTGAACATATAGAATATATCATTGCTTTCATCCATGTCCAATGACTAAATACCCTAAAAAAAAGTTGAACAAAGATAGCTTGTCCAGTTTTGCTAAACCTATAGCAGACTTTGAGGTGCTTATACTAGAAAATTGAAACTTGTATATATGTTTGACAGAAAATATTAAAATTGCTTATGCGATCATTGAGATAGTGCATTCAAAATCTGAAACAAACTCAAATATAAATTTTGGTGCCACACAAAAAAGCTATTCTAAACTCCTAATTGCCTCGAGTATGCTGATCAATTTTTGTGCAATTCTAAGTTTGTGATTAGAGGGGTGTCAATGATGCCTTGGATGAAGCAGCGACCTACTTTGATACCAATTTTTGGAGCTCAAGGTCTATGGAAGCACACAAACATCACAAGGAAGAAGAAGAATCTTGGAGAAAAACACAACACAAAAAAGTATTAACAAGTGAATGTACAAAGATAAGTGACCCATTAGTGTTATAGGAATATATAAAAGTCAAGGGAAAAAACCTCCTAAAGAGGGAAGAAGTGCCTCGACTTCCTAAGCGTGTTCACAAAACACCACCAAAATATATCAAGAGTGAAACATTCTCTTTTAAATTCTCTCCATTTTCTAGGATCTTGGCTTGAGCTGATGTACCAAGTTGTACGAGGACTTAACCTTCAAAATCACTACTACTCTCAATGATTTCCACCATTTTAAGTGTGTGCACATGAGTTATTGGGGTTCTATGGGAAATCTTTGATAAGATGTTGTTTTTCTTTATCCTCACAATGACCTTCAATTTTCCAAGTGAAGTTCTTAGATGGCTTAGGTAAATATCTCAAAACATGATCACTTCCACATCTTTAAAATGGAGCTCTAGGCGCTAATGCACTTATCACTCATTGACATTGCAACATGGTTCCGTTTTCCACATAGTAAACTATGCACTAGTTGTGCCCATCCAACTAGGGTTTTGAGTGATATTTGTAAAATAATATTTATTGAGCCTGAGTTGGTGCACAATTTGGCATTGGGTGCATAGGTGGCACACACGTGCTCATGGGGTGCAGATAGGTCTATGAAGGATGCACGGGTTGTGCACATGGTGTTTTCATAATTACTCACAAAAATGGAGTTTATTTAAGGGTGTTGGATGCTTCAAGTGTTTTGAAAGAACCCTCCCTTGTAGTGGTTTAATTGTTCACATTTGATATGATCAAGAACCTCAGTGATAATCAAATGTGTTTTGTAAAAGCCCCCCATTGAAATTTTTGTTTTTGCATTCAATATTCTATTTTCACTATAGGAAAAAGAGAGGATCAGTACAAAGAAAGAGGAAATGTAAGTGAGTGAAGATCCTATTGGGATGCACTTGAAGTAATGGAGTCATGAAGTTTTTAGGGTATGGGGTAGTGTGTGCTCAAAATGGGATAGAATGCCAAGGAGTGGGCTACTTATCCTAGGCCAAAGATCTTGAAAGAGACACATAAAAAAAATGGAAAGTGTGCATATGCAATAACAGGCATATGATAGAAGAAATAGGTTAAGAGAAAGGGTAGAATATGATTTTAGTGTGGGACACAATGCTAACAACAGGAGCTAGAGTAAGAAAGGAACACAAGTTAAGTCAAGGGAATATAGATACATTCTTTTTTTTCATTTTTTCATTCTATCATGCTTGTCCAAGAGAAGACATCTCAATGGGATGTTTTGCATGCAATCTCCGAGAGAAACTTGCAAGGCTCACAATGAAGGC
Organism: Ceratopteris richardii; assembly: GCA_020310875.1. Lineage (NCBI taxonomy): Eukaryota > Viridiplantae > Streptophyta > Polypodiopsida > Polypodiales > Pteridaceae > Ceratopteris > Ceratopteris richardii. The sequence goes on from CM035431.1 coordinate 109,129,690, forward strand.
AATGTTATATATGTCATGGTGTACACTTGGAAGATTGTTTGAGTGCAAGGGTCCATAGAGTCAAGCTTGATGGCCAATGAAGAAGAAGCTACTCATAAAGCCTTTGTACCTATAAGCATTTTACTTGGTGCACTTCATTGTACTTTGTTGTACTTCTTTTTAGTTGAAAGTATTGGTTGTAATTTAAATTTTTGTACTATTTTGATCCATTAATGGCATTCATTTCCTATTTCTTGGTCTTCTCTTTTGTAATCACAATATTGTTTCAAGTCAAGAAGCTATCTTTTTTTGGGTACAATATGCATTATTTGTATCTTCTACATTCTTCTAGCACACTCAAACGCCCATCTCCAAAGTAACTTGCAACAAATTTGGCATGCCTCATGGGATAGGGTTGCTTGAGCCTAGAAGAAGAAGGAAAAAAAGGTTAAGAAGAAGATCCCATCCAAGGATATTATAGCTATTCTCAACAACATATTTTCTCAAGAAGTGTTGATTGTCACACTGGAATTGTGTATATAGAAAATGATTCCATACTCTATTATGGACTTCAAGAAGTCATAGGAGGTAGTTAGCTTTGGGTTCTTGACTAGAAGACTTTTGATTACTCAAGATTTATACTTTTCTAGTCACTTAGTTTGCTCGTTACTACACTTTAGGGGGCTTAACTTCTACTATACAAACAATGGTATATATGCATCCACTACAAAATAATAAAATTAGACTTCATCAATTTCAATAGCACACAAATATAATTTATTGCATCATTATGTTCACAAACCAATAGGTAGTCATTGAAGAGAACAAAAGAATAGAAAGAAACAGAGTACTCAATTTACTTAGAACTACTCACGTGCCTGAAGGTACATCATATTAGCATCAAAAAGTTACATCACTTCTAGGATTACATCCCTTCATATAGTCACCATGCTCACATGTTACTTATTGAGAATATGAAAATATGTGTTTTCTTTACAAAAATAGGATGTCATAACATTTTCCATGCATGGAGGACGTGAACCCTACTAGCTATTGGGGTAGGGTATGGATTTGTCTTCAATAGCCTCTTTATGCCCCAACTCTAGTAAGTCCTCCTCTAGGGCAACCTTAAAGTTTTCTTCAGCTTCAAAAAAAGTTCGTTGCAAATTCTTTTGGACAACCTTTGGTGCTTTACTGAGTGTGGCCTTGTCCATGAGCACCACACCTTCACTTTTTTTTCCTAGTGATAGAGGCCTCATACAAAATTGCTCTAGCTTGGGGAGCTGCAAGTTAGTCCCCTATTTCTTCCTGTAGGTAGAAGTCTTGTTGTGTGATAGCCCTCACTTTCTTAAGGGCTTCCACTTTCTATTCACAGAATGTAGTTGGAGCTACCATGGCTTGATGGTGTTGATTCTATGCAGAATCTACGACGTCCTAGGATTCATGGACTTCACTTGCTAACTCTCTAGTCAAGCTTTGATAACCTTCAACTTGTTGCTGTGAGTCTTCATTTTCCTCATTAAATTTTGTGCAGAGCATATTTGGTTTCTATGAAGTAACACTGGATATCTTCATTTTTCTAGAATAGGTCCTAAATGGTTGCTTTGTCCTTCTTGTTGGGCTATACCAAATTCCAATTCGATGTTCAAGTGCATCCTTCTCTCTAGTAACCTCCTCAAAAAATATTTAAAATATTACAGGCTACATTGTGTTGCATCTACTTTTGCTTGGAGGGAACTAACAATCTGGTTCCCTTGGGCAAATTCTTCCTATAACAGTGCCACATGGGTGGCTAATTAATACACATTCTATCACACTGGTCCTCTTAGCATGTGAGCTCATTGACTAGATGATCATGGGCATGCTACAAGTATAGGCTAAGACCAATGAGACTATGTAAGTTAAAAATTTGGTTAATTCTGAAATGTCAATATGCTTGATTTGGGTAAGGTAAAGAGCATTCGTTAGGAAGGGAAGTCACATAGTAGAATCATAAAGATTGGGGGCAGGAAGATTCTAGGATGGACCAATCAGAATGTGAAGGTCTGTCTTCATATTGATGGCAAGCGTATTAGGGAGAAGAGTAATATGGAGAAGAAGCGATCAAGTCAAATAGGAGGATGCTCTAATGGTTCTCTAGTTGATTAGTGGGTTGTGCCTCAGTAGATGGGAGGGCATGGGAAGATGGTACTACCATCAGTTGGGTTGAGAGGACATCTATAGGAGGTAGGGAAGGTGATATGAGAATTATGTTGTCCATAGCACGTTGAAACAAAATCACAATACTTTCTTCATCTTCATCAAAAGGTGGTGGCAAAGATGGTGGAGGAAGAGGAACCTCATATTTTTTGGGGTGGAGTACAAGCATTGGGCATTTTTCAATAGGGAAATTCACTAGGGAACATGATATAAAAAAAATAGGGCAATTGGACTTTGTAGTCAAGCCATGATTGACATTATGCATGGCTTTTTGGCACTCCTTGTGAACCCACTTGAATAAGGACATGGCCTAATTGGTGGGTGCATCGGCTGCAATGAGCAAGGAGGAGTAAGACTTCCATGAGATACCATAAGGTTTGTGTTGGAGGTTCAGGGCAACAATGGTGGAAGCTTCAGGGTGAGATGCAACAACAATCCAATTTAGCAAAGCAAAATCTAGCAAGCGGTACTCCACAAAGTGGTGAGAAATCAGGGCTAACATGGTGGAAGTGAGTGGCTTGATAGGGGGAAATGTTTCCATGGCAATGCACACAGAAATCAGAGAACGCAGAATGCAAGCAAGGGTCAAGCTCATATGCAACAAAGATTTGACAGAATTAGAATCAAATTAGAAATTCTTTGTAAAAATATAGTAGAGGTTGTATAGAATATTAAAGGATTTTGTTAGTGAGAATCAGGGTAATCATAAAAAAAATAATGAGATCTAAATCATGACTTGCATATGCAGGGGCATGCAGACAAGGCAACTCTCAATTAAGGAACCATATGCTGAGCTAGCATGATATCGAGCAACTAGAATGGTCGTAGTTTTGACCCATTGATCAGAACTTTGAGAAGCTACCCAACAAAGGTCTCTAATTCAAAAATGGTCAAACTGGCCCGAGCCAAAATCTAGTATGGTAGGAATTATTTCCTGCTAAAGTAAAAAACTCTTGGAGCGGTCCTCATCCAAGGCTTGGAGGACATCTATTTGATCATAAAGTGAGGTTTGTAGTAATAACTTATGTTCCATGGCCACTCTTAAAGTCGGGACTACTACTTCCATATGTGCAATGGCTTCAACACTAAATGCTAATTTCAAGGGTGTGAACGGGTTGATACTTTATAAGATCTTTGGTATGCCCATAATACAAAGGGCAAGAGTTGTTCCTAATGCTTTGGCGTCTCCAAGAGAAGTAACTTCTTTAACATAGCGAGTAGGGCTTTATTAATACTTTCTACCAATCCATTGGCTCTCGGGGAATAAGGAGTGTTATACTTTTGGATGATATTGAAATCTATAGTCAAGGATTTAATTAAGTCATTGGCAAAATGGAAGCCACAATAAAAAATGATCTCTAAAGGCAACTCAAAATGTAGAAATACTTCTTTGGTAAGTTGTGTAGCAACAATTGTGGCAGTAGTGTTTCTAACTACCCAAGCATCTTCCTAGTGGGTGGGATAATTGGTACGCGTTAACATACACCAATTATTTGTGGAGATGGCCGATGGAATGATTGAACCAACAAAATCTAACTACAATTTCTAGAAAGGTTCAAGTGATAAAACTAATTGTAGTGGAAAGCATTTGTTCGATGGAGGTTGTCTGAAACATTGGCAAGGGTCACATGTCATAGTATACTGGAAAGTTTCTTTATGCATAGTGGGCCACCAAAGGCCACATGGTAAGATTGTCTTTAAACTTAAGTCTATAGAGAAGTGACTATGTGTAGGGTCTATATGGGCCATATATAGGAGAAAATGTACTTCATGCACTAGAACACACTAGAGCAAGACACGAGATGACTCTTGGTAATATAACTATCTAATAATAATTCAGAACCTATGACTATATGGGGATAATTTCTCTTAGCAATGAGGAACATGCTCTTTGGTAGTACTCAAGTTGAAAGGAATGTATAAATAGTATTGTAGCAAGAATCAACATAATCCCAATGAGCCTTAGGTTGTTCCAGTTGAGTTGTATAGATGGATGGTTCAAGAAAAGATTCATCAATATCGATAGGGTTCAGAGTCAAGGCAAGAGGGAAAATTAGCAATTATATGAGATGAGCCCCATCTATGGATAACATCATAGTCAAATTCCTAAACTAAAAGAACCCATCGAGCTAGTCTTCCTACTAAATTCTACTTCTTCACAAGGTAAGTCAAAGTTGAATGGTCAATGTGAAAGGTAAATCGATGGCCTAATAAATAATGTATAAACTTCTTATAGAATATATCCGACCCAAGCAATTCCTCTTGGTTACTAAATAGTTAGGTTCATTAGGGGTTAGATAGTGACGAGCATAGTAGACTAGTCGGTACCATTTATCAGCTTGTTGCATCAAGACATTGTCAATGGCAATATCTGAAGCATCAACAAATGCATGGAAGGGATTCTTCAAATGTGGTGCTTGTAGAATTAGGGCTTGAGTAAGTAATTTTTTTAGTCACTCTAGGCATCATGTTAGCGAGTCTATTGATAGGGATAGTGATATGTGCCAAAAACCTCAGATGCCAACCCAACCACCAGATCTAGTTGAGGATTCATAATATTTATTTCATTGATTTGGGAAGTGGAGTGTCTAGCACTGCCTTTATCAAGATCTATTTGTATACCTTGCCTAGAGATTATTGTGGGAGATAGACGTCTGCGGAAGCACGTGAACAACACAAGGAACAAGAAGAAGCTTGGAGCACAACACACAATACTGAATGTATTACTAGAGAATGTACAAAGATAAGTATCCCATTAGGGCAATAGGCATATATACAAGCCGACTGAAAAAAACCTCCTAAAGAGGGAAAAAAGTGCCCCGGTGGTCCTAGAGTGTTCACACACATCACTACCTGAATATATCAACGAATCCCCCCTGGGAGTGATGCGGTGAACAAGTGGCTAGCATTCATGTATAAGGAAGTGCCAAGCTAGGTGGAAATCACTCCACAAAAGGAAGTAAGCCCAAAGCTTTGCGAAAAGCTTCAAACTTCTCCCTAGGCAGAGCCTTCATGAAAAGGTCTGCAATGTTCTCATGCGTGGGCACATATGCAAAGTTGATCTCCCTAGTAGAGAACCTCTCCCTAACATAGTGATAATGCACCTCAATGTGCTTAGTGCGAGCATGGAACACAGGGTTCCTCACAACTGCCAATGCGCTCTGACTGTCAGTGAAGATGGTGGTGGCAGAAGACTGACCAACACCCAAATCAGCCATAAGGCGTCTAAGCCACACACACTCAACAGTCACTATGAAAGTTACCCTATACTCAGCCTCACAACTGGAAGTAGCCACAGTAGGTTGCTTCTTGCTCAACCAAGATATACATGGGCTACCAAGCATGAAGCAAAAGCCACTAGTGGACACACGAGTGTCATAGCAACCAACCCAATCAGAGTCAGAAAAAGCATGCAAATCTAGCGGTAGTGATCCCTCCTTGGGATAAAACAACCCAAGTAGCTGAGTATCACTCAAGTAGCGAAAGATGCACTTAACCGCCTGCCAATGCTTGGATCCTAGGCAATGCATAAACCTTCTCATCTGTGAGACAGCAAACTGAATATCTCGCCGAGTAATGCATAAGTAAATCAAGCATCCAAGAGCCTACTGATAGAGGACAACATCAAATGCATCTCCAGCATCATGAAGACTCAATCGTAAACCTGTCTCCATAGGAGTGGCAATAGGCTTACAGTCTTCAAGGCCAAAATGCTGCAATAATGTGTCAATATATTTTGTTTCACACAAAGCCATCCCACCATCAACTTGCATAAACTAGATGCCCAAATAGTGATGCAAATGCCCCAAATCAGACATCTCAAATGAGGCATGTAAATCAGCCTTAAAATCAGCAATATGCTTCTGAATAGGACTAGTGAGCAGCATGTCATCAACATAGACAACAATTATTAGAAGCATATCATTAGCATGCTTAACATATAAAGTGCTTTCAGTTGGACTGTTCTCAAAACCATGTGTAATCAGATAGGCATGTATCTTCTCATACCAAGCATGTGGTGCTTGCTTTAAACCATATAATGCCTTCTTTAACCTGCACACCTGGTTTTCATGTCCTTTCTGCACAAAGCCACGGGGCTGAAAAACATACACTTCTTCATGCAAGTCACCATTCAGAAATGTTGTTTTAATGTCCAACTGATGTGCATCCCAACCATGATGAGCTGCAAGTGCACATATGCTCCGAATAGTAGTCATATGGCATGTAAGTGCAAAGGTCTCATCAAAATCAATGCCTCTTTCCTGTGCATAACCCTTTGCAACAAGCCCAGCCTTATACCTATCAACGGTACCATCCGGTTTACGCTTGAGCTTGTATACCCACTTAGTGCCAATGGCCTTCTTGTCAGGAGGCAAGTCACATAAAGACCAAGTACCATTCTTCATTATAGCATCATATTCAGATTGCATAGCATCCATCTAATTTTTTGCATTTTGTGCTTCATCAAACAAAACATGCTCATTCTCATCACAGAGACTAGATGCAACCATAGCATAGCAATCTGATGCAAAAGAGGCACTATGAGAGCCTGAACGAGTACCATGTGACAGAGGTGCATCTAATTTGCTGTCACGCAAAGTCTGCACTAGCCATTTTGGCATAGTTTTTGCCTGCTCAATATGAGCTCTCTCATCAACTAGTGCATCATGTAAATCTGCATCAGAAATGGAATGATTTGCATCATCACATGAAACCTGTAAAGGCTAAAAGTTGCCTCATTACGACCAGCACTAGACTATCCACCTGTAAAAAGAGGCAACAAAGTATCATACATATCTTTTGAGCTAACAGATGTCTCCTTAGTACATGAAAGCAAAGGCTCAATAGCATCTTCCACAAAAACAACATCACAGCTAACCAGAATGCGTTTAGTCTGTGGATGATACAGACGATAGCCTTTACTTTCAGAACTGTACCCAACACTGCTTTATCATCCAATTTTCTATGATGTTGTTCATGCACTAATGCATATGCCAAACAACCAAAAACATGCACATGAGCAACAGATGGCTTGCGATCATGCCAAGCCTCATATGGAGTGATAGACTACAGCACTTTAGTGGGACACATGTTCAGTACATATGTTGCACACATGACAGCCTCAAGCCAGAAACTATGTGGTAAAGCCTGAGTCTTGACCAGACACCTCGCCATCTCCATGAGTGACCTGTTCTTTCGTTCAGCAACTCCATTCTGTTGAGGTGTATACGACACTGTACACTGGTGTTTTATCCCACGTTAAACCAGAAATGCATTAAAATCAGAAGACATATATTCCCCCCCTCGATCAGAATGGAGGGTGCCCATTTTACATGCTGACAGATTTTCAGCCAAAACCAAAAACTGCTTGAAGCACATGAACACTTTGGACTTTGCCTTCAATGGATATACCCATGCATGCCTGGAAAAATCTTCGATGAAATTCATGAAGTAAAGATAATTCCCAAAAGAAGGTGTCTGCATAGGACCACAGACATCACTATGTACAAGTTGCAATTTCTGAGTAGCCCGAACTAAGCCATCTTTTGGAAAGGACGAATGCTGCACTTTGCCCAAAATACAGCCTTCACAAACATGTTTTCCAAGTGCCTCAAGTTTGGGCAAAGAGGACACCATTTCAGATTTTTGCAGGCACAGCAAACTAGCAAAATTCAGATGACCAAAGCGTGCATGCCAAAGCTTTGCATCTGACATAGCATGTGAATCATTTACTACACATGCCAAATCATTTACAGATCTTTCGTAGTCTATGAGCTTATACAAACCATGACATAAAATGCCAGAAGCAATAATCACATCGCCATTTGACAAATCATGAACTGTACACCTGTTATCAATAAATTTCACAACCAAGCCAATCTTGGCTAATGGAGAAACTGATAACAGGTTCTTCTTGATCCCTGGCACAAATAAAGCATCTGTCAAAGTGAAAGAACTACCATCAACAGTAGTCCAAATGATCTTACCAACTCCCATAACAGGATAAGAGGAGTTGTTGGCACATATAACAGTATTCCCTGTAGGGGCAGGCTCGAGTGAAGAGAAGCAATTACGGTGCGAGGTAATATGTTTGGTCGTCCCACTTTTACTTCTTGGGCATAGTTTGGGTTCATTCTATAGCTAGCTTTCTTAGCATGATATCCATATGGTTTTAGAATAACTTTATGTTGGTACATAGGTGGGTCTAGACCCTTCATGTCCTGGTAGTCCCAAGCAAAAACATCTATAAAGTACTTCAATAATGCAATCAATTATAAATGGAATTCCTTAGTCAGATTCACAAATAACTTCAGAGGTCAAGGAGAATCAAGGATGCCTAAATCATATGTGATGTTCTTATCTTCTGTACATATGCTGGGTGCTCCTTTCTTAAGAACAAAATTTAGTATGACTCCAGAATATTATTCGGTTCCTCTATAGTAGTATTCGCTATGCAAGCATTGAGTGCCCATAGTTGAATATAACGTGAAAATCTACTAGTCCTAATGAAAATAAATCCTTGTTGGCTCTACTACTTGCGAGAGTTGGTGAGAGTTGCATGGCGCTATGTCATCAAGGGGTACTTTGTATTTTAGATTATTGTATCTGAAAATTAACTAATGGGAGGACCAATCTTGCATAACTTTAGCCTGCCTTAGCCAAGGTCTTCGAAAAAGAAGGTTATAGTCTAGGCTAAAATCTCGAGCAACGGAGAATGACAAAGTTCATTGGGAAGGTGGCTTCTTGTAGTGAGATGGGTATATTCCGAATTTGCATTGATGCATGGACTCTTGACTATTCACCCATTCAGACAAAAACTTTAATAGGTTCAATATTATGCCATCCCATCAGTCTATAGAGAGCGACTGTAGCTATTTTAACTCATAGCCTTTGAATGGCAAGTCGTAACAAACAAGAACTATGTCACAAAAAGACAAATTCCTCATAAAAGATTAAGCAAATTACATCTAATGTTTGAAAACCCTTTATACCAATATACTTATATTTCAAAAATCAAGTGAAAACATGTGATTTTTGACTTTTTTTGAAAATTTAGGAGCCCAAAATATGCCCAAAATGTTGATCTATTTAACATTGACATTTCTAGAATTTATATGAGAAATATAAAAGTGATAAAAAGTCTTATATAGATAATAAAAATTGAATATGTGTTTGATGGAGGTTCTCAGATAGTGATTCAAAAATGCAATAGAACATGGTGTTACTATGCAAACTACTTTGGAGCATTTGTATAAGCACCAAAAATGTTGTAAATATTCAAATCAACTCACAACTTTCTTGATCTATGTCTACACCCCCATCATCTGATGTATTTGATTCAATATAAGACTGTTGTGAGCTCTCTTCTTCTTCTTGTATATCAACAAGAGCTCTATCCTCATCCAAGTACATACCAAATTCTACAGGATCATGCGCAGATCTTCTTCTTTGCCTATGATTAGTTGTCCCACATAGATCTCGAATCTTTTGATTTATCATATTGATGGTTGCTTTCCTCAAGTGCCCTGTTTTTGTCAAGGCAAAATCATAAACAAGAATATCTACATCATCCATTTTAAGAGTGGATGTACTTCAAATATTCTTTTTCTTTTTTGAGCATGCTCATTTGGTGTCACATACCATTTCTAAGTTATACCTACACATGAATGCATTACTACTTTTAGTACAATACCAATGGACCATCAAAGCCTCTTTTCTTCTTTGATCAATATCTTTAAAGACCTCTAAAACTTTTGCTATCCAAAATGGTATGGTAGCCTCATCACTGTCAACAAGGACTGCAACATGTTTTGGCATTTATTTCTTTCAAATTTCCTTGCCATTGTGCTTCCGCCTATTTTGGCATCCTTGAGCCTACATAAATATTCCTTCCTGAGGGATGTATAAAGCTTTTAAGTGTATTTGCATTACATGTTTGGACCACATTCATTGATCTTTGTGTAATAAAATCCCATGTGAATGGAATATCAATTGGCTAACGGCCTGCAATGGTATTCCTTATAATCTCTTCTTGATGGTTAAAAAACTCATACCACCAAGATACATCTTAATCTTCGGCATATTTTTTTACACTCTTAATCTGTCTCTTCTTCTCAATAAGTACATGCATCCACCTTTTACTTTGCTCAACCGTGTTGATATATTTAGGTAGTGATGTGTGTGAACACACTAGGACTGTCGGGGCACTTTTTTCCCTCTTTAGAAGGTTTTTTTCCCCCGGCTTGTATATACGCCTATTGCCCTAATGGGCTACTTATCTTTGTACATTCTAGTGGTAATACATTCAGTATTGTGTGTTGTGCTCCAAGCTTCTTCTTCTTCCTTGTGCTATTTGTGTGCTTCCGTAGACGTCTAACTCCAACAATTGGTATCACAGCAGGTCGCTCCTTCATCTAGGGCATCGTCGACACCTCTCCGATTGTAGTCCCAAAATCACACGAATTTTGGTAAGCGTACTCAAGGTGTTTAAGAGATCAAAATAGCTTTGTTATGTGGTGCCGAAATCGCGATCTGAGCTCGTTTCGACCTCCAAACACACTATCATGCACTTATGCAGGCTATTTTGTCTTTTTGTGCCAAAGGTATATACCAGTTTTGGTTCGCCAGTATAAGCATCTCAAAGTCTGCTACAAGTTTAACAGAATTTATCTGTGCAATTCTATTCAACTTTTTGAGATATAGTCAATTTTCTAAGTCAAGTTATTTTAGTCATCAGCCATGGTTGAAAGTAGTGATGTATTCTGTATGTTGGATGTTGAGGAAAATTTGGATGGTACCAACTACCCGTTATGGTCTTATATGATGCGACATGTATTGGTTGCAAAAGAACTGTGGAACATTGTGCAGGGTGTTGAAAAACGTCCTATCACGCCTGCAACTATTACAACAGTAGGTACTGAAGCTGATGTAGAAGGTGTCGAAGATGATGATATTCTACATATTCTTGTTCATGCTGCGGTTTTTGCTGCACCTACTACATAGCAAATTTGTTGGGATGGCAGAGATGCCCAGACACATGCATTGATAGCTTTGTCTGTCAAACGTGCCATTATTCCTCACATTCGCTCTTGTGGAACAGCTAAGGATGTTTGGGATACACTTACCACATTGTACCAGGCTAGGAATGAGGCTCGTGTTGCTTACCTCCAAAAACAGTTAGAGAGTGAGCACATGAATCAAGGTGATTCTATGGATAGTTTTTCAACAAAGATCAAGGATTTGACAGAAGAGCTGATTTCTACTGATGAGGTTATACTAGATAGATCACTTGTGCAGACCGTTCTGAATGGTCTTCATGATTCATATCAGAGTTTTGCTTCTACTCTTCGTTTGATGATGAAAGGCAATCCAAATGCCTTGCCATTTGAGGAGTTAGTTTCTGTTCTGTTGTAGGAAGATCAGTCTAGGCAGAACAGGTCTATTATGCGTGTTGCAAATCAAGCTTTCCTGGCTAGTCAGAAGGGCAAAGGTAAATGGAGCTCATCTACTAGTAAGCAGAAATCTGCAAGTGCTGCACATTCAAAGAAGGAAGATAGAGATGAGAAGAAATCAGAAAGGGAGAAATTATTTTGTAAGTATTGTAAAGGAAATGATCATATCATAAAGAACTGTCCAAAACTGGTTGCAAAAGAGGCAAAGAAAAAGGAGGCTGGAATGGTTGTTGTAGAGGCCTCTACACCGAAAACAGAGCCTACTAATCTTATGCACGATGAAGAATGGGTGTTTACTACTGTTTGTAGTTTTGATCAATCTTCTCATGAGTAGTGCATGACTGTAGTAGACTGAGATGTTTGGTATTTTGACAGTGGGGCAACCAAACATATTACCTAGCAGTGCAGTTTCTTCACTTCACTTGAGCCTACCCCTACAGGGAATACTGTCACATGTGCCAACAACTCCTCTTATCCTGTTATGAGAGTTGGTAAGATCATTCTGACTACTGCTGATGGTAGTTCTTTCACATTGTCAAATGCTTTATTTGTGCCAAGGATCAAGAAAAATCAGTTATCAGTTTCTACATTAGCCAAGATTGGCTTGGTTGTGAAATTTGTTGATGATAGATATGCAGTTCATGATCTGTCAGATGGCGACATGATTACTGCGTCTAGCATTTTACGTCATGGGCTATATAATCTCATAGAGTATGAAAGATCTGTGAATGATTAAGCATAAGCAGTGCATGATTCTCAGGCTATGTCAGATGCAAAGCTTTGGCATGCATGCTTTGGTCATCTGGATTTTTCTATTTTCTACGCCTGCAGAAATCTAAAATGGTATCCTCTTTGCCCAAAATTGGGGCACCCAATAAACATGTATGTGAAGGCTATATTTTGGGAAAAATGCAGCATTCCTCATTTCCGAAAGATGGTTCAATTTGGGCTACTCAAAAATTGCAGCTTGTTCATAGGGATGTCTGTGGTCCTATGCAGACACCCTCTTTTGGAAACTATCTTTACTTCATGACTTTCATTGATGATTTCTCAAAGCTTGCATGGGTATATCCACTAAAAGCAAAGTCCGAAGTGTTCATGTGCTTCAAATAGTTTTTGGTTTTGGCTGAAAATATGTCAGCATGTAAACTGGGCACCCTCCATTCTGATCGACGAGGGGATATATGTCTTCTGATTTTAATGCATTTCTGATTGAACATGGGATAAAACACTAGGGTATAGTGCCACATACACCTCAACAGAATGGAATAGCTAAACGAAAGAACAAGTCACTCATGGAGATGGCGAGGTGTATGGTCAAGAGTCAGGCCTTACCACATAATTTCTAGCTTGAGGTTGTCATGTTGTGAGCATATGTACTTAACATGTGTCCCACTAAAGCACTGCAGTCTATCACTCCATATGAGGCTTGGCATGATCGCAAACCATCTGTTGCTCATCTTCGTGTTTTTGGTTGTTTGGCATATGCATTAGTGCCTGAACAACATCGTAGAAAATTGGATGATAAAGCAGTAAAATGTATTTTTGTTGGGTACAATTTTGAAAGGAAAGGCTATCGTCTGTATCATCCACAAACTAAATGCATTTTGGTTAGTCGTGATGTTGTTTTTGTTGAAGATGCTATTTAACCATTACTTTCATGTACTAGTAAGACATCTGTTAGCTCCAAAGACATCTATGATACTTTGCTGCCTCTTTTTATAGGTGGAAAGTCTAGTGCTGGTCCTGATGAGGCAACTTCTCAGCCTTTGCAAGTTTCATGTGATGATGCAAATCATCCCATTTCTGATGCAGATTTACATAATGCACTTTTTGATGAGAGAGTTGATATTGAGGAGGCAAAAACTATGCCAAAATGGCTGATGCAGACTTTGCGTGATAGCAAATTATATGCACCTCTGTCATATCATACTTGTTGAGGCTCTTATAGTGCCTCTTTTGCATTAGATTGCTATGCTATGGCTGCATCTAGTCTCTATGATGAGAATGAGCCTATTTCATTTGATGAACCACAAAATTCAGAAAATTAAATGGTTGCTATGCAATCTGAATATGATGCTATAATGAAGAATGGTACTTGATCTTTATGTGACTTGCGTCCTGGCAAGAAGGCCATTGGTACTAAGTGGGTATACAAGTTGAAGTGTAAGTCTGATGGTACAATTGATAGGTATAAGGCTAGGCTTGTTGCAAAGGGTTATGTGCAGGAAAGAGGCATTGATTTTGATGAGATCTTTCCACCTACTTGCCGAATGACTACTATTCGTAGCATCTATGCACTTGCAGCTCATCATGGTTGGAATGTACATCAGTTAGACATTAAAACTGCATGTCTGAATGGTGACTTGCATGAAGAAGTGTATGTTTTTCAACCCCCATGGCTTTGTGCAAAAAGGGCATGAAAACTAGGTGTACAAGTTAAAGAAGGCATTATATGGTTTAAAGCAAGCACCACATGCTTGGTATGAAAAGATACATGCCTATCTGATTGCACATGGTTTTGAGAACACTCCAATTGAAAGCACCTTATATGTGAAGCATGCTAATGATGTGCTTCTAATCATTGTGGTGTATGTTGATGATATGCTTCTCACTGGTCTTGATGACATGCATATTGCTGATTTTAAGGCTGATTTGCATGCCTCATTTGAGATGTCTGATGTGGGGCATTTGCATCATTATTTGGGCATTCAGTTTATGCAAGTTGATGGTGGACGATGGCTTTGTGTCAAACAAAATATATTGACACATTATTGCAGCATTTTGGCCTTGAAGACTGTAAACCTATTGCCACTCCTATGGAGACAGGTTTACGATTGAGTCTTCATGATGTTGGAGATGCATTTGATGTTGTTCTCTATCAGCACGCTATTGGATGCCTGATTTACTTATGCATTACTCGGCCAGATATTTAGTTTGCTATCTCAGAGATGAGTACGTTTATGCATTGCCCAGGTGTCAAGCATTGGTAGGAAGTTAAGCATATCTTTCGCTACTTGAGTGGTACCCGACTACTTGGGTTATTTTATCCCAAGGGGGGATCACTAGCGCCAGATTTGCATGCTTTTTTTGATAGTGATTGGGTTGGTTGCTATGACACTTGTGTGTCCACTAGTGGTTTTTGCTTCATGCTTGGTAGCTCATGCACATCTTGGTTGAGCAAGAAGCAGCCTACTGTGGTGACTTCCAGTTGTGAGGCTGAGTATAGGGCAACTTTCATAGCGACTATTGAGTGTGTGTGGCTCAGACGCCTTATGGTTGGTTTGGGTGTTGGTCAGACTTCCGCCACCACCATCTTCACTAATAGTCAGAGCACATTGGCAGTTGCGAGGAACCCTGTGTTCCATGCTCGCATTAATCACATGAGGTGCATTATCGTTATGTTAGGAAGAGGTTCACTCAGCTTGGCATATGTGCCCATGCAAGAGAACATTGCAGACCTTTTCATGAAGCCTCTGCCTAGGGAGAAGTTTGAAGCTTTTTGCAAAGATTCGGGCTTACTTCCTTTTGTGGATTGATTCCACATAGCTTGGCACTTCTTTATACATGAGTGCCAGCTCCTTGTTCACCGCATTGCTCCCACGGGGGATTTGTTGATATATTTAGGTAGTGATGTGTGTGAACACACTAGGACTACCGAGGCACTTTTTTCCCTCTTTAGGAGGTTTTTTTCCTCTTGGCTTGTATATACATCTATTGCCCTTAGGGGCTACTTATCTTTGTACATTCTAGTGGTAATACATTCAATATTGTGTGTTGTGCTCCAAGCTTCTTCTTCTTCCTTGTGTTGTTTGCGTGCTTCCGCAAATGTCTAACTCCAACAAACCACATTTCCACATCTTTCCATATTGATTTTATCTTCACATGCAATAAAAATTTGCATCCATCTTTAGGGTTCCACCCAAGAGAACATGAATATTGCTTTGCGAATAAAAGTGTTATGTCATCAAGCCTGCTCATCAAGAATAGGTGGTTGAAACTAATAGTGTGCAATGGAGCCAAAACCTTAGTACTATTTTTATCAAGACCTGCTAAGAAAAACTACTTAAATTCATAAATTTCTGTAAGGTGTTGAACTTCAGGTTTTTGAGTATATGCTTCAAAAAGCAACATAGATAATATTGGAAGACTAAAAGCATTATGGCATGCCAACCTCTAAGAGAACGTCCTGAACATTTCATCAATGTGATCATGATTGTACCCAACCAAAAGGAAATTTACCTTAACCTTCTAAAACACTTGTCTATCAACAAGCCTGCATAAATATACAAAGACTATAGAATTTTTTATTCTCTCGTAGTATTATCAAGTTGTGAATACAAATTTGGTGGAAAAGGACCCTCCCATGATTGTAAAGCTTTATGAATCATGGTAATCGTAAGGTTTGAATCATTATGCACATTAGGATATGTGAAGAAAACCTTAGACTTTATGATTCCATTGTATATCACAACACCAAACAAATGCATTTGCATAAGGACTTCATCTCCAATGTCCTTAGGAATGCAAGAAAATGGGGTAGATATGTTTTCTTTTGATCCATACTATCAATCAACAAACACATATAACGCTCTGGATTTCTGAGTGCTTTACTTTGATGATGAATTTCTTTCTTTTTTTATAAAGCTTGACTGTCATGATGGTCTTGTAGAAGAATTTTAAAATTATCTTGTGGTGTTGTGGCCCCCTTTTACCATGTTTTTCAAAGTGGTGCAATTTCTTGGACATTTCTTGGATTTGGGTGGAGTGTGGAGAGTCTCAATACTCCAGCACCAAAGATAAGAATGGAAGGGGCACACCATATGAGCCTACGGCCTTATATGTCCATTGTGATAATTCAATTGAGGCCGCACTTTAAACTTTAATTCCTCATTTAGAGTGGGGACTAAAACCAATAGCAAGAATGACTCTCATAGAGATAATTACAATGTATTGGGAATGAGAAAAGGTCAAAATCAATCACCTTGCACTCTTTTTGTTCTCCTAGTAATGAGAGAGGAGGATGAGAGACTTGTGTGGAGAATAGTGAAGTGAAAAGAAAATGTGATTAGGAGGGATGGTGTAGGAAATGAACGATGATAGGTGGAAGTTAGGACAAAAATGATGAGCTAAGGATAATGAAGGAAAAATTAGAATGAGGAAGTGGAACTAATGATACGGTCAGAGGAGAAAATGTGATGAGGGAAGAAGTGAAGGAAATGAATGATGAAAGGTGGAAGGTAGAACAAAAATGGTGAAGTAAGGATAATGAATGACAAGTTGGAATGATGAAGTGGAACAAATTATGGGACAGAGGACAAAATGTGATGACGAAAGAAGCATGATGATTAAGGATGTGATGAAGAAGAAAGTGAAAAGGTGAAAATATCTCATTCTCCATGGAACATTTCTCATCACAAGTATGTTTTTTCCAATTCATTCTATCACTATATATCTCTCATTTATATTTCTCATGGATGGTAAGTCCTTTCTCTTGGTCATGGTGTCCAGACAACTCTAGCCAAAAGAGATGTCCAACCAAATCCAAGAAATTTCCAACTAACTCTAGCCAAAAGAATGGATCAAATGTCCAACACTCTTTTTGGATAACCAATTTTGATAACCAAGTTTGATCTAGCTAAAATTGGTTGTTTCTTGCTTCAACTCTATAGTCCGATTGTTTTATCAAGTTATACCTAGTTTGACTCAGTTATATCTAGTTAGTTCTTGGTTGAACTCAGCCAAATGTTTATAAATAGATGGGAGGAGTTGAGTCTCATTTTCCACATCCACGAGTCAAGATAGAGACAACTTGTTAAAGAGCATGCAACTACATACTTCTTCAGGTATGCAGAGTGTAAGATCTATGTTGGTTAAAATATAGAGAAGGCAAAGGTTGTAGCTTGGGACCAACAATGATAATGATTACAGGAAGAAAATTTCATCCATTGAGAGTATCTGTTTCTTCCACCATGATTATGTTGATGCACTAAGGGCAGACGGTGGTAGGATTCATCCAAATTTGAGGAAGCATTGCCTGATAGAGGTTGGGATTGTAGTGGATGACAATGTGAAGTCAGGTGCTTTTCGTAAGTTTGACCCATGGTTCCAACTCACCTTTAGGACAAGGGAAATCTGGAAGCTCCAGGATAATATCTTCACAATGTGTCGGATCTCTCCATTGAAGAAGCTATTGAGGATATGAAGCTCACACCTTGGAGAGCTCTGCAAGGCATCAAGGATGATACTTTGATAATTTTGACATTATCAAGAGTCATTTCAAAAGACCTGAGCCTTGAAAAGATGGTCATAGAGATAAATAAGTAACATGAATCTTATCAATAAGTGCATTACATTGCTCTTTCAATAACTTATCATGTAGCTCCAAAGTTCACAATGCAATCACAAGGTTTATATGAAGATTCAAGAGGTAATGATGAGGAGGATTGGGTGCTTCACATGGAGTGAAATCCAGGCTGAGTACCCAATCACCTCCTCATACAAAGCATTATCTGAATACTTTATATTTTTCTGTGATTGGGTGAGTTTTCTTTCTCTATGATTGTGTTTGTCTACCAGTTGGTGTTATTCAATGCGAGGCATCGACCAATATGAAGAAACATGCTAAAACTCGGAGCTAGGCATCAAATGTCGCTAGAATTCTAATGCTCGGCATCAACTTTCAATAGAATTGCAATGCCAAGCATCGAGTTTTAGTAGAATTTTGATGCTAGGCATCGAGTTTGAGCACAAAGTCAATGTTAGGTACCACTTTTCATAAGTAGTCAATGCCAATCATCAACTTGGAGCAATTGCATCTCCCATCTCATTCTAAGCTCAATTGCCAAGCAAAGACTTTATTGATTTATTCGATTCCAAGCATCGGCATCATTCATGTATGTTGCAATTTGTATCAATGTTAGAGTTGAAACTCATCCTTTTTTTGTAGAAACCTCGAAATAAGAAGAATAGTGAGGCCAATGAAGACTGCCTTGTTGCCTTCATCGTTCATATCCAAAGGGCAGGGCATGCAAATTCTAGCATAAAGGCAAATGAGATCAAGGATGAGTCCTCTAGACTAAAGTATTTTCAAACCCTGTAAGGCCATTGTATTAGAATGTATATTAGGATGATGTAAATATCATATGTACAGTAATACCTAGGAAACATTATTCCCTTCTCATAGGAGATATCCCATATGGGTTTAGGATGAGTGGTTCCATTAATGATGATGATCTATTCAAGCATCACTAGATATGAAAGATGGTGACAAATTTTGTTGAATTGACCATGTCACCACTCTAGAGGATTGTCATTTTTCGTAGCAAGGACCAATGCTTCTTTGTATCTAAGTCAAGGTGTCATGTTGTCGAGTTTCTTACATGGTATTGTCTTTGCTTTTTGTCTCTATGTTGAAATTTCATGTCACATTTTACTTATTATTATTTATTCGTAAGGGTAAAGACAAATGTAAATCACACCCCAGGACATAGGTTCATTAGTTCAACTAATTTCCTTACAACCAATTACTATGATGAAGTTAGTAAAAGAAGGATCAGGGAACATTGTAGTGAAAATGTAATTTCAAATGTACTAGTGTTCCCTATAGTTACAAAGAAACTTCATCATGTGGCAAGGGACAAGACATTGGTTAATCCTTATCAAAAGCCCCAAAAGCTTGTAATGAGGTTAATCTAGTTGTTCTCTAATGATGATGATTGGGTCATAGGCTTATTTTGACACAGATAATTGTAATTGCAATGTTGCTCATCGACACTCTTTTTCCATCACCTCTAAATGATTTGTTCATTTTCAGGGACAACACTTGCCTATGTGATCAAAATTTTTAGGCATTGCATAGTTATAGAGAAGGATGAATCCCAAATGAGCTTCATTAGGATGCTGATTAATGGCCTGAATGAGTGCCTAGATGAGGAACAAAAGGTTAGGAAGAATCATATTGCTGAGACATAGAGATTCTAGCCTACCTCAAGGGAGCCTATGCCACCATCAATAGATGAGCCAAGAGACATGACTGACCTTGAGGAGCCAATTATAGAGCATGAGAAGCTTGCTGAGACTTCTCAAGTGCCTAAAGATGATGTTATGCATGAGGCCAAGCAAACATATAATCAACTTTTATTGTAGAAGGATTGTTGAACTTTGTAAACATGCACTTTTGTAATGATTTAATCAATGGAATATAATGCTCAAAGTTTCTTTCTATTTGTGTTTATCTTTATCCACATTTTGCTTAGTTTTGTTGGATCATCGTGTGGTTTCCTTTACATTTATGGTTGGTTAATCTCATATTCTTGAAGTGGTAATTGGAATAGCTTTGTGAGCCACAATAGTTGTATGTAGAAAAGCTTCTCGTAACGTATGTATTAGTATCAAATGATATGGTATTATATATGTTGAGCCTTGAAAATACTATTTTATTTTTCCATGTTGAGTTACTCAAATTGTAAATAGCAATGAGAACATATATCTATGTGTCTAGAGTGCCAAACACTATATCAAGAGGTTATATTGCTTTGTTTTTTGGCACTACTGCCACTACTCTTTGGAATTGGAAGCTCTGATGGGAGGTACTAGATCATGAGGTAGCCTTTTCTACCATGAAATATAGTTTTCCTAGCTACTTTGTGAATCTGGTGCAACAAAATGACAAAAAATAGTGTTTTCCACTGTGGGATACGAAAGTGAGCCTTTTTTGCAACATTTTGTGCATTTCTTCTCAAATTAAAAATAGATTATGTCTTTGTTATTTTTTGTTATGACTCAATGTTTTTTTCTATTAATACTTTAGATATACACTTATTCTTAAACCATGCAATAATTAACAAGACCACAAGATCCATAGTAGCATCATTTCCTGGTTGCACTATCACTATAGTTGCTTTCGATGACAACTCAGGTTGAAACTACTAAGCTAGATATTATTGAAAGCTTAACACGTGTAAGTAATTGTCATAGTGGTAATTTGATTGGTGCCTAAGAGAATAGTTCCCATGGACTTGGACATGCAACCATATTTGCAACAAAATTATCATCTATACTCTCTTCTAGCATTGGGAATGGCAATTAAACTCTAGTAGAGGGTTGTTGTGTAATCAATAAAGGTTGTGAGAACAAAGCCATTGCTTCCTAAGCCTAGTTTACTACCTTGCCAACCATTCTCTATTGCTCCTTGAATATAGGTTCAAATACTATTGCTAATGGTTGTAACATTTTTTTGGATCTAGTTTGCACAATTGCTGATTATGCTTCCCGGGACATTATGAGCACCATTTTTACCATGGGACCTTGCCTTTCCTTCTTATTTTTATCATATTCCTATGCTTTTGTGCAATTTTTTCTTATGTGTCCAAGTTCATCACAAAAGTGGTGCCTCATCAATATTCCTCAATCATCATTATTGTTATACATAGTAGGCCATTTGAGATTACCAAAATTTTTGTTAGATGGATAATCTAGATATTGATGGTTTTGTTGATGTGGTGGAATGTAACTTATGGAGGGCTCCAACTAATCTTTTATGAATACATTTACACACGATCGGTTGTTAGCTTTTGTGTTATAAGGACAGACATTTTTCATGTGGTTTATGCATTGGTAGATCACATAATGCATCTGATGCAAAGCACAATTGACTCCAATATGGCGTGCATTTCTAGAATTTGTACAAAATACTTGTTTCATCAAATCTTCCTAGCTAGTTTTTGAGTTTTTATTTGCATCCATTGTAGATCCTCTACAAAGCCAACCCAGTTTATATTCCAGTTGCAAAGCCATATCAACTACATCATCCAAATTCATATCTCTGATGCATCTGATTATCATGATCTAGCAAAGTTGTGGTACTAAGCCATTTATAAATCATTGAGTAGTGACATCTATTGGTGATGCATTGTCATCAAGAATTTTTCATAAATGAGTCGTGAAGGAAGTTTCATACTCTTGGATAGATTGTTGTGATTTATGCTTGTTGTTTTACACAAAAATTTAAAGATTTGAGTGAGGGTTTTCTTTTTTTTTGTAACCAATGCAAAAGAGCATCTTTGAATGTGTTGTACATGCAAAAGTGATTAAGCTAAAACTCTGTGAGCCACTTTGATGCTTCATAAATAAGAGTGGATTGGAAAATGTGTGACTTGTACTTTTCATCCCCAGGAACATTAGTGGGGTTTTCCATAACTCCATAGCTTATTTCAAATGATTGAACATAGGCATTTGGATCATCACCAAGAAATCCACCAAATTTTCCATATTTCATCCCTACAAGAAAGGTGCATCATAGTGTCATGTCTTCTCCTACTGTTTTTTATGGGCTAAACTGATCAACAGCATTCAAAATTTCTTCTAACTCAGATAAAAATCTCTCTGGCCGATGACTAGAACATTGTGTAGTAGATTTTAGGGTCTATAGACTATAGCTAGTGAAGATAGTGGGAGGTTTTGAATACCACATGTTAATTTTTTTGCTTCTACTTGAGAGGCTCGTTTCCCAAATGTCCAAAAATTTCATAAAGAAAAAGTATGTTCACTATCCACAAGGAGGGTTTGGAATTCTCCAACCAGCTTTGGGTGGAAGATGGAGGGATTTATGGGGTCTTCTAGTGGAGTGCACACAATAGAAATGTGCTTGGGTGGGAGTGTTATTGAGGAATGGAGTAACTTCAAGCTCTTGTATGGATTGTCATTATCACTCAAAGGTGAAAAGTGGAGTAATTTTTTATCATTGTTTCTTACCATTGGCTTCTTTTGGGGCGTTTAGGTGACTTTGTATTGGTCATGCTTTCTTATCTGACTTATACATCGGATAACTTTCACCTAATCTCAAGACAAGCATATGCTTCACACAGTTTTTGTAGAGGCTTCATTACGAGTGTTAGTCCCCAATAGGAATGCTATTGTTAACTATCACATCAAAACTCAATCTACAAACAATTATTCTAGAATTTATTATAGACTTCAAGCAGTCAGCGATGGTAGTTAACTTTGGGTTCTTGGATGGAAGTCTTCTGACTACTTAGGCCTTATACTTTTTCACTTGCAAGACACATGGTCATGAATAGGATTTGCTACACCAAGGTGTTGTAAAGTAAGTCTTAATAATATTAAAGGTCAAGATAATAATAAGGTTCTACTAGCCAAGTTAAGAGCATAGCCTAGTGGTTAAGACTCATGGATAGGAAGGAGGAGACCTTGGGTCCGAATTCCATGCGAGAAACATGGGATGAGTATTTTGCCCTAGGATTCTAGAGCCTTCTAGAAGCACCTACTAGGATACCACACACATGTATGACCACTTGGAGACTGGGCACATGAAAAACATATGTAAGGTTGCCTTGGAAATTGTGATGAACATGCGATGTAAAAAGGACTCGAATGTTTTTAACTCTCATGTATTAAAAGAGCATGTGCATACATCTTCTATGTATATGAATGGTTCCTTTTCACACAAAGCAAAGTTTTAGGAAATGATATAATAATAAATGCATGGATGTTATAGAAGATACATAAATATTGTATGGGCATAATTGCATATGCACGTTCATAATGTAGTGAGGAATGCACATATTGCATGTATGAAAAGTAATGGAAAGAGCATGCATGAAAGAACATATGCATGTAGGGAATGTTTTAACTTCATATGAAGAAAGTCACTAGTTTGTTATGCTTGCTTGCATACATCAATACATATATCATGCATGCACCCAAGTGGTATAATTGAATATACATGCATAGAAAAGATGCATGGTATTGAAGTTGATGCATCTAGAATGGCAGTTGAAAGTAAGTTGGAATTTGATTAAGAAATTATAGAAAAATTTAAATGTTTATTGGCAATAATCTAATTTCACCTTTGCTATACAAGTTGAGCATAGTAGTCCTTATCAAAGAATTCATCTCCTACTAGATATATCAAATTCTTATAAGAATAAGACATGAGATATAGAACATGAGATATCAAACATGAGGTGAAGATGGTACATGACATAGAGAGCTCTAAAGAGTTTACAAATAAACTCTAAGAGTTGAATTTAATTTATTGGCAATAGATGACAATAAATTTTAAGAATAGACAATATCATGCTACTTATTTTAATAATGTAAAATACTTAAAGAAAACCATTTAGAGAACACTTAGGAAATACCAAAGCTTTGATCTTGAATCAACAATGTTGATGGAAAAAATCTGAAAGCCATTTTGAATGAATATTTCCAAAAAATTCTAGCACTTTGAAAAGGCAAATTTCAAAGCTAAGTATCCTCTTCAAAACAAATTATAGAACACCGAGAAAAAACCTAGAACTTCATAGAATTGAGAAGGATTTATGGAAGGATTTCCATTCATTTTTTTCTCAAAAGAAGAACTTTGGAAATCCAAAAATCCTACTTCATGGAATCCAAATGCACCTTTTGATAATATATTAAGAACTCTAGGAATTAGAGTTCAAGAAGTGGTATCAAATAACTATCAATGATTCTTTAATATTCAAGAAATACCTTAAAAGCAATATGTTGAAGAGATTCAACATTAAGGTATGTTCTAGATAAAATTCAAAGAATCAAAGCT
Source organism: Ceratopteris richardii (assembly GCA_020310875.1). NCBI lineage: Eukaryota > Viridiplantae > Streptophyta > Polypodiopsida > Polypodiales > Pteridaceae > Ceratopteris > Ceratopteris richardii. Next base: position 109,153,906 of record CM035431.1, read on the forward strand.
TTGTATTAGGAAAAGAAGCTCAAGTCATAATTTGGGTTCTATTGATGAAAAATTTTAAAGGATTGTCATCTATGGAATCGTTAAAGATCCAAAATAACACTCTTCGAATGAAGGAAGGAAGATCTAAATTCAATCTTCTTAAAAATTCTACAAGATCCATAATTCTTTGACTACTAAGACATAAGTTAATCTAAAATATAATTAAGTTTCTGAGAATCAAACTTGATGAGCTTTCATCCAAGAAATTCATGCCCATGTTTTTATGAATAAAGAAGAGGGTAAAAAAAAATTCAACGTCTTCTCGAAGATCTAGTCTTGTCCTAGGATAAGATTTTCAATAAAGTCTTCATCTTTGCATACCAAAAGTCTTTGTTTCATAGTCGAATTTCTTGGATGAAGAGACATGATGACTTCTCCTACACATTTGATGGTTTTACCTCTGATTCCTATCATACATGCCTTAGTGGGACTCAAGGTCATCTTAAGGTGAGTGGTTAACGACACTTGCATACAACTCAGTGCTTCTCCTGTGTCAATCAGAGCATCCACTAATTGATATTCCATGTTCTCGATTCCTAAGTTTAAGTATGGTCGAGAAATACTATTGCTTGCATTGTTTGCATTTCCCACTTGGTAGTTTTCCATGGGTATAGGTGCCTCTCCTTGTATATATTGTTCATCCCTTTGCCTCATCCACTCTTTTCGTTTCTTGATTCACTCCAGGGCTTCCATTCGAGCTTCTTCTCTAATGGTTTCTTCGTCCTTCTTCCGATTTTGGGCTCCCAAAATTCGTGCTAACATTTGATCAGTTAATGGCTCCATGTATCTTTTAACTCTACAGCCACTAATGTAGTTGGGAAGTAAGCCTCCACCTAAGGTGGCTAAATTCACTGCTCTGCTTACTGAGATTTGATTTATCAATAATGTTCCATATCCTCATTGCTGCAATTTCTTTGCATGCTACTTTAGTGTGTACACTAATACCAAATCTCCTTCCTTTAAGCCTTTATCTTTGATATGTGCATCATAATATGCTTTTTTCCTCCTTTTAGCCACATAAATTCTTGCTACTGCTTGTAATCTTGTTTCATGCAGTTTCTCAATTTGGTCCAATTGTTGAGATAGTTCATGGCCTATCCAATCATATTGTTGTGCTTCACGTAGGGTAGGCACTAAAAAATAAATTGCTAGAATTGCATTCTATCCTTATATTAAATTAAAAGGAGTGCTTCCTATGGTAGTTTTGTAAGCCGCATGGAAGGCCCGAATTGCATGATGCAATTGTTTGTCCCAATCTGACCTTCTGTTGTTGACTAATTTGGTCAACACTGCACACAATACTTTATTGGAACTTTTTGCCTGACCATTAGCTTGGAGGTGGTAAGGGGCTGATTTTTTATGAATCACTAGGAATTCATTCATCAATGATTCTATTACTTCGTTGATGAAGTGTGTTTCCCTATCGCTCACTATCTCTATTGGCAATCCAAAGCAAGTGAAGATATTTTCAAAGAGAAATTTAGCTATGGTTTGCGCATCATTTTTCTTTGTTGCTTTTGTTTCTACCCATTTTGTTAAATAATCTCTGGCCACTATTATATATTCAGCATGTGATGCCTTGGCTGGAGGATTTATAGGCCTTATGAAATCAATGCCCCATTTTGAAAAAGCTCTTGCACAAACCATGGGTATTAATGGCATATCATCTCTTCTTATAGAATACTTAGTTCTTTGGCACACCTCGCAACTTTGTACATACATGTCTACATTCACGTGCAGAGTTGGCCACCACAAGCCTGCAAAGAGAATCATTTTTACAGTTCTTTCAGCTGAAAAATGTCCTCCTATGGCAACTGCATGCGCCATCTCTAAAATGGGTAGATATTCTCCTTCATGGACACATAATTGTAAGTGATTGTCCTTTCCTCTTTTAAATAGTTTTTTTCCAATTATTGTGTAGTCCTTACTCATTTCCTCTAGGGTTCACTTCCTGCTAGATTAGCTCCTTCTTCATGCTCGTGTGTTTTCAAAAATTTTATCAATGCTTTACTCCATGATGGTGCTATTGTAGAGAATTGTAAAGATGCATGGCCCTCTGGAGTATTCTCTTGGCATTCTTGGCAACTACTAACGTGTTCATGTACGTCCCTTGGCATATTTGGCCAGTATACTCCTAATCTCTTCAATTCTCTTAATGTCCCATGAAGTCCTTTATGACTTTTCCATTGATTCACATGAGCTTGCTCCATTAAGTTTTTCTGTTCCGCTTCTTTGACACATCTTAGTAATACACCGTTTGGCTCTTTTTAGTACAAACTACCTACTACAATATGTAAATTACATGATTGCAAAAGTTCTTTTCTGGTGTTTCTATTGATCCAATGGTGTGGTCCATGTGTGAGGATTGGTATTAACTTTTCCGCCCAATTCGGGCACACTTCTAAATTGAATAGGTACATATCTGGTAGGTCATAAGCCACTCCATTGGGTGGTTCTCCGTGTACCATTCGAGATAGGTGATCCGCTCTTACATGAGTATTTCCTTTTTTGATTACTACTTCAAAATCAAATTCCATCAGTTATAGGAACCATATCACTAGTCTTCCCATATTATAGGGCTTATTGAATAGATATAATAATGCCTAATGGTCGATAAAGAACTTGAATTTTTTGGCTAGGAGGTAATGTCAAAATTTATTGACTACATACACCATTCCTAGGCGTCTTTCAGCGGTGGTATAATTTCTCTCTGCCTAGTTTAGCTATCTACTGGCACATGTGATAGGATGATCTAATTTTCCTTTGTCTGCTAGTTGAGCTAGTATGCATCCTATTGCATAATTTGATGCATCCACATGGATATGGAATGGTTTGTTCCAATTGGGTATCTTCAAGATACATGCTAAACTTAGTCGTCATTTTAATTCATTAAATGTTTTTTCACATTCCTCTATCCAAGTGAATTGATTCAATAACCCATATAGAGGTTCAGCGATTATAACGTACATGTGGATAAGTCGACGATAGTACCCAAAATGACCCATAAAGGCTTGTACTTCCTTTGCATTTTTAGGTCTAGGTAAGTCTAAAATCACTCTAATCTTATCTTCGTCTGTGGAAATTTTGTTCTTTGATACAACATGTCCCAAGATCTTTCTTGCCTTACCATAAAGATGCACTTTTTTGGGTTCAAGCATACTTGATATTATTGGCATTTTTCGAATATCCGTCTTAGTTATGGAATATGGTCAATTCTCTGACTGGAATAGGTCACAAATCATCTACATATACTTCTATACTCCTCCTTAAAAATTCCTTGAACACATGACACATAAGTCTTTGGAAGCTTACGGGGCCATTGGTGAGCCCGAATGGCATCACTCGAAAATCATATACTCCCCACTTAGTTGTGAAAGTTGTCTTATGTTGGTCCTCCATAGCAATGGCTAATTGGTTATACCCAGAGAATCCATCGAGGAAGCTATAGACTTCCTTGCCTACAACTCTTTCCAATAGATGGTTGATAATTGGCAATGGGTAGCTATCACGGATGGTAGCTACAATTTACTTTATTTAAGTTAATACAGACTCTTAATTTTCCATTCTTTTTGGGTACTACAACTAAAGGTGACATCCATTCTGTGTGCTCTATCTCATAAATGAAGCTTGTTGCTAATAGCTTATCAATCTCCTCTTTAATCTTTGCCGAATAAACATCATTGTATGTGCATGGGTGTTGCTTCGAAGGTTTTGCGTCAAGTGTCATTGGGATTCTATGGGAACAAATGGATGGATCTACTCCCTTGAGGACTTTGTAGGTCCATGAAAATACATCCTCGTATTCTCTTATTAGTGTTATCAGCTCTTCTTCCTCTTCAAGTCATACATCTTTTCCAATGTACATACATCTCTCTTCCTCTTCTTCCATGGCTACTATCGCTTTCTTAGTTTGTTCCTTATTATCCTAAGCTTCTCCATCGGTTGCTTCTCTCTTGGGCATTTGAATAGATATTTTTTGTTCTTCTACTTTGTATCTCCTAAAATGTTCTAGAACTTCAAAAAGATCTGGTGGATGTTCTACTCTGTTTTCCCTTTCCTCGTTGTCTTGTCTTGTTGGGACCACTTCTACTGAAAATACTTTTGGTGTCTCCTTTTCCTTTTTTGCCTCAATCTCTTCTAAATATCATTCCTCTGAATCAAATTTTGGTTCCATCTCTATGCCTTCATAGTCCTCACTCCATTCTTTTTCCAGTACTTCTCTTGCTTCCACTTCTTGAAGGATTACCATATAAGATTTACATCATAACCTTCTTCATCCACACACTCATTCATGGTTAATACTTCCTCATTTACACACACATCTAAGGTTGCTAAGATCTCCATCCATCCATGTGGTTCAAATGCTTCATCTAGGAAATTTTAAGGCATGTATAATGGATCATCTATGGGTCAGTAATTGTGATGACCTATTGGCCATAATTGAGTTTTGTTTTCCTCTCGTTTTGCCTCTTTGCACATCCATAGCTAAACATCTTCATTCATCCACGATTGATCACTAGATCCTGCACTATGAATGGATAAATCATCTTCCTCTCAGTGGACTCGGTTCCATTGTAATGGGGGTACATCTCTATATGAAAAGGAATGCAAATTTATCTTCATGGTTGTCCCTTGGTGTTGTAGATACAATGCATCTCTTTCCCAATCTTGTATGACTCTGAGTTGTCTCATGAATGGTCACCCTAAAATCATTTCGTAATTATTGGCTTTTCCAAATTGACATATAGCTAGAGTATGTTCGAACTCTACTCCATAGGTAGTCAACTTAATCTTCTCCAATATTCCTAGGGGTCTTTCCACGTGACCATCTGCTAGTTGAAGCTTCATGCGTGTTGGTCGTAGGGCTGTTTCCCCATTTTTCCCAAATCTCTTTTGTGGCTATGCCTACACCATTTCCTGTGTCTAAGATGGCTTTACTCATATATCCATTAAAAATGATGGGTAGACACATGTTTCCTTCATCTCCCTCACTAAATTCTCCAACTTTATCAATTGGTATTTGAATGGTTGATGGAACTTTCACTTCTTTCTTCTCATTCATGGGTTCTTCAGTGTCTATTCTCAAGTGTCCGGCTAGTTGCTTCCATAATTGGGGCTTGACTCGTAGTAGTTCTTCTATTGTCAATAAACATTGTACCTTAGTCTTCTTAAGCTCTGCTAAGTTGTGTGATGTCTGATCTTGAGACATATCTTCCTTACCCTGGATCTTAGGAGCATGGAATACTATTGAAACTTTCTCATATTCTCCCATATAGTTTGGTAGCATGGAAATGTTGTGTGATTCTTCCCTATTTTGGTCTAAAATGGAAACTTCTTCATACACTTCTTCTAAATTTGGATCAGTTGGGTTTCCCTAGTGTTTAGTTCTTCAAAGGGTGGTGTTGAACTCTCATTCTTTTTCCATCGGTCTTCTTGGATCTTGGCCCACAAGTCTTGTGTCCAATTGGCCTCTAGTTCTGGAATTAAAAAAATTTGTTCGACCTGGTTACTCTATTGTTCTTCTTCACTATGATCCTCTTTTGGTATTCTTACTTGTTCTCGATTGTTATTTTCTAGACATTTATTGAACTGGCTTTCAGGTATTCTTGTCTTTGGAAGGACTGGGGATTTTTTGAGCAGTCTTTAAACAGATGCTCCTTGCCACAATTATTGGAATATCCTTCCCATGTCCTAGGGGGTGGTGGATTGTAAGACAATGTACATTCTCGTATCAAGTGATCTCCACTGCATCTATAGCATGGTCCCCTCGGTGCAGGTGGTCTAATAGGTGTTCTCATTGGGGTTGGTGCTTTAGGTGTAGTATACATCAGGTTTGCATATTCCGATCCATAAGAATTATCATACCCTTCATAACCATAATATTATTGTTCATAGGTTTGGTCGTATTCTATCATATTGGTGTCATAAGGATAATATTCTCCCTGGGTCTGCTCATATCCCTAATTTGTCATTTCTGCACTAGCTAAAGGCATAGCTGGTACTATAGCTCTTTTCAAGTTTTCCTCCGATTGTGTATATTTGATTGGCACTACATTCTGTGGATGGGGTGGTTGTTGCCCTAACACTGGTTGTGGTTGTCCATATCCTCCTTGTTCATATGGTCTGGGTGCTCCCTATGGTCCTGGATAAGGTTGTATCTAGGAGCCTCTCTACCTTCTTCCCTAGGAGGATATCCCTAAGGTCTGTATTAAGGTTGAGCCGTTGGCCTTGGTTGTCTATTAAATGGGCAATTTTTAGTATTGTGGTTGATGTATTTTTGCTCGATATGACAGTACAGGTTGGGTCCTTGAGGTGTTTGCCTATTGTATGGGTAAGGTTGTTGCACACCTAAACCTCCTCTTGTGCAGGCATGGGACGGATGGTCTCCACCACACAATTTACATCTTCTTAGCATTGGCATTCTCATTTGTGGTTTCTGATAGTTTCTTTGTCCGTGTGCTCCTGATTTTTTAGCCACTAATTCTGCTAACTCCTCCACATTACTAGAACTAGATGTCATAGTACTCCTAGTTCTGATTTAGTGGATCTTTGTGTATTTTTGAGGTCATCCACTAGGTTGTCTTCTAGGTCAATGCATTCTTGGAGACACTCACTCAATGTCTGCAACCGTTTTACATAGACTAAGGTTCTCAGTATCCCATTAGTCAATCCATCTAAGAATAGGGATATCATCTTTTGCTATGAGGGTGTCTCTATTATTGGGCATTTGTCAACATATTGGTTAAATCTTTAGGGGACTATTTTTACTGTTTCATTTGGGGCTTTCTTGAAACTATGAATCAACGAAAATGAGTTGTGCATAATCCCTTGCTTGGTGCTCTCCAATAAACTCCTGGAAGAATTGGTCAATAGTTTCAAAGTGATTTGGATCCAAGGATTTAAACCAAGTTAAGGATATTCTTGTGAGGGTTAGCCCACGTGGCGATACACGATACCTTGATGGTATCGTGATACCTCAAGGGAGGCACCCACGATACGATACTTTGACGAGTATCGCAATACTAGGGAATTTTGGTATTGCGATACCAAAACTCAACCGATCGCGATACTGCAGCCAAAGGTGACCAAAACTCAAAAATTTTTGTGCAAAGTGTGTATCCCTCTCTCCTCTTCCCTTCTAGCTAAGTCTGCCACAAAAAAACCTCACTCCAACCCGTCTGTCCTACCCTGCGATACCGCACATGTGCTCAGCCACGTCTGTGTGTGTGTTTGTTATTTCAAGTTTATAGGACTCAAGTTCTTACCTTTGAGATTGACTTTCATTAGTCTTGCCCTTAACACCTCTTTTCTCTATGAGCTCTCTATGATATGATCTCTACAATCCTAGCCTTGTTCTCCACGATACTTGCGTAAGACAAGTGACTAAAAAATGAGTATTTTTTGGGTTTTATGGCCTTGGTTGACCAAGTGCCTGAGCTAAAGTGAACTAAAAAAAATTTCTTCTTTTTTTGTTTGAATTTCTTGGTAGAAACTTATCTATCCTAACATTACCTCTCTCTCTTCCCTAAACCCTAACTCTTCCTCACTCCCTCAATCCTAAAGCTAAACCTAAAAACTCATTACACACACTCCTAAAGTGTGAAGTAACAAGTGTTGAAATATCTTGTGACTTGCCACTAGCTAAATTCACCTCTACAAGTATGAATCCTTCATTCCATAGCTTTGACCATCACGAAGGCACCTTGATTGGGCTAATCCCTGACAACGGTGTCAAAAATGTGTGTACCTAAGTCAAGAAGTCTTAGGGACGTGTTGATGAGATTGTACCTCAATCGCCCCACAAGTGCATATAGTCATGGATTAATACATGTTTAATTATCAATCCAAGAGATTACACATACCAAGTGTATGAAGACATGTGCACACATGATGGTAAGTGAAGTATCAATGCTAAAATCCATGTGACTTGTCTCAATTACCTCTCCAACTCACTAATTCTCTGAAAATGCATGTCGTGATACCATTTGTAACAATAAGCACAAATTCAAACTTTTCTCTCAGCTTCGAACTCGGAATGTGATCAATACCGAATTCTTTTCAGAGCTCTCGATGAGACGCATCTATTATCAATATTTTCAGTTGAATCTGACAAAGGTACTTCAAGTTATGTGCGAAACAGTGAATGGTAGGAAACCACAACACCTGCTCCACAACTCCTCAAGGCTCACACATGCATTATAGTAGTTCAAAAGTGATGGGAGGGGGTAGACAAGAGTCCTACGCACACATTTCAAGCATCAAACACACACAAAAGCTCTTGGAGAAGAAGATAATCAGCAAGAGAGAGGCAATATTGAAAAATATCAGCTTCAATTCTCACAATGGTAAAAATTCATTTACAAGAGTCACCAAGTGACTTATATACATGTGCCCTAAAATTGGTCCTTTCACACAAGTGACTCCTCTAGTGCATTTACATAGCTTCATGAGGTTTTCATAGAAATTTGAAGAAGAAATTTTATGCCCATGATTTGAAAATTTTTGGGGCTCCTTTTTTGTGCTCCTTTTCTCTGCAACAATGTGGCAAGATGATGTTCTTGCAAACACAGTTCTCGTGCCAGATCTATCATAAGTTGTTCCCAATCTAGTGGATCTAGGATGTCGAATGTGGCAATTGTAGCTAATCGACATGGATTGCTTGTTCTACCTCTGTTCTAATTCTCTTCGACAGCTTCCCTGTCTTGTAACACCTTAAGTGCCCTGGCTACTACAAACACCTCCCCCTTTCTCATGGCTCTCATCCTTGAGAGACCCTTGTTGTATGGAGTGTTTGATGTAGTATTTGATGAAATCTGTGGCAAGATGATCTTCTTGCAAACGCATTCCTCATGCCAGATCTATCATAAGTTGTTCCCAATCTAGTGGACCTAGGATGTCCGGATGTGGCAATCATAGCTGATTGACATGGATTGCTTGTTCTACTGCAAATAGATGCAAAAGGTGGGTAGGTCTAGGAATGAAAATCTCATAGTGGTACTCCCAAAACCCTGTAGAGAATGTCTCCTCAAATGTTTTCTTATAGCATGTAAATATTTGATGCATGCATGCCAGGCGTAGATGGTGTTGATGGAGGGTGTTTGGATCATATCATATACTAGGTCATGATTTCCTTCAGAAAACCTTGCACAGAAATATTTCAAGCTTGGACTTTTCAGTAATTTCTGAACATAACCATCATTAGCTCAAAAATATTCATACACATCTTGGCGGCAATGTTCATCACATTCTTGAGTCTTGCAAACTAGTGGCATATAGTAGATATCATATGAGCAACTGTTGGTGGCACTCAGGGGGAGCAAAATAAGGATAGTTTATCCAATCTGAACACCCTTCATTATTTCAGACTTTGATTGCAAATGCCTTCTAGGATCAGTGATGGACAATAGAATAGTAACAAGGGTTATATTTAATGTATAATGGCATACTTGAGCATGTGTGCATCATTTCAGGATAATTTGTCAAAGAGTCATGCATGCCAATTTGGTTGGAAAATAGTTCCAACCTGTGTGTTTTTAGGTAGGTCATTGGGCTCAAATTGAGTAGAAAACATGGGTTCTTTTCTTTTATGTCTCTTGATTTTTGCATTATAATCTACCAATAATAAAAAATATGGCATGTATTGTTGTTCTGATGTAGTGATAAGTTGTTGATGTGATAAGTTCTAGAAATAAGCATACTTGAGAATTATTTCTTCAAGATTGGACGTTGATTGGATTTGTATAGCTACCCTATCATCATGAGTCCCACTTGAGCCAATCTCGTGCTTCAATTTCAAATGTGTCTCAGCCCTCTTCAGTGATGCACCCTCCAAGTATTGGCATGGGTTCATATGGTTCTTCAAAGGATCCTTCGACAAGGATTTACACTACTGTGTTTGTCTCTAGGTCTTCAATCGGACAAGGTGGCCTCTTGTATTGCAATAGCCTTGTTTGGAGTTCTTCAACCTGTTTCATTCGAGTTCTTCAACCTGTTTCTGGAGGGTTTCCACTTCTTCTATAGTCTGTGGGGTGGTGATTGCCTCCGGCCTAGATGTGCTCATTGTAGATAATTGATTCTTGAGGTCTACGCATTCGATTTCCAGGTTTATGTATGACTCTAGAAAGTTAGCATGTTCCTCGAGTAATATCTTGATGTCATATGAGGGAACGGCTTGAAATCATATGAGACTGATCATTGTGCCTAGTGTTCCTTCCATAGTGGCCTCGCGATTATCTTGGTTTTGCTATTGTAGTCTCTTATTTTCTTCCAGCGTTGCGGGCATATACTTCTTGGGAAGCCCTAGATTCCTTTGTAGTTTTATGTTGGTTACATTTTGCTCATGTAGCATGTCCTCCAAGTCTTTGATAGCTTGGGCATCCACATCTAGTACCTTGGACTCCACTTCTTCATGAGCTTTTTGTAATGTGAAAAATTGAGCTTGGAGTGTTTCATTGTCTGCTTCTAGTGTTGTAACGCATGTTTGTAATCTTTGAGATTCTACCTGCAAGGCAACATTTTGTTCTTCCAAGTATTGATAGTCTTGATGAAGCTGTGATGCACATTGAATCAACGTATTGAAAGTATTATTTATAGTTATAGATGCAAGCGAGGTAGGTTTGAGTGCATGGGCTATGGGAATGGGGATGGGAATGGTGCATGCCATGGTAACCGGCACTTGTGATGTGGTTGCTTGTGGTTGTGAGCATTCCACAACTTGTTCCTCACCCGACTCAATATTCACTTCTCATAAGACTTCATGGGTTGTCTGATGATATTGTTAGTGATCGAGGTCCACAGTTCAGATCCAACTTTTGGACCAGTCTTTGCAAAATCCTTGTTCAAGTTAAACTATGTACAACCAATCATCCACAGATAGATGGACAAAAAGAATGGGTGAATCAAGTCCTAGAACAATATCTCTGTTGCACCATCAACTATCATCAAAATTCTTGGTTTGAGCTTTTAGCCTTTGCAGAGTTTGCCCATAACAATAGTGTTCATACAACTACTAAGCAGACTCCCTTCTTTGCAAATTATGGACAACATCCAAGGATGGATATACAACTCTCAAATCATGGCAAAAACCCGATTGCCAAAGATAACACCCAGTATCTCATGGATATTCACAAAGAACTCAATGAAGATATCCATAGCTCAAGAACAATATAAGTATTATGCAGATCAGCATCATGTTCAAAATCCATCCTATCACATTGCAGATAAACAATTGTATTTTTCTTCTCAATTTCATTCATCGGATGCATTCAAAAACCTTTGCTTGTGCTTCTTCTCGAACTCTTTTTTCTTCTTCCTTATGTTTCTTTGCAGCATTGAGTTGATTTAGCATTTCCTTTATGAGAGGTTCTTGATATAACTTCACTCTACACCCACTGATGTAACTAGGTAAAATATCACCCTCTAGAGTATCTAATCAATGATCATAGGTCCATAGCCTTGCTTTTCCAATTTTCATGCATGTTGTTTCAAGGTGTATACCAGAACTAAGTCTCCTGATTTCAAGCCTTTATCCTTGACATGGGCATCAAAGCATGCCTTTTGTCTTTTCTTTGTAGTGTAGATGCCTGTTGCCACTCGTAGTCTGGTCTCACCTAAGCATTCTAGATCAAATATTTTGTAGGACAACTCGTGTCCATTCCACTCGTGCTCTTGTGCTACTTTTAAAGTTGGGATCAGGAAGTCTGATGGTAACATAGCATTCTGTCCGAAGACCATCTTAAATGGGGTTGCGGCTTTGATTACCATTTTGTAGGCAACTCGATAAGCCCAAACAAGATGATGAAGTTGTTTGTCTCAATCAGATCATTTATTATTTACCAATTTTGTCAATACATTACAAAGTATCTTATTTGTGCTCTCTGCTTGTCCATTAGCTTGTGGGTGATAGGGGGCAGACCTCTTATGTACCACCAAGAATTCTTGGAGAAGGTTTTCAATGACTTCGTTCAAGAAGTGCATACCTCAATCATTTATTAACTTGATTGGTAACCCGTATCTGGTGAACACGTTCTCGAATAAACTTAGCCATCATTTGAGCATCGTTCTTCGTCATGGCTTTTACTTCTACCCACTTTGTAAGCTAATCTATGGCTACAAAAATGTACTATGCATGGGAGTTTCTAGCTAGGGGGTCAGTAGGACCTACAAAGTCTATACCCCACTTTGAGAATATGTATCCTCCCATCATTGGCCTCAAAGACATCTCTTTTTTTATCGGATATTGTGCATGTTGGCATGTGTCACATCTCTTTACATAGGTATGTGCATCGATATGAAGAGAGGGCCACCAAAGTCCTAAGAATAGAATGGTCTTAATTACTCATTCAGGCCCAAAGAGTCCACTTGCAACACCACTATGTGCAGTTTCTAAGATTGTCAAATAGTCTCATTCATGAACACACAATCTTAAGTAACCATCTTTGCCTCTTTGGAATAGGTTGTCACCTACTAAGGCGTAGTCTTGAGCCCCTTGTTCCATTCTTCCTTTTCTTGCCAAACTAGCCTCATTGGGTAGTGTTCCCGATTTTGTAAATTCTACCAATGGAGCACTCCATTCTGGAATTAATGACACGTGATAAAGGGTAGCATACTCCACTAGGGGTGTTTTCTCGCACACTAGACAATTCTTAATCTTCTCATGTATTTCTTTATCCATACTATGCCAATACACTCGTAAACGTTTCAAATTCTACAATGTTTGTTGTTTAGAATAGTGATTTTCTAGCAATCCTTCATGAGCTTGTTGCAACCAACTGTTATGTTCATCCTCCTCGACACAACAAGCTGATGCACCCTTTGAATCTTCTTTGTACATACTTCTTGCCAGTATTTGATGTTTTTGTGATTTTACAATTTCATCTTTAATTTGTTTTCACATTCTTATTCGTGGGTCCAAAAGTTAGAAACGGTACCAACTTATTTGCCCATTTAGGAACAACTTCTAAATTGAACACATAAGCATCGGGTAGTTCATAAGGCACTCCTTGTGGTGACTCTCTTGAAGTGATGCAAGAAAGGTGATCTGCCTTGAGGTGGGTCCTACCTTTCCTAACAACCACTTCAAAGTCGTATTCCACTAGTAAGAGGAACCATCTTACTAAGCGTCCTGTATTGCAAGGTTTATTGACCAGATATAATAAAGCTTGATGATCCTGAGAAACTTTAACTTGTCGGCCAATAAATAGTGTCTAAACTTCTTCACTGCATATACTATGCCTAAACCTTCTCTTTTAGTTGTTGTATAGTTTCATTCAGCTGTGTTTAACTGTCTACTGGCATATGCTATAGGCAAATCGAGATTTTCTTCACCTGTGGGTTGTGCTAGCACACATCCTATTGCATAATTGGATGCATCTACATGGACATGGAATGGTTTATTCCAATTAGGAGTCTTCAGTATTGGTGTTATGCACAAATGTCTCTTCAACTCATTGAAGGAATTTTCACATTCGTCATTCCACTCAAAATTTGTCAATAGAGAGTAAAGAGGTTTAGCTATGATCACATACATGTGGATAAACCTATGGTAATATCCACAATGGCCCATAAAGGCTTGTACCTTTTTAATACTCATTGGCCTCTGCAACTCCACTATGGCTCTTACTTTGTCCTCATCTATTGGTATTCCATTCTTAGAAACAATATGACCTAAGATCTTAGCTTGACGTATCATGAACACACACTTCTCTGGGTTCAAAAAAACTTGATACTCTCTACACTTGTTGAAGATCTATTTGAGCTCAGGGATGTGGTGTCCTCTTTCTTAGTAATGATCACATAAATCATCCATATATGCTTCTAAGCTCTTTCCCAAAGAACTCTTTGAAGACATGACACATGAGCCTTTGCAATGTTGCAGGAGCATTGGTGAGCCCAAACAGCATCAGACAAAATGCAAAGATTCCCCACTTTGTTGCAAAGTCCATTTTGTGTTGATCTTTTGGGGCAATGGCTACTTGGTTGTAACCTGAAATTCCATCAAGGAAGCTACAGACTTCCTTGCCTGCAACACGATCCAGTAAAAGTTCGATAATTGGAAAAGGATAGCTATCTCTTATCATAGCGACATTAACCTTTTTAAGGTTAATACACACCGAAAACTTTCCATTCTTCTTGGGCACCACTACGATGGGGGACACCCATTTAGTATACTCAATCTCATAGATAAATCCAGCTTCAACCATTCTATCAATTTTTCCTTTTATTTTGGCTACATAAGTGTCACTATATGTGGAGAGCTTCTGTTTGGTGGGCTTGGTGTCAGCCATCATGGGGATCGTATGAAGCATATTGTTGGATCTACTCCTTTCAGGTCTCTATAGGTCCACGAAAACACATCCCTAAGTTGCAAGGTCTACTTATTCTTCTGCACTTAGGTCTTCTCCTATGTAAGTACATCACTCCTCATTTTCTTCAATGGTGACTACAATTTTTTTGGTCTTTTCTTTATTATCATACGCTTCTCATGTGATATCATCTCTCTTAGGCATTTGTACCAAAATTTTCTGATCTTCAACTTTGTATTTCTTGAAGTTTTTTGGTACTTCAAACAATGATTCCTCCTCTGCTTGATTCATTGTTTTTCTTTTCTTTTTATTTTGACTACCTTTACTTTTCTCCCTTGAATTTATAGTTTTGATGCGTGTGAGAGCTTCTTCTTCTTTTTGGGTAAATACTCCTACATTTTCTAGATAGTGCTCCTCTGAGTCAAAGCAACTATCCATCACAATGGAGTCCAGATCGTTTCCATCCTCTTCTTCTTTTATGACCTCACTAGAGTCACTCTTCTAGCAAGGGTTCATACATGAACAAAGAGATATCATAACCCTCCTCATCACAATGAGGTGTCCACAGTTCTTCATTGATAGTGATGTCCATGGTGGCTAAGATTTTTTGTCAAACATGAGGCTCAAATTCCTCATCTGAAAAGATCATCGGTGTGTAGGTTGGTTCTCTAATCGGTCTCCCTGCCTGAGAAGTTCCTTCTTCTCTCGCTTTTATGCGTCTTTCCTCTTCCTCTGCGAGATTGCACATCCTCAAGTGGGTATCTTCATGCATCCATGATGGATTAGAAGAACTTACAGAATGCACAAAGATTGAATCATCTTGCACCTTATGGATGGGATTCCACTGTAGGGGTGGTACATCTCTGAACATATAATCCTTTAGATTGACTTTGGTTGTGACCCCAAGTGTTGCAAGTACAAGGAGTTGGTTCCCAAATCTTGTACTATTTGCAATTGTCATAGGAAGGGACTTCCTAGGATCATTTTATAAATGTTATTTTTGACAAAGTCACATAAAGCAAAGGTGTGTTCAAACTCTATACCGCATGTAGTTAGATTTATCCCTTCTAGCAATCCTAAAGGTCTTTCAACATGGTCGTTAGCCATCTGAATCTTCATTATAGTTTGTCTTAATGCATGTTTTCCCCATTGCTTCCACAAGGAGGTGGTCGCAATTACAACACCAACACCTGAATCTAAGATAGCTTTGGTGGTGTAACCTTGTTAGGTGATGAACTTGATTCGTCACATGTTTCCATAGCTCAGGTTTTACTTTGAGCAGCTCTTCTAAGGTGAGATGACACTGCACCATAGTGTTCTCCATGACTTCAGTGTTTCTTGGAACCACTGAGTCTTCATTTCTTATCAATATTATGGGAGCTCTAATCTGAAGAGATTCAGATTCCAGTGAGCATCTGAATTGTGGCAGCTCTTGTAAAGAATTAGATTCAAAATCTAATCTTTCTTCTTCTTTTTGCTCTTCTTGATCTCCATAAATAGATGGAATATCTTGGGGAAATTGATCATGAAGGTCATCAATTTCAGGAATAGAAGGGGGATTGCCTTTCTCCTTGGTCCATTTCTCTTCTTGTATTTCCAACAAGAACTCTAGTGAGTACTCTTCAATTGAAAGAGGTGCTCCACCATTCATGGAATCAAGAACATAAACTTTTGTTGGTGGTGAGGTTTCTCTTCAGACAACTAGTTGAGCCTATGGAGGTAAATAAACATGTGGCTTGTTTACCAACTGCTCTTATCTTTCTAATAAACCTTGGAAATGCAACCCCAATTTCATAGAATTTGTCTGATTGAACAATCGGTTGGCCTCAAGCATAGCCTGAGCTATTTCTACCATTTTCATGCAAAATTTTGTCTGTTCAATTTTTAAATCTGCTCTAGGGTAACTCTTGTCTAGGGGCTCTTCTTGAAGTCGAGCCTGGTAGGCCTTGAACATCATGTCCAAGCCTTCAAGGGTTGGGTCTGCAAGAACAGACCCTAGTTGGAGTCTATTCACAATGAGATGTAATGTTTGGTGTGGATGGGGTGGGTGGGTTTGTGAGTGCATTTGAGATGCAATTTTGGTTAGCTTGGCTTTTGTTTCTCTTAGGATTTCCTTGAGTTTGCTCATCTTCTTCAACCATGCCTTTTCATTCTATCATGACTATCTTTCATGCTCATGTTCTTTTCTTATTTATGCTCTCTATCTCACTAACTTCAAAACTTTTTTCGAGACCCATGCTTTGGCTTCTTTGTAATGTTTGAGCTCTAGTGACCACTTGCACTGGGGCAGTGGAAGTTACACTTCCAGTAGAATCTATCACTAACCCAATGATGTTGATCGGGGTGATCTTTGGCCCATTATTTGGGTTCTTAGCAAATTCTCATAGAATATGCTCCTTCCCACAATCTAAACAAAAACCTTGAATTTTCACTAATTGGGGTTGCATAGGTAGGGCAATCACAAATGAAGTGATCTCCCTTGCATCTATGGCAAGGTCCTCTAGGTGCTTGGGGTCTTATATGTCTAGGTTGGGGCATGGGATTAGGACTACTATACATGATATTTGAGTATTCTTGCTCCCAATTTGGTTCCATAGGTAGTGCTTCATATTGATATGGATAAGTCTCACTATGGTCGGGGGACTTTGCGTAATAAGCTCATGGACTATCTTCATGGGTGTAGTCAAAACTCTAAGCATGAGGATCATTTTATGAGGCCAAAGTGGTCATCAGTACCAATGCTCTATTAGGGTTCTCCTCTGCCACTGCATACTTAACTAGGATCACATTGGTATAAGGTGGCAGTTGGTTTCCTAGGATTGGTTGTTGCCTATATGACGCTTGGTATTGTTGTTGGTATTGAGGTTGATATTGTTGTTGTGACCCATAATATAGTTGTTGGTATTGATTTTGATACCTATCTTGTTGGTAAGGTTACTAATATGTTTGTCTGACAACTAGCCTATTGTATGGACAATCTTGAGCTATATGGTTGGTGTATTTTCTCTCAATAGTGCAATATGGAGCATTCAATTCTCTCACGTTCTAGTTATGCATTAGCCATGTGGTCCCCTCCACAAGTGTAACATCGCTTGAATGAGGTGACCCTTGGTATTTGTCTACTTTGAACTCCTAGCTTCTTGGCAACCTGTTCAACTAGCTCATCTATCATAATGGAGGGTATGGAAGTATGACTAGTCGAACTATCAGAATCCTTATAGATTTTTGACAATTCTAACTCCTCACCCAAGTTGTCTTCTATGTCAATACACATTCTCAAGCATTGATCTAGTGTGATTGGTTCCTTGAGATATACATATGATCTAAGTTTCCCGCTTAGAAGCCCATCTAAAAACAAGGAAACTTGTTTTTCTTGTGTAGGTAATTCAAATGTGAGACATCTCTCCACGTATTGTTTAAATCTACCTCCTGCTAGCCGAATTCTTCCTTGAGGTGTCTGCTTGAAGATATAGAACAAGGATGATGTGTTATTCTTGATGCCACTCTTGGAAAATTCAATGAATGCTTCTAGCAGTTGACTTATATTTTGTTAACTGTGATTGCTTAGGGGTTGAAACCAAGCTAAGGTAGTACCCTTGAGGGTCAAACCAATGGGTGAACAAGTCCTCAACCTGTTCAGCTCTTAACTCTTGTTTGAACTTGGCCACATGATCATAAGGATCTCTTGACCCATCAAAGTAGTTTTTTCATTGTCCTGACCACTTGAGAGGGTCTAAGGGTTCTTGGGTACTATCGGCGTCTAGGTAATGGAAAATCATGTTCATCTCTTTGATGCCTATGTGTTCTATGTCTCTCTCTTTTAGTTCTTTCATTTTCAAGTGCTGAACTGTCTCTGCCCATAGTGTGTGCAAAGCTTATCTCAGCTCTCTCTCTCTAGCTCTTTCCCTCTAGGTTTCATGAGTGTGGGATGATCATGCTCCTTGGAGGCCATGGGAAACATTAGATCTTGGTGGCTCGCCATGCCGAGTGTATGCCTGCCTTCCATGCTCTATTACCAAGAACATTCTCTCTAACGTGTTATCCAGATAGACAACTTTGTCTGGTATCTTAGGATCTTTGAACTCATAGATGGTGACTCCGCCTATTGTGCTAAGTTGATCTCGCTTGAATCTCCAAAAAGATTCCTCTATTTGTCTATTCAAGAATAGTTCTACGCTTTTGTTGTCTTGGGGAATCCACTCTGGAGTAATTACCCTATTCAGTATGGATTTGCCTCGAGGAGTCTTGGGTTCTCGTTCTAGGTCTCCTATTTCATTCTTGGGAATGACATTTCCAAACTCATATGTCCTGTCTAGTAAGCTCGTAACCACATACATGGTTCCTTGCTTATCAATATGCGAATCCTCTTCAAACTTGATCACTAGGTGTTCAAGTCCGAAGGGTTGATCAAGTTTTTTGAGTTGGAGGACCCTTTTTCCCCCTTTCTATTGATGAAAAATTCTCTAGAGCACCCTTGGTTTACTAATCCCATTTGAGGGTCAACTTCAAATTACCCTATCTGAAAATAAGTGCATTATTCTTAATAAAAATAGTTGAAGCCATGTGGGATTCAAAATGAGCTTTCCAACACACTCTGGAGCTCAAGAAATAGATTTCATATGAAAAAGCCATGTCAGTTAGGGGTTAAAACAAGCAAACACACAAACAGGATTTCTCAAAATATTTACTTGGGGGCCTCAGGATACTTCAATTACTTGAAATTCTTGACCAAAATTAGCAAAAAAGTTAAAAATACAAACCCTAAAATTTGGCCCAAATTGTCTGTCAATCGCAATGAACGGCGTCGATCGCGATGGACGTGTTAATCATGATGGATGGTGTCAATCACAATGGATGGTCTCAATCGCAATGAATGATGTCGATCATGATGGAAGTGTCAATTGTGATGGATGGTCTTGTGAGGAGATCTACCTCATAATTTTCAATCCGAGAAGACGTGAGGAGGATATGAAGATCCTGATCAAGTGAAGGCACAAGTGCATGAGTGAGATGCACACACATACACATACATGAACACATTGCAAGACAAAGAGATAGAGCAATGGAATCTTTAATTAACCAAAAACAAGATTACAAGTTCATTTTAGTTCCCAATTTGCTAACTTCAAAAATGAGCTCTCTAGCTCCTTTTATAGTTTTTGACTAGTGTTTGGTCCTATCTAGACCTAGTGTCTGGCCTAGTTTAAAAATAGGTTCCTAGGCTAATTTGGAGGCTCAAACAAGCTCTAAAAAATATGAAAATTGGTATGTACTTAGATCTAATACTCCTCAAGCTCGAGGACTCCTTGGCTTGCACAAAATGGAGTAGGAATCATCAAAAAGGGTATTTACAATGGTGCGTAGTGATTAAAATCACTGTTGTAAAAGATTTATTCTTTTG
This sequence comes from Ceratopteris richardii, assembly GCA_020310875.1. NCBI lineage: Eukaryota > Viridiplantae > Streptophyta > Polypodiopsida > Polypodiales > Pteridaceae > Ceratopteris > Ceratopteris richardii. Next base: position 109,173,649 of record CM035431.1, read on the forward strand.
AAAAATTGTATAGACCTAGTTGTTGGATCTTCATTGACTGCTCTGCCTACTTGGTCCGGCTTGACTCTCCCTCTGTTTTGATTCTCTCTAATGACTTCCCTGTCTTCTAGCACCTTTACTTCCCTGGCTACTGCCAACAACAATGTTTTTCTATGATCAAATTGTCCAGTCACAGTGTGATAGTGTTCAAGCACAAGTATTGCTTCTAGTGTTTTTATATTGTAGATTGTTATAGAAATAGCAAATGTTGATGAATTGAGTCAACTTATGAGCGATAACTTGGACAAGAACAATTTTCATGCTTCAATTTAAGAATGAAGAATCTCTTGATGGGAAAAGGCTACTCAAAGTACATCAAAGGATACAATGAAGACCCTTCATAGTTACCAAAGAGGAATCGGACTATGGACCAATTAAGAGGATATGAAGAGTGGAATCAAGAAGCATGGAACATAATGTATTGGTTGTTTGTTATCATACAAGATAGCATGATTGGTCATATATAGGCTGCCAAAACTCCAAAAGAGGCCTAGAATAGTTTGTTCACGTTGTATGAGATCAACACAATGGCACAGAAATTGAAACTCAAGAGTGAGTTGCATACATAGTTCACAAAAAGTCCTTGATGAGGAACTTGGATTGACCTCTATGAAGACTCCAAGCGTAAGAAAGGCATATGCAGATGATACAACAAGAAGAAGTGACCAAGACCAAGAAATCTAGAAGGATGGAGAATTCAATGCAACGATTAATATATGATAGTTACATGGCTCATCATTGTGCCTACATGACCAAGGTAATACAAGATGTTGAACCTTCTTGTTTTGAAGATGCAATTGGAAATGCAGATTGAGAGAAAGATATGGATGAGGAGATGGCTACACTTTATTGAAATAAAACATGCAAGTTGGTTCCATTGCCATAAGGAAAAAAACCCATAGGTTGCAAGTGGGTTTACAAGGTAAAGCATAATGTTGATGGAAGTATAAGCAAGTACAAAGCACCATTTGTAGAAAAAGGATATGCACAGACGTATGGTATTGATTATGAAGAAACTTTCAACCATGTAGCTAGCATTGGCTATAACAAAAAGATGGATTTTGCATTAGATGGGAACTGAAGAATACCTTATTACATGGTGAGTTGCAGGAAGAAGTATGTGTGGACTAGCCACAAAGATATGAGGATTCAAAGAACCTGGAACATGTTTGCAGGTTGAAAAAGGCTTTGTATGGGCTTAAACAAGCCCTTTCTTATTGGCATGCAAGGATTGTGGATTATTAAGCCTCCATTAGATTTTCCATGTGTGATGCACATCACTCATTATATGCAACAAAGCGTGATGATCATCATGTCTATGGCTATTTATGTTGATGACTTGAATGTAACTGATGATAATGAAGGAAGCATGCATTATTTCTTTGCCCATAGATTTTATACATACAGAAATAGGTATACGGTTGTCCTAAAGGCAATATGCCTTGAGTATGCTGCAAAAGTGTGGTATGGTTGATTGTACGCCAATTTATATGCCATTAAATCAAAATTTAAAAGTTGGATACTACATCAAGTGAAAATGTACAAGAGAATTGTGGAAAGTTTGATACATCTCACAATTACAAGTCCTGATCTAAGCTACAGTGTAGGACTTAAAAGTCAATTTATGCAAGTTTTATAGGAAACCACATTTAGATTATTTGAGATGCACTCTAATTTATATGAGTGATACTTTGGATTATGCATTGTTTTATGAAGTTGGTGTAGAATTTCAAGTTCATGGATACACTGATGCAGATTGGGCTAGTACTGTTCCAAATAGAAGATCTAGTAAAGGCTTTCTATCCTCGCTTAGAAGTGTTGTTTTTACATGGAGCATTAAGAAGCAATCCATTGTTGCTTTGTCAAGTACAAAGGCTGAGTATAAAGGTGATGCAATGGAATGGGAAAAAAATAAAGGAATGGGATGGATCTTGTAGGAGGACTATACACCCACCATATCTATTGGTTGCCCCCTCTTTGCACCCTAGCCAAACCTAATTTCTTTCATAGCAGCACCTTAGCCCCTAGGGATATATATCAGTTACTTCCATGATGATAGGCTTACTATAGGACATAGGGAGATATTCATCTACCTCATGTCACAAGATGTGACTAAGAGTCACACAAGCAATTGGTATCTCATGGAGAGGGGATATTATTTGTGATCTTTTTGAGATCCAAAATAGGTGGATAGACCTACAGTTGACCATATGGTCTCATATCGATGAGACTTGATCCTAGATAGAGAGGTAGGTCTTTCTAAACATGTATAGTTTTCACACCGTTGTGTGGTAGGTTTGATTTCACATACATAGGCATAATGTTTTGAGAGGATTGCCACTCAATGGGTCATAGGTCATATACTTGTTGTGAGACCACCTAGAGTGGAACCTCTGCACATGCTTCTATTGTATATACTTTGTGGAAGGTGTCAAAGGACGCTTTCCATGAGAAAGAGGATATCAAGTGCCTCTATATCACTTATGGAGATTACCATGTGAGAGATTATCTTCTTCCTCCATGACCACCGATAGGATCTACCATGTGATAGAGATCTCATTCCTTGGGTTGAGCAACTGATGACATTAACCTTGTGATGAGGACCATCATCTTGTGGAGTCACTCAGTGGTACTCATCACAAGGTTGAGGAATTTACTTCATCAATAGGTCACGGGAGAGATGCATCCACATGGCATGATTGGATTCAATGCATCATTTGCAAATAATTTTTGTTTGGTTGTTAGAGCATTTTTTGGATTCTAGTTCATATTTTCTTTTTTTTTCACTTACGAGACCACGATTTGGTCTTTTCTTTTGCCATGATGTGGATGCACTCTATTAGAGGGGCTAATGGATAACCACTAGTAGGTGGACTCATGATAGTTATCGTAGATACATGTGTTGATTATTCTCTATGTTAGGATGTCATGAGTGATGCACAGGTTTAGGGTTAACCATGTTTATGGAATCACCATCACATTGTGTTTGGCTATCGACACCTTTATTTTCTTGATGAAGGATACCGAGATAGTATACATGGTTCTATTGCACATGTGGTGGATATACGAGTTCCTTAGTGTTTTTTGTTTAACACTCGAGAAGCATGTGATCTATTTTCTTTAGTGAGTTGTGAACTTTCTGCTGACAGATACCTTTGGGCCACATAGATATGTGCATTGGACACTAGAGCTTGGGTGATTCTAGCTATAGCACAGGTATGGGAACTTGTCGTCAGTTATTCTTATGTCCATCTAAACACATTGGCAAATATGCTGAGGTGGACTTATAAGATATCTTATAGAGGGTGTCACCTAAGGATGACTGTTAATCTTCGAATTACAAGATGTGCTCTCTTTGGCTCCATAGAGATGTTGACTATGTGTGCCTCTTTCAGAGGTGATTACTATATGATTGCCATGTTTGGGATCATGCAATTAGCCCAAGATAGTTTTATGCCCCGATAGTCATGGGTCCCGAGTACCTATATGACTAGTCATAGTGAGAGAAAGATTGTAGAAAGATATTCTAGTATTATAGGATTGAGTCCTAGATGGGGAAAGGTAGGCACATACTAGGATGGGGATATGCCAGCAATTATGTCCTATCATAAATGGTGCACTTTGACCCTAGTTGGCTGGTATCTTTTTCATTATTATAGGATGTATTTGTTCATCAATACACGATGGGGGGACTTTCTATGTGAAGTGTACATTGAATTGCACATGGTATCAGGCTAGCATGGGCTAGGCATAAGGTACATATGTATGAGCTACCTCGTATGTATAGGATGGAAACCTTTACCTTGAGGTATCCATCGGGAATGGGGATGCAATGATGCTATGCCTATGATGACTGCGCACACATCACATGCATTGCCTCATGTCCAGAGTCCCAACAGTGGAGAGCTAGTACCATTATGGATAGTTTTTTTACCTTCTATGGGTCAAGACGCAATATCAATTATCATGAGAGGAGTCTGGTTATGATGAGGGACCTAGTCATACTTCCACCGTTAGAAGTAGTGGGCTTTGCTCACCTCCTTGTGGAGTTATGTCCATCATGTGTGCCCAAAAGGGAGTTGTTATGTCTTCTCGAAAGGGAGTTGTGTTGTCTTACCCAAAGGGAGTTTCTAGTATCCCAACAATTCTTGGCATCTGGTTTCCTTCATCATAAGTATCAATTGTACTTATCCAAAGGTCATTTAACATCTTCAAAAGTGACCCACCAACTTAAGGAAAGTAAAGTGGTCAAGTGGACCAAAGTTATAGATATTTAATGATTACAAAAAGGGTGAGCATACCAAGTCTAGTAAGAATTCAAACAAAAAGGGCGCAAACACCAAGTATGTAAGTAATCATGGTAGATCCATAAGTTTGGAACCATCAATAATGGATCTATTAAAGGAGAGAGAATGATTTTATCTCTCTAAAGCAAACAAGTCAAATCCATGTTCCAATATAGATTGGAATAGGTGAATGGAAAGGAAAGGTTTGCAGATAGATACAAAGAGATAAGAACAATGACTGTGATGTTTCATATAGAGAACTTAGTATTTACAAAGACAAGTTAGCAAGATAAATTTTGGATTGATTCACAAGTACGATTCTTTATGTGCCAAGTTCAACAATTAGGAAGGATTAGGACATGAGATCTAATACATCCCTAGAAGGGACACAATGTGTCTACAAGATTTACAAGAATCAATAATGGATTAAAAAACACAAAATGATAGAAGATAGTGGAAGTTTCACCCATTTGGCTACAAAACATCTCTCTCAAGTGTATGGATCATTGACACCTACATTGCTACAAGGAATTTCACAAGATACAGAATTTATGCAGAAGATAGTGGAACACTTATAAGAAGATCAGAGGTTAGATCAGAGGTTCACACAAATTATCTTCAGATTACAAAAGTTATTTAGCTTCAGATCCATACAGAGGATTAGATCCAACTCTTATATTTAAAAATTTATTCTTAAACTTAAACAAACACAAGTAGCAATGACCATCTTTTGATAGAAAGTTAAACCAATAACACTTGGTAGATCTTAGAAAATATGTTAAGGGCATGTGTGTTAGAGGAGAGATAGAATGGGATAGATGTGGGTATGATGCATGAGAAGGCAATTGGTACATTTCTAAAATGAGTTGTTGCATACACCGCATAACTCCTAGTTGCATACGCGCCACAAAACTATTCCAAGATGATGTGATAATCGTAGATATGTTAGCTAGAAAGTTCACACAATTTCCCATCACCAGAGTCGAGTGACATCAGATATCATACTAGATAGGAGAATTGTAGTTATCGCATTGCCACTAGTGTATATTAACAACAAGGGTTGGTCATTTGATGCAGTAGTTGAGTAGACGCAAATTATATTCTCGTGATACAGGCCACATTCTCTGTTATCTTGGTGAATATGAACAGCAAGGACGTGATTTATCCAGATTGGCTTCATAAATAACCCATAAAAGCAAATCCAAAAAATACCACCACCACTGCCATCTCCACTCCTCCATACACAGAATATCGCTTAACATTGCCAATGTAATTAATGCTTCTCTTTAATGAGAATGTTCATTGTCTTCAGAAATCATGAATGCTGTTCAAGTATCATCATAGGGCACATACATACCAAAGCTTTTGACAGAAAGATGCAAAAATGCCCATAAGCGCTCAAGGTCACTAGTTCAATGGCATCTATTCTCTGAGACCTATTATGGCATGCATTCACCCAATCTGACAGGCTACTTGAGTGGATCCTTTCCTTCAATCATTAACAGCCAACATATACATGTTCTGGAAACTCACAAACTGTTTGATGCAATCCAACAATAAGCATAAAGAAATCAGCCAGAACTGCCAGATTACTAACATTTTCTTGCAACTTGTACCCTTTCAATATGCAACTATCTATGAATTAAAAGAAATGAGAAACATGAAGCTTTCTAGAAAGAATCTTGCCTTAGAAAACATGGGATGTGGACAATCCCCAGTCTACGAATCATGTTTACTATACAGCAACTCAAGTCCAGCACTCTCAAAAATGGCAATGGCCATCTGTAAAAAAAATCCTATTTGCCTTCTTTTGCTTTTCCCTCCTTTGAAGACAACTTGAAAAGGATTGAAGAAATAAACCTCAAGCTAAGGCTTCAAATGTTTTCATCTCTTTGATGATTCGTCTATTGATAAACTGGATAATTCTGCACTTGGAGGCACTGACCCAGACTTTGCCAGTCTCAATACATCCAGTGCTTCATTAACTCGGGCCTTCAAGGCCTCTGGTGAGTTGATCAGCCGCACTACTTCTGCTTCACCCAATTCAAGTAGCATACCTGTAACCTTGCCAGCACGTTCATGTTCCAATTTATCTACCAAAGGATACAACTGTTCTCCAAGTATCTGCACATCAGAATTTTCTTTTAATTCCAAACCTCTGACATATTCTGAAACCTCAAAGCCAGATTATGCACTGAAAACTAGTGTATAAATGTACAGGTGCATGTATCATATAGGATGGATTAGGTAGGCACTTTGTGATAGCATCTAAAGGATTCTATGATATGTTGACCTTGATAAGCATGATCATGCCATCCTTAAGCATTTCTTTGATGAAATGATATCGTGCATCTATACGCTTTCTGCAAGCATGAAACATGGCATTCTTAGCAAGAAAAATGGCACTCTCGCTATCACAACTAAGAACAAGTGTTGTGCAAGGAAAATCAAACTTAATGCATCACTTGTGAGGAACAATATACTTGCAAATGCCATACACGTAACTCATAGTTGAAAAAATTTGCAAATTTTTGGATCAAAATAAAATTCGTTCGCGATTTAATTCGTGGTGCACGAATTTTATCAACTTTTTTTTTCAAACTTTTCGAGGTCTACTCTGTTTTTTGCTTGTCACATAAAAGTTCCTTTGAACTTTGACCTTCTCCTTTTGCTCCTTTCAAAGCATCCATTATACTTGAGAGATGAAGTATTTATCCATACTTTTTCACATGTGTGTAACTTTTGATTATTGCTTACACTTATTTAACACTCTACTCACGTGCCTTCAGTTTGTGTGTTTAATTTGACACTGTTCTTGGGCTACATGTATGATGTATGATGTTTGCAGCTTACTAATCAATGTCATGACTCATGAGTCATGATTCTATGATGTTATGTGTTATAACTCATAAGTTATGCGTGGGGATGTATCATGTATCTTACATGTGATTGAGATATATATATATATATATATATATATATATATATATATATATATATATATATATATATATATATATATATATATATATATATATATATGTATATATGTATATACGTATATGTATATATATATATACGTATATGTATATATATATATATACGTATATATATATATATATATATATATATATATATATATACGTATATATATATATATATACGTATATATGTATATATATATACGTATATATGTATATATATATACGTATATATGTATATATATATACGTATATATGTATATATATATACGTATATATGTATATATATATATACGTATATATGTATATATATATATATATATGTATATATATATATGTACATATGTATATATGTATATACGTATATATATATATATACATATGTATATATGTATATACGTATATATATATATATACATATGTATATATGTATATACGTATATATATATATATATACATATATATATATATATACATATATATATATATATATATATATATATATATATATATATATATATATATATATATATATATATATATATATATATATATACATATATACATATATATATATACGTATATACATATATACATATATATATATATATATACGTATATATATATATATATATATATATATATATATATATATATATATATATATATATATATATATATATATATGTGTGTGTGTGAGAGAGAAGAATAAAATTCTCTTTTGGTGGATAAAATTCCCGAATTTTATTTTAGGTCCAAATGTACTAAACAAATTAAACGAATAATTTGCGAATTAATTCTCACGAATTAAATCATTCATTCGTACTATGCACATGTTTAGAGAGAGATGTATAAATGGACATGATTAGTACGTCTCACTTTCAAAGTCGATGGGCCCTCTCATTTTAGCTGGGCCAAATATACCCTGAAATTAGAGAGACAAAGATACGGTCTACAACAATTTACATCACTATAAACCCCCCCCCCCCCCCCCCCAAAAGAGCACCAAGGCTCACTCACGAAAACTAAGGATCAATTAACATGTAGGCAAACAAAACATCATTGAGTTAAGATGTATCTAACATCATGAGAAAAAGATTAAGAGGGCTCGACAAACACATTCAACATTGGACAGTAACTACACATACCTCTCATGTGTCTGAAATGGAGATACACTTCCCTATGCATTCATAGTTGTACTTTTATGGTACTAATCTCAATTCTCTCCATCTTCGTACGCCCATCGAGCTTCTCATGTATCTTGCTGACAACACTATCACCATGCATAGCTTTTAATTTTCTAGTTTGTTGATGACATGACACATATCCCTTATTGTTGTATGAGTTGTCGCTTGTGCCAATCTCACCCCTAGTAAGATATTAGTAAACCTCTCCCTCCCCCCCCTTCTCTCTCTCCTTCTCTCTCTCTCTCTCTCTCTCTCTCTCTCTCTCTCTCTCTCTCTCTCTCTCTCTCTCTCTCTCTCTCTCTCTCTCTCTCTCTCTCTCTCTCTCTCTCTCTCTCTCTCTCTCTCTCTCTCTCTCTCTCTCTCTCTCTCTCTCTCTCTCTCTCTCTCTCTCTCTCTCTCTCTCTCTCTCTCTGCCCCTCCCTCTCCCTCTCCCTCTCCACAACAAAGCACATTCGACACGGCTGGGGCATACACCCCATGGTACGATGAGGAGTGTAGGCGACTATACGGACATCCCACAGCACAGAGTATCTTGGGATCCATCACAGCGAGGGAGGCACGACGACAAATGCGAGCCCTCACACGCCGGAAGCGACGAGCTTTCGAGGAGAGACGGGAGGCAGAGTTGTTCGACCTTCTCATGAGTAGGGATTGTGCCACCGCGTGGAGGGCACTACGTGAGCCACGCCCACCTACACCCATAGCAAATCCTCAGACTTGGCACACCTACGCCCGGAGGTTATATGACGTCCCAAGACAGCCACCATTGCCGATCCCTCCCACACCGCGTCATGTGATATCCACCCTCTTCACGGCAAGAATGGTACGATAGGCCATCCATAGGCTGCAGCATGGCCATTCAGCAGACCACACGGGGCTAGAGGGCGAGCACTTTATATACGCAGCAGATGTAGTTTCCCACCTGATCGCCCATCTCTTCAACCGTGCTTTGGTTGAGGGATTACCTGACTCGTGGACTATGCATACTATTACGCCTATCCATAAGTCCGACGATATGATGGATCCAGGGAACTACAGGACTATTATGATAGGCCATATCATGGCCAAGATCTATGGGGCAGTACTAGAGGCAGAGCTCAGTACACACGCTGAGGCAGCGGGGATCAGAGCACCCGGCCAGGCAAGCTTCCGCCGCACTTTCTCCACCATCGACCACATCTTCGTGCTTCGTTACTTGATTGAGGGCGCGAAGGCGAGGAAGCAGAGACTATACTCTTTTTGTGGATTTCCGCAAAGCCTTCGACATGGTTCCTCGAGAGAGAGACTACTAAGGAGGCTCCAGGAGTTGCAGCTACCATCAGACATGCTATGGGCCATCCATGCTCTGTATGCACGAGTCACAGGCAAGGTACGCTGCCCCGGCGGCCTATCAGACAGCCTTGTTAGCACCATTGGTGTGAAACAAGGTTGCCCTCTCTCACCCACTCTCTTCGGTCTCTACATCGACGAGATCACGGAATATATACAGCGAGCAGGAGGGCTAGGAGGAGACCTCGGAGGTACGCCAGTACACATCCTATTATATGCTGATGACATTGTCTTGCTTTCAGAGTCACAGGAGGGGTTGCAGTCACATTTACAGGCGCTCGATACCTTCTGCATGGAGAGAGGACTCACAGTGAACCTTGGCAAGACCAAGGTCATGATCTTCCATACCTCCAGGACAGTACGCCATCGCGCCTCTTTCATTGCAGCTGGAGGACAGATAGAGGTAGTCGACTCCTACGTCTATCTAGGTGTCACCTTCTCAGGAAGCACAGGGGTATTCTCCATGGCACACGCAGCGAGAGATAGATTGACGCGAGGCTATGCGGCACTTGCAGGATTGGAGAGACGTTGCTTTCAGACACATTTTCAAGAGCCCCGGACTAAGGGGTGGCTCTTTGACACTATAGTGAAACCCGCATTGATGTACGCAGCAGCAGTTTGGGCACCTTGGATCACGGAGGCGATGTGGACGTGGATTGAGAGGCCCCAGGTCACCATGATCTCACGCTTGCTGCGTAGCAAGCCCTCCGTTCCGCATGACATTATACAAGCTGAGCTTGGCACACCACCGATGCTAGTGGAGGCCCTCTTCCAGTTGGTGACCTTTATTCTGAGGGTCAGAGAGCTCCCCACAAGCCAACTCACCAGGCTTGCATTTGAGAGCTCCAGACATTTAGCAGAGACAGGGCATGAGAGAGTATGGTATGCAAAGACTTACAGATGATTAGCAGACCATGGCATGAGCATTACCGATCTTCCCCCTTTTCAATATGACGTCTCTTCCCCCCACATTACCCTCTCTCATTTGGAGAGGAATAGGATCATCCGTCAGGACCTACTACAGATACACGTCAGGGAGACATGGATAGCACCACGAGAGCCTCTTCCCACAAAGAGGCAACACTACAGAGAGCACTTCTTGACTGTGACAGCGGATGGTTTCATTCAGAGACCACGATACATGGATACATACATGGCACCAGCTGAGAGAGTGGCCATTGGGCAGCTCAGAGTATCATCACACAAGCTCGAGATTGAGGTTGGGCGAGCGACACATACCCCGAGGGACGAGAGATTATGCAGGATATGTAGAGAGGAGGTAGAGGACGAGGAGCACTACACATGTAGATGCCAGGCATATGAGGACATCAGAGACCGCTACCCACAGCTCTTCAGGGGGGGGAGAGAGATCAGGGCTTTACTGGGGACAGAGGACTAGCGCCCTCTAGGCCGTTTCCTAGTAGAGCTCAAGCACCATCGTACATCACTCCTCCAGCAGCAGATGGAGATACACCTGGCCCCCCCCCCCCCTCAGACTTATATTACAGATTTTTTCAGACCCACAGCCACTCGAGGACCCAACTCGATGCAGGGTGTCACATTACACAGAGCAGAGGAGCTTAGACGACAGCGTCGACGACCGAGACCCCCACTCCGAAGAGCCCGTCCACACCAGAGAGAGATTCAGGCGATTCACGCACGCCATGACATGGAGATACGGAGACGTCAGCAACGCACCCCTATCGATATGGACGTTCAGAGCATTTTGAGGATTGCCATGATGCCTTACCCACCGATGCATTATATCCTACACCCACTCCAGGCATTTAGAGGGTTGTGATACCATCGAGCCTCCCCTCCCTATGCATATCATATTTGTATCACACCCATTGAGCATATAGAGTGCATACCCATAGCACCCCACACCCTTGATGCCAGTTATTGTCCACTCCTTTTATAACCGTTTTTTGTACTACACTTTATTTTCCTTTAGGATCACAGTGGATTGGATCATACTGATGTATTTGTTTTGTCTCATAGGCCGATTTTGGCCTCTAATAGACATTAAAAAGTCTCTCTCTCTCTCTCTCTCTCTCTCTCTCTCTCTCTCTCTCTCTCTCTCTCTCTCTCTCTCTCTCTCTCTCTCTCTCTCTCTCTCTCTCTCTCTCTCTCTCTCTCTCTCTCTCTCTCTCTCTCTCTCTCTCTCTCTCTCTCTCTCTCTCTCTCTCTCTCTCTCTCTCTCTCTCTCTCTCTCTCTCTCTCTCTCTCTCTCTCTCTCTCTCTCTCCCCCCTCCCCCCTCTCCACCCTCTACTTTTTGGACTTCCGCAAAGCCTTCGACACAACTCCCAAGGTGCGGCTCTTCACACGTCTACTCGACATCGAGGCTCAAGAGGAGATGGTATGGGGGATCTACGCCCTATATGAGAGAGTATCAGGTAGAGTGAGATGTCCGGGCGACCTATCAAATTCACTTGCTAGCACCATCAGGGTGAAGCAAGGGTGCCCTCTCTCGTCCACACTTTTTGGGTTATACATTGATGAGATAGTGGACTTCATACATTGAGGTACAAGGAACCACGGTCCACATTCTTTTATATGATGATGCTATTGTCTTGGTTTCAGAGTCTGGAGAGGGTTTAGAGCATCACCTGCACGGCCTAGACGATTTCTGCACACATAGAGGGCTATCAGTGAACCTTGGTAAAACCAAGGTTCTGATCTTTCATGCATCAGTCATAGTACAAAAAAATCGCAATTTTTTTATAAAATAAAAATCGTTTAAATCTCTAAACAATTAAAACGATTTATTCGCGATTTTTATTTTTTTCAGATTTTTTTTTTTTGGCTCTATTTTGAGATATTATCATGTATTTATGCATATGATATGCATGATATATAAATTTTATGATATATATGTAAATACTAGGGTGTTTTATATGTGTATAAACAAAAATTTCAAAAAAAAAATCATAAAAATCGCAAAAAATTAAAAATCGCGATTTTTATTTTTAACCCTAGCGATTAAAACGTTTAATTCGTTTAAATCACGATTTCTAATCGCGATTTAAACCTCTTAGTTTGTACTATGGCATCAGTGCAAGTGAGCAGACATAGTTCTTTCACAGCCGCAAGGAAGACCCATCGAGGTAGTCAACTCATATGTATACCTGGGTGTGACATTCGGAGCAGCCTCCGAGGCTTTCTCCATGTCTCAAGAAGCTCGGATCCCACCACACGAGGATATGCAGCATTAGCTTTGATGGAGAGACAGCCACCAGACCTACTTTCAGGAGCCATGCACAAAGGGGTGGCTCTTCGACACTCTGGTTACCCAGCACTCATGTATGGAGCAGCCATATGGGGAACAAAATTATCAACATTAACATGGACAGCGGTGGAGAGATCACAGGTTCTCATGATTGCCAAACTCATCCGCAGCAAACCCTTGGTACCCCACGATATCATACGGGCAAAGCTTTCTGCATCACCGATGCTTGCAAAAGCACTCTTCCAGACAGTATGTTTATTACACTGGATCTAGGGCATGGATAGAGAGCGCATCACTTATAGAGCTTTTTTTCCAAGCATCACGCGACATGGCATTGGTGGAGGACACCTCCTCATGGTATGCACAAACACGAGATTCGCTGGCCCCACCTGTTACGTCCCCAAAATTAAAGGACATCTGGATGGGCGCCTGTAGTTAAAAGTGTCCGGCCAAATATGAGCTGGCCGCCCAGTGTGAACTGGGGCACCTCCTCATTTGAGCCTATAAATAGGACCCATGGACTCATTTGTGAGGGATCTCTTGGACTCTTGGCCCTTTGGCATAGCCTCGTCACCCGTACTAGTGGGGGGCTGGTGGTATGGGATGCAAGTCCCTTGGAGGTGGCTGCCCGCTTGGCTGCAAGCTCCCAGGCTCGGGGGTGAGCCCGTATTGGCTCTACGGTTGGGAAGTGAGTCTGATGTCCGCCCTTCTATTGTTTGTGAATATGGCTTGTGTCTTGTCTTGTCCAGCAGGGAGGATCCTGGAGGTCATAACATTGGTATCAGATCTCTGCTCGCATGGAAAAAGAAGGACAACGTGCACAAAACCATCAAAGCTCATGGAGTCATGATGGCTCAGCTTGACATGCTTCTCACCCTCTTGCATGGGGTGGTATGGGACGCTTCCAACAGGAGGAAAGAGCAAGGGGAGCACATGCAAGCCGATGGTTGGAGAACACAGGTAAGTCCCTCTCTTCTTGTGTTTTCCATGTAAGTAGGTGGCTGGATGACTGGTACTCTCCAACTCCACGCTTGCTGGAAGCCATGGCTGCTGCCTTTCCTCTACTGCAGAGAAGGGAAGGAAGCAACATGGGCTGCCCTTGTGTGTGGCTGGGTAGAGAAAGAGGGCTGTGTGGGAGCAGCCAGGAGAGAGGCAAGAAAGAAGCATACATCGAATATTTGCTTGCTGGATGCCCTTCAGCCTTGTTGGGCGAAGAAAATTTGATGAGCGCTGCTGATTTTTGTCCATGACGTATGCCTAGAGGGAAACCCATCATCAGCCTATAAGATGCATTTGGTTGGCATGATGAAATCACATGTAAACCCAGAAATGAAGGGGCTGGATGGGAAAAGATAAAAGGAATGGGATGGAGCTTGTAGAGAGGGCTGGACAGTCCCAATATCTATTGGCTGCCCCCTCTTTGCACTCCCGCCCAGCCTAATTTTTTTCTTAGCAGCACCTCTATGTGAGTGCACAGTTGTGCACCGCTGTAATTCATCCATCAGTTGATGGAAAGAAGGCAGTCATCTTCCTTAAGCAGCAGGGCATCATTAGGGCAGCTGTAGTAGATGGGCAATGGTTTTTTTTACCTTGCGCACGTAATTACTTGGGCTGCAAGGTATTACTTGGGTGATGTGTACAGTTAGAAAGTTTTGAAAACTTTCTGAATTAATTAAGGATGTAGCTGGAAAATAGTGGAGGTGGGAGGATCTTAATTTAGGAACATACGAATGGTTTCTCCTCTCTTCATCTTGGCATAGCACACATTTACCAAGATTGCACGTAGAGAGAAGAGTCCTTCACACCTTAGCCTCCATACTTGCACGTTCAGCCACTCCACCTTCTTCGTCGTCATGGAGATGTTCCCACAGCCCATTAATTCTCAGCCATCAGCTTTAGAAAGTCTGACGACTTCCATACCCTACATACAAGCACGGGCTACGTCCCAAAAGGGGTCTTCTTCCCAAATACTTCCATAACATTGGGATTTATAACTAGATGTATAGATTAGGACATGGATATATTCAGATTTTTAACTCCATTAGATGAGCCATGGCGGCTGTTCATGGTCAGGTGGGGTCCTTTGCCCATGATTTGAGCATACCAAAGGTGTGCTCAAGATGAAGGACATGAGTACACTCACTTTCCTCTTTGATTAGGAAGTGGCACGAAAAGACCCTGGATGCATATTCATGGGGATTTTGAGGATCTTGGGCATTGACCCAAATCCTCGAGGATCTATTGGATCCTATAGCTGCTCAGCCGAAGTGGGGATGCCAAAAGGAGTACTTATTTGAAGTGCTTTGCAGACCCATTGGGTGTGACTACAGACATGAGAGGGATTGATCAGGGTATGGCCCTGACTATCCAAAGAAAACCTTGGGGAGGATTTTGCCTACCAAGGTCGGATTGCAGCTAGATAGTCGAGGAGACCTATGGCGAGGGTCATACCTTGCAAGGTCTACAACCTTCGTGGAAGGGATTTTCACTTGACGGCTAGTGGTTGATAGAGGATCCGGGTCATCTTTGTGACCCTATGGATACATACAAGCCACTTCCACGATGATAGGCTTACTATGGGACAGAGGGAGACAATCCTCTACCTCATGCCACATGGTGTGACTAAGTGTCATATGAGTGATTGGTATTCTCTAGGGATCTTTTTTGAGATCCATGGCTATTGACCTATATGGTCTCATGTGGATGAGACCCGATCTTAGGTACATAGATGGGTCCTTCCTGACATGTACAGTTTTCATACCCCTATGTGGTAGGTCGAGTTTCTCTCTCGTAGGTCACTATTTGTGATCAGGGATACAAGTTGAGGGATTGGTGGATGATTATTGAGGTGGTATGAGTATCAATCTACATCCATAGGCATTACGTTTTGAGAGGATTTCCATAGGGTGGGTCATAAGCCGTATTTGTCATGAGACCACCTAGAGTGGGACCTCTACACATGTTTCTGTTGTATATACCCTGTGGGAGGCATTAGAAGATGCTTGCCATGAGAGAGAGGATATTGGGTGCATTTGCATCACCGTTGGAGATTGCCATGTGAGAAAGGATCTTCTTCCTCCATGACCACCGATGGGATCTACCATGTGATGGAGGACTCATTCCTTGGGTTGAACCATCGATGACATCTACCTTGTGAGAAGGACTATGGTCTTGAGTCACATAGGGGTACTTGTCATGAGGTTGAGGAATTCATTCCTCAATGGAGCACTGGGGAGAGATGCATCCACATGGCATGATTGGATTCGTGCATAGTTTGCACATCATTTTTGTTTGATTGGCACAACATTCGTGGATTTTACTTTATCCTTCTTTTGCTTTTTTTTTTTTTATAACTTATGAGCACATTGGTCCTTGTTTTGGCATGATGTGGATGCACTCTACCAGAGGGGCTAGTGGGTAACCACTACTAGGTGGACTCATGATAGTTATTATAGACAAATCATGTGTTGATTATTCTCCATGTTAGGACATCCTCAGGCATGGAGGATTAACAAGAGCAGAGTCGTGCTATGAGACGACTTGATCATTCATGAGGTGACGCACACCTTTAAGGTGAATCATGTTTATGGCACGACCATCAGAGACCCTATTTGGCTATTGGCACCTTCATTTTCTTGATGAAGGACATTGAGGTAGCAAACATGGTTCTAGTCCATGTGTGGTGGACATAGGAGTTCATCACTGTTTTTTGGCACTGGATCAGCATGTGATCTATTTTCTATAGTGAGCTGTGAACTGTTGAGAGATGCCTTGGGCCACACTGATATGTGCATGGGATACTAGATTCTAGCTATTGCACAAGTATGGGAAATGGTCATTAGTTATCCGTATGTGAGTCTGACCACTTCACTTGGCAGACTTATGAGAGACCTTATAGGGGTGTTACATAAGGGTGAGTGTTACCCCTGGATTCATGAGGTTGCTCTCTCTCATTCCATAGAGATCTCGACTATGTGTGTCTTTCTCTCATAAGGGACTTCTATACGATTGCCATGTTTGGGATCGGGCAATTAATCCAAGTCACTTTTGTGACCCGATAGTCATGGTTCCCAGGTACCTATATGATTGGTCACAGTGAGAGAAAGATGGTAGGAAGATATTCAAGTATTATTGGATTGCTTCTCGGATAGGGAAAGATAGGCACAGACTAGGATGGGGATATGCCGACAGTTATGCCCCATCATACTTGATGCACCTTGGCCCTAGTAGGTTGGTATTTGTTCATCAGTACAGGATGTATTTGTTCATCAGTACAAGATGTATTTGTTCATCAGTACAGGATGGGAGACCTTCTATATGAAGTGTCCATTAGAATGCACATGGTATCAGGCTAGCATGGGCTAGGCACAAGGTACATGTGTATATGCAAGATACCCCGTATGTGGTATTTGTAGAGATACATGTATTGCCATGCCAGTATAGATTGAGCACGGGATACATGGATACGATGGAGCCCTCCAACTTGAGGTATCCATCGGCATACATGTGGTGCTATACCTGTGATGGTTTAGCACACAGCACATGCATTGCCTCTTGTTCAGAGTCTCGATAGTGGATAACTAGCACCACTATGGACTCTATCATGAGATAGTTTTTGCCCTTGTATGGTTCGGATACCATTGCAGTTGTCTAGAGACGAATCCTGTTATGGTAAGGGTCCTAGTCATAGTTCCATCGTTTGAAGTAGTGGGCTTTGCTCACCTTACTGTGGAATTGTATGTCCATTACATGATGTGCCCAAAAGGGAGTTGTTAGTGACATGATAACTTCTGGCACTCAATTCCCATTGGGACACCTTAGTTATGCCCAAAGGGAGTTGTGTTATCTGTCCGAAGGGAGTTGCCTTCCCGAAAGGGAGATTCTAGTATTTCAATGACTCCTGGCATTTGGTTTCCTTTGGAAGTACCATTTATACTGATCCAGAGATCATTTAAATCGAAGGATTGACCCTGGATTGTGGAGAATATATTGTTGGTGTGATGATCATACGTTAGATGATGTAGCTTAATCATAGATGGTATAGCCATCAAGGATACCCATGTAGACACGACCGTTATGGAACCGGATATATTACAGAGGATGTTGCCCTTGATGGCAGCCCTCTTAGCCCCTAAGGTGTGATGGTAGCCCCTTGGGTTTTTTACCCAAGAGCCGTTGCCCACAAAATGTATGCCCCATTGTTATGTCTACATTGTTATGTCTACAGATGGTATGGTTTCACCCAGCATATACCTCTCATTTATGGTCCGATTGGGTGAGTGACTTTCCCCGTTGCTTGTATGCTCATGATAGTATTCAATACCAGCTGATATTTAATCATGAGCGAATCTCTTTCTCAACCACGAGATCTAGAGGCATGGATCCTTGGTCCGTAGCAGGGACTCTTACCCGGAGGAAGGACTTTTTACAGAGGGAGGAGAAACCTTAGGGTAACCCTAGATCCCGAGACAATTCAAACTGACACATGCATGATGTTATCTTCTCGATCATGATCCGTATTTCATCACTAATCATTGGTGTATCTTACAAGTCTGATCTATCTTGAGGAATCACTGACATCCTGGTTCTGTGATAGTTGACAAGTTGGTGACTTGGACAAGTATCTTGGTCCCACGACATTTGCCCGTTTGGCAGCTTGGGAGATCTGAGCTTGGAAGATATTATCAAACATGTTCCACTAGAATCCATCTTGGTTCTAGACCAGAGGGAGAGGAAGTCCCTCAGACTTCTTATCTTGAGTATCTGATTAGTGGAGGCACCGACCTGAGTCCATTTTGGCTTGGGGGTCAATAAGGTTTTCAACGGATTGGACTCTTGATTCTAGCCAAGAAATTGTTGAGGTCAGCGGTTAAAAATAAGGGGGGAAGTGTTATGTCCCCAAAATTAAAGGACATCTGGATGGGCGCCTGTACTTAAAAGTGTCCGGCCAAATATGAGTTGGCCTCCCAGTGTGAACTGGGCCACCTCTTCATTTCAGCCTATAAATAGGACCCATGGGCTCATTTGTGAGGGATCTCTCGCATGAGGCACTTGGACTCTTGGTCCTTTGACAGAGCCTCGTCACCTGTACTGGTGGGGGGCTGGTGGTATGGGACGCCAATCCCTTGGAGGTGGCTGCTTGCTTGGTTGCAAGCTCCCAAGCTCGGGGGTGAGCCCGTATTGGCTCTACGGCTGGGAGGTGAGTCTGATGTCCTCCCTTCTATTGTTTGTGAATATGGCTTGTGTCTTGTCTTGTCCAGCGGGGAGGATCCTGGAGGTCATAACACCACCATGGGCTTGATATAGACAGACTACCGCCAGTACGTTATGACTCACACGCCCCCACCTACTCGTTCTCGCACCAGGATAGGAATAGGATCCTCCGTCAAGAGATATGGCATACATACATAGAGAGGACATGGGTCAGCCCGAGAGATCCATTGCCACCGAAAATGCTCTACTACAGTGAGCATTTCCTACAGATCTCAGTTCAGGGCTTCATTGAGACCCCACATTACATGCAAATATACCTGCCACACCACCTCCGTGTCATCATTGGGAAGCTTCGAGTTTCATCACATCAGCTCAAGATCGAGAGAGTCCGGGCCAAAGGAGTCCCTCGAGAGGAGAGGTGGTGCCCAGTATGCCATACAGAGATAGAGAGTGAGGAGCACTTGATTACAAGATGCCCAACATATGAGCACATTTGCTTTTACATGAAAGTTTTGTCGGGACGGTAACGCCAATATACCATGCCCAAGTGTTAGACAGCAAAACGCTAACTAACAACTGATGTCAATCATTCAACTTTATTCAAGAAACAAAGGACTTATACGCTAGTCAATATTACAAACGTGTACTAATCTCTTTCATCTCCATCTCTACTCCCTTTGCTCTTCTTGTCCACAACTTATTCTCCATCACATACAGTCCAACAGTAGGTTATCCCCACTTATCTTATAAGTGCCCAATAGTGGGTGTGGAACTAATGATGAACATGCATATAAATGATAGCATGAACTCATTAGAAGCTCTACAAATTGAGTTATTGACATTGCTTTCATGACATATGCATGGACATAACAATGTGCAATAATCAAGACCAATGCCTTTTTTCCTACTATGATTAACCTGTACAATTATGTACAAATCATCTGAAATGTTACCATTCTTTGTTGTTCTACATTAGTAGCTGTTGATGGAGTTCGAACATTATCAGATGGGCCCCCCATGCTTGCCGATGCCTCAGAAGCTCGAGAACTTGCTACTTCAGAAGTGTATCTAGGTATCTGGGAATATCGTGAGGATTGATTACTGTTTCCAGGTGCCACCTATCCACAAAAAAATTGTATGCACATCCCAAGATAAGAAAGCGAAATTGCAATTGACGATAGCAAGGTACAAAGAACATCATTCTAACCTGTTGATGTACAAAGTTTGGATGAGGACCAGCACCCATACCCCTTTTTCCAAATCTTGGACCTTGAAAACCTGCTCTCAAGGGGGGCGACGGCATGAAGTAATTCGGAACAGGTACTCCACCAGGCCCAATAGCAGGCATCATCGGCTGCTGGTAACCAAAGCCATTTGCCTTGAAACAGAAATAAAAAGATCTCAGACTCATCTCATGCATGAGTGCAAAGAAAACACAAACTTAACTCTGAAGCAATAGATCTATGTAGAACAGAAAACCTGTCTACTGCAACATACACCCAAATCAATTGTCTTATCCTTCAAAGTTCAAGGTGATACTTACATGCCCTCATTTCTCTCCCAAAAAGTGGAATATAAATATCAGAAGCAGGAACGCACTTCAGACAATATATAAAGGGTTGCATAACCTACAAGCAACCTACATGAGCGATCTGTAACAGAGATTTAGCTGATCCAAGACCAAGTTGCATGCCAAGCATAGCTGCAAAGTATATATCAGATGAGGCTTGCAAACGGTTGATTGCAGTACATAGAAGGCAGCAATCATATGATAACCCCTTTGTTAAAAGCATTACTGTTGAACATAAAATCTTGAAATACTGAGAAATGATCAAATCTCCTACTGCCACTCTGGCTGAACCTATGCCTGGCATTGGCAAACAGAAGCCAAACAGGAAAGTACTTTTGTATACCTGATGAGGCATTATGCTAGGAAGAGGCTGACCATAAAAGTACTGCTGACCAAACATTGCCCCAGGGTGAAACATGTGATGAGGGTTAATCCGGGGCCCATTAACAATTCCATCTTTCACCTGTTGAAATGAATATTTCGACATCATGTGTTTCATAATGCTTGAAAAATCTGCTACAGCTAAAGCAGCAGCTTGCCTGTCTATCTTCCTTTCGTTGTGCCCTTGCAACAAATAACGGCTTGCTACCAAGCTTTACTCCATTCATTTCTGAAATCTGGAAGAAAGTTCCACCATTGGCATTGATTTTACATAGTATTCAACTGATTAAGATATTTAATGAAAGAGAATTACGTACAGCCTTTCTGGCATCATCTGGTGAAGAATATTGAACAAAACCAATACCTTTACTTTGTCCATCAGGTAACCTAATGATCTGCAAGCAGCATGCCAACAAACTAAAGCGGCAAATGAAGATCCAGAAAGCTATGACCTAATTAAGAGTGATTCCTGTGTCTACCTTAGTAGAAACAACATGACCAATAGAGGAGAAAAAGTCTTTCAAGACTCTTTCGTCGACATTTGCATCCAGATTCTTCACATATACATTTACATTTTTTTGTTTCTCTGTTCTGTCCCGATGATTGAGCTCAAACCTCTCTCTCAGTTCCAGTTGCCTCTCAGATTTCTTCTGAGCTCTGCCAACATACCATTCTTTTCCATCTATGAATTTGCCATTAAGATTCTCAACAGCTCTAACAGCATCATCCGCATTTTCAAAATTAACGAAACCGAAACCCTTGGAGTTTCCATTTGTATCTCTCATCACAACTGCACTTGTGATAGAACCAAAATCACCAAAGATTCTGTAGAGATCGGCATCTGTTGTTGCATCAGAGAAGCTTTTGACATAGACATTATTAAACTTTGATGGGGAAGCTGCTAGTTCACGCTCCTCCCTTTTCATAAAGGGTCCAACGAAAATCTCCTTCTCAAGTAGCAGCAGGCCATTTGCCTCCTGGATAGCCTTTGAGGCAGCCTCCTCTTGTTCAAATTGCACATAGCCATGCCCTTTAGATTCCCCAGCATCATTGGTGGCAACCCGACATGAAAGTATTTGCCCATACGCAGAAAATGTGTCATGCAGAATTTTGTTGTCTACAAGAGGGTCAAGGTTCTGTAAAATAAGCCTCTGTCAATGACTTTCAAAATAACAACCACAAGTTTAAGGATGAAGAGTGCAAAACATCCCAGGACTATCACATTTCTAGAATAAAAAATATCATTTCTATTTTGCAATAGACATCACAAAAGCAATTAATTTACTATAGACTAGGTGGCAGAAACCAGGGATGAAGGACATCTACCCAAAAAATCCTAGGCCCGTCCCCATCTGCACCTAGTTATGTGTGCCCACAGCTTTATTAAAAAGTCCCTAAAATGTAGAGTATATGAGATAAAAAAATGAAGGACTGGAAATCGACTATCCACACAAAAAAAAAAATGTTCAAAACTTTGACAACACCGAAGCTGACTGCAGTTTGATAGCTTACTTTAACATAAATATTGGCAGCTCCACTTTTCCGCTGAGTGGGATCTGGATCCACATTCATGATTCGCATTTGCTTCCCATGTAGCATTGTGTAGTTAAGTGAACTATGTGCCTCTTGAGCTGCAAAAGTTCATCAAAAGTAGTATTTAGAAGCCTGGATATTCA
This sequence comes from Ceratopteris richardii, assembly GCA_020310875.1. NCBI lineage: Eukaryota > Viridiplantae > Streptophyta > Polypodiopsida > Polypodiales > Pteridaceae > Ceratopteris > Ceratopteris richardii. The sequence goes on from CM035431.1 coordinate 109,196,541, forward strand.
GATGGACACATCTTTTGATATAGACCTTAGAAAGGTATAAAACAAAGTATCTGATTCATTGTCAGGGAAACATGAAAGTTGAAACTGTTATAAGGTTGAGTGTGAAACACAGAAAACGTTGTGAGAAAAGTTCTTTAGAGAAATTTTCTTTTTAAATGAAGTTTCTAGGAAAACAGAAGATCTACCCTCTAGATACAAAAAATAAAGAATGGTTCATTATTGCAACAAGAAAATAGCATGATAAACAAATCAAGAAGTCATTTGAAGCTCCACAATTCAAGTAGTATTGAGTACTGAAAAGGTAAATTATGAACACATGATCTCATACATAAAATTC
>CM035431.1:109214377-109219377 GCA_020310875.1 Ceratopteris richardii
TTGAGTTAATACTCCTTAATTGGAGTGAATACTGTGGCCTCTCACATGAGTGCAACATGGCACTCATGTGTGTGCCCTTCTAATGGAGCCCAAGAGATGGTTCACACTATTTCTTCTACATGGACTCCCTTCATAACATTTCCTTCCCCTTAACTCCATTTTTGTCCTCAAAAATGGTATTGGAAGGTTTAGAAATCAAGAGGGTGGTACTCCCACTATATCCCCATGTATAAAAATACATGGTCGAATCTCCGTGTTGTTTTCCCCATATCCTTCCCCTTAAGAAGACTCTTGGGAAGGTAAACTAAAACTGGGAAACCGTCTTTGAAGGGTGCTAACCCGCTCCCATGTGGCACTATCTTCTGAACTATCTTTCCACTTTACTAGGCACTCTTTATACAGGTGACTCCTCGTCCGTTTCTCTCGAGTGCGTAGTATACTCTCAGGCTCACGTGGAATAGATTGAACAGAAATAGGCTCTACTACCTCACTATCTGGAATGAGGTTGTCAGATTCACCCAGCCTTTTCTTAAGCCGGCTAACATGAAAAACTGGATGGATTTGACTATTCTCTGGAAGTTGGAGCTCGTAAGCCATCTTTCCTATTCTCTTAAGTATTTGAAAAGGTCCACAATACCTAGGAGATAGTTTTGGACAAGGTCCCGTTTTCATGGTTTCAGACCTAGATGGAACTCTAAGATAGACCTTCTCTCCTACCTCAAAGTTGATCTCTCTCCTTTGAGGGTCAGCATAGGCTCTAGCTCTATCCTGAGCTCTCCTAATGCTGTCCTTAGCAAGTCTAAGCATATCGTTCATCTCTTCCAAGAAGTCCTTTGCAGCTTGAACTTTTTCATTCTGCAAGCCTACTGCATAAGGAGCTCTTGGCTGAAACCCATACATAAGCATAAATGGACTATGCCCAGTGGAAGAGTGCTTGGCACTATTATATGCAAACTCTACTATAGGTAAGTACTCTTCCCAATTAGTTTGCCTTTCATTTACATATGCTCGAAGCATATCCTCTAGGATTTGGTTAACCCTTTCTGTTTGCCCATCCGACTGTGGATGCTCGGCCGTACTCATGCTAAGCTTTGTATCCAACCTTTTGAAGACCGCTCTCCAAAAGTGGCTAGTAAACTTCCTATCCCGATCGGAAACAATGTCTAAAGGAAGACCATATAACCGGTATAGGTTCTCTACAAAGAGTCTAGCCAACTCTGGTGTCTTCACTGTGGTACGTGTCGGAACAAACCTAGCCATTTTGGTTAACCTATCCATAATTACCCAGATCGAGTCGTGCCCTCTCTGGGTCTTAGGTAATCCGACTATAAAGTCCATGGAGATACTCTCCCACTTCCCATTAGGAATATCCAATGGGTGGAGTAGTCTCCAATCCTCAATCTCTCAGCTTTGTTAACCTTGCATTTATTGCATTTAAGCACATACTCTAGGACGTCCTTATGAAGTCCAGGCCAATAAAACTGCCTCTTAACAAGATCATAAGTCTTGTTAATTCCTAGGTCCCGCACTAGGTGTGTCATGACACTCATATAAAATATGTCGTCTCATCTCAAGATCTCTAGGGACACACACCTTACCCTTATATAACAGGTATCCATCATGGACCCTGTAATTCTTCCACTTGAATCCTTCTTGAGTACCCATCGATACTCCATGCTCACTGGAAACCCGTATATCACGATCCCCATTCTCTATGGCTTCCCAAATCTCGGAATATGCAAGATCAAGCCTACATTTTCCTCTAAGGGACTCAAGTAGCTCACTAGTGATCTGAGTAAAACTCAATCCATTGAGCATAGGCATGCGGCTAAGTGAATCAGCCACTACATTAAACTTTCCCTTCCTATACCTAAGCTCATAATCAAACTCTTGAAGGGTCTCTGCCCATCGGGCCTTACGACCTTTAAGGTCTGTTTGATTAGAGAGCCACTTAATGCTCTCTTGATCAAACACTATCGTGACTTTGGCACCATATAAATAATGACGCCACTTCTTCAAAGCATGGACTATTGCATACAACTCCTTCTCATAGACGGAGTAATTCTTCTTAGCCGGTTCTAGTTTCTTGCTCTCAAAAGCTACTGGTCGACCATCCTGAACTAAAACCGCTCCTAAAGCAAAATCACTCGCGTCAATCTCAACCACAAATGGTTTGTTGGGATCTGCTATATGTAAAAGTGGAGCTGTAGCAATTGCTACTTTCAACTTTTCCATACTTTGCTTCTGTTCGTCTCCCCAATGAAAGGCTTTCCCTTTCCCTTTAAGCTGTTCCGTCATCGGGACAGCAATTTTGGCATAACTCTTAATGAATCTTCGATAGAAACCTGATAAACCTAGGAAGATCTGCAGCTCTTCCAAGTTCCGTGGATGTGGCCATTCCATAATAGCCTGTACTTTTTCAAGATCCATCTGGATTCCATCCCGAGAGACTATATGCCCAAGGTATCTAGCCTCTGTTTTGAAAAATTCACACTTTGACTCCTTAGCAAAGAGCAAATTTTCCCTTAGCACTTGAAATACTTTCCTCAAGTGTTCCAAGTGCTCTTCTTCTGATGCACTATAGATCAGAATGTCATCCAAAAAGTCTACTACAAAGTGTTCTAGATAAGGCCGTAAAACACTGTTCATGAGTTTCATGAAAGTGGTAGGAGCATTGGTGAGACCAAAAGGCATCACCAAAAACTCATAGTGCCCATATCTAGTCCTAAATGCAGTCTTAGGGACATCCTCTACCCTAATCCTGATTTGATGATATCCTGATCTAAGGTCAAGCTTGGTAAAATACCTAGCTTGATGTAACTGATCAAATAGATCTTCCAACCTAGGCATTGGAAATCTATTTTTTATAGTTACCTTATTAAGTGCTCTATAGTCTATACATAATCTCATAGAGCCATCTTTCTTTTTAACTAGGAGCATTGGCGATGCCCATGGTAAGTTACTGGGTTTGACGAAGCCTTTATCTAAATAATCCTGCAATTGCCTCTCAACCTCCTCATGCTGAGAAACACTAAGCCTATAAGGTGGTCTACAAATAGGGTTAGTGTTAGTAACAACCTCTATGGCATGGTCAATGACCCCTCTCTCAGGTGGTAGCCCTCTAGGTAAGTCAGTGGGAAAAACATCTCTGTACTCAAACATAAGATTCTTAAAACTTTTAACCACACACTCTTGCAAAAAAGAATAGTAGAAAGTCCTATTCATATTTACATTCATAGCATGAAAATATACATCAGATTAGCTGTCTGTACAATGCTCCATATCATGACTATACAATAAAAACATGTCTTGTACATGTTGTGAATAACAGAGACTATACAACTCTAATGATGAAATGAGAGGTGCACTAGGTACATCTCTCTCTCTCTGAATACAAACTTTACTTCCATTCTTTTCAAACTCGAGTGTGTTGTTTTGACAGCTGCGTTTAAGTGTGTCTCCCAACCCCCATAGCCACTCTCTTCCTAAGACTAGATCTGTCCTCTCCATATTCATAATTTGGAAGTCCATATAATCTGTGTAGTCCTGCATCTTGACTTCCAAATTGGATACCATAGTATCCCATATTCTTTTATCTTTCCCTTGCATCATAGATACAACGTATTTATGTGCACTAGGCTGCTGGGGAATCTTTAATTTCTTGACCAAAGCATAGTTTATGAAATTATGAGTGGCAGAATCATCTATCATGACCCGCACCTTGGTCCCGTATACACTACAATGTAGCTTAACTAAGTCATGTGCCGCATTCCTCCTGACTTCCCTCTTTATGGCTTTATCCAAGCCCCTAACAAACCCTCTGGTCTTCTGAAAATCATCTAAACCCTTAAGTTTCAAAATGATCTCTCTATAGTGGGATAGATAGAGTGAAAGAGGCCCGCCTCTTTGAGTAATCCTATCCCACTCATCCCAATTCCTCTCTTCTTCGTTCTCATGAAGAAACTCTTTTAGAAAAAGAGTCTCAAACTGAGTCCAGTCAGTAGGGATAGAGTTCGCCTCCTTAAGACTCATCCACCACTTATAAGCACGCGGGCCGAGGGAGAGACTCGCCTCTAGCACACGATACTCAGGTGGGGTGCCCTTCAATTGATGCAAATCATGCCACTTTTGTAAAGAAGTGTAGATTGCATCCTTATTCCTGTCTCGGTCATCCCCGTAAAGGTAGGTGGCTTCAAGTCTTTCAGGAGGGGAGCTTCTCTAGAGCTCTCTCCTTAGGAAGAGAAGTCTCTTTCCTAGTAATCTCTAGAGGAATAGCAGGGGTCTCTCTTTCTTTCCTAGCTAGGAAAGAGGTGACACTAGTCTCAAGTGAGATCATTTGAGACTTAAGCTGTTGTATAAGAGATGTGATGCTACCCAAATCTTTCTCTAATTTAAGGGTTTGCTCTTTCAAATCTATGAATTGTTCATGAGTGACAAATTCATCTATAAGCTCTTCATAAGTGTACTCTTCCTATGAAGGCTCTTTCTCTTCTAAGTTCTCTTCTATTTCTTGCCCTAGTTCTACTTCTTCCATTCTAGCATCAGGATCCTCTAGTTGCTCTTTAGGTGGAGAAGTGGTCTCAACTACTTGTTTGCCTTTAGTTTCCATGTTTAAGTACCCTTCCCCCGTTTGCTAACTAGAGTGTATGAAAATGAATGGAAATAAAGTTCAAATATGCAAGAAGAAGAGAAATATATCACAAGAGCACTTCCCTGTTACAAAGTAGAGCTGCGGAAGCGAAATCCAAGTGGTGCTTGATGCTTCAAGCCGTTGATTTTGAATCCTCGCCAGGCCCAAAAGAAAATTGGAAATGTCCGCTTGGTCCGGGGAGGTTCTAAACACCATAAACCATCCAAAACAATGCCAAAAACACGTGGGAAAAGCCCCAATCGGGCAAACTGAGTGAAACTGAGCAATTTCAGAGATGTAGCAATTCTCGCCAGTCCACAAATTGCTGCCGAGAACCTGTACTTCAAGGATTTGAGACTATCCCAAGCGA